>CM076573.1:894929243-895428171 GCA_034641835.2 Pinus albicaulis
AACGAAAGCAAATCCTCCTGGCAGCCTCCAGAATACCCTTTGGAATCCAAGACAAAGACAACCAATAGACCGAGATAGCCTCCAAAACAGACTTAACTAAAGTCAACCACCCCGCTCTGGACAGCCATTTATGGGACCAAACTCTTAAACGTTTTTCCAGCTTTTCCAGCAGCCAGCTCCAGTCAAGTTTTCTATAATCATTGGGTTTTAAATGGAACCCCAAATAGTTCAGCCCTTCATCCAAATCAGCATGGTTATAAGTAAAGATCCTCCCGAACTCACGTCTCTCTTCAACCCTCAGAAGATGAGTAGTAATGGAGGACTTATCAGCGTTCACAATCATACCAGTAGCCGTGCTGAACAGATCTAAAATCTCAGCAATTGTGTTTGCATCACGCACCGATCCAGAGCAGAAGATTAATACATCATCTACAAATAGTAAATGTGTGATGAAAAAATTTGTAGCAACCTGTATGCCCTTCAAGGAACCCTGTCTCTTAGCATCCTGAAGAGCTCTGCTCAAACCCTCCGCAATCAATAAAAACAAAAGGGGAGAAAGGGGGCAGCCTTGGCGCAGACCCCTTTCAACATGAAAAAAATGAGAGGCAGCCCCATTAATTAAAACTGAGAAAGAGACGGTGGTAATGCAGCTCATAATCCATCTAATAAAGCCAATGCCAAAACCAAGATGAGTCAGAAGCATACGAATATATAACCAGCTTACCCGATCATATGCTTTGGAGAGATCTATTTTCAGCACAGTCCCTTTGAGGTGCTTTGTCTTCATACTGTGGAGAGCCTCTTGAGCAGTGCCGATTGCTTCGTGTATTTGACGACCTTCCAGGAACCCAAATTGTTCTCCAGAGATATGAGTAGACAAAATGCTTTTGAGTCGTCTCGCAGCCACCTTGGCGATCACTTTGTAAATACAGTTTCACAGAGAGATAGGGCGAAAATCAGCCAAAGAAGAGGGATTATCCACTTTCGGGATTAGGGCTATGAAAGTGGAGTTAAAGCAAGCAGGAATCTGCCCTGAAATTCTGATATCCTCCACAACATTCAGCAGATCAGTCCCTAAAACCTCAAAAAGAGCCAAGAAAAACTCGATGGACCAACCGTCAGGACCAGGACTTTTATCTTTTTGGAAACTGTGAAGTACCTCCTTTAACTCCTTCTCAGAAACCTCAGCCATCAGAGATCTGTTATCAGCCTCCTCCACAAATCTCGGAAAGAGCTGTGCAACTCTTATAACTTCCGCAAGTGATGCATGAGCTGGGGCTTTAAAAAGATCCTTAAAGTGGTCAACCCCCAGCTTAGCTTTAGCCTCAAATGAGGCATGCTCAGTGCCCTGACCATCTCTTAAACTCCAGATAGTATTAGCTGCCTTTCGACCACGAGCATAAGCATGGAAAAATTTTGTATTATCATCCCCACTTGCCAGCCATGTGGCCCTACTTTTCAATCTCCAAGTTTCCTCCTTATCCATTAGAAAGACGTTCCTTCTTTTTTCAAGGGCAACTAGAGTGTCTTTATCCTCTTGTGATTGAAAACCCCCTCCATTCCCTTCATATATCAAACGAAGATCCTCCTCCACCTGCTTCAAATCCACATCCTCCCTCTGTCTCTTAGCAGTCGACCAGACCTTCACAGCTTCCTTTATGCGTTTTAAATTTTCAGCAAAGTGAAACGTTGCAGAAAGAGTACTATCCTCCCTATAAGGGACCCACCTAGCAAGAACAAGAGCTTTGAAAGACTCGTCCTTTAGCCAGATTTTGTTGAACTTTAGAGGGCTAGGAGGCATCTTGGGCCCTATCTTGAACTCAAGAAAAATAGGGAAATGATCAGATGCACCCCCACAACCAATCCACTGCCTAATCTGAAAAGGCCTGTCCACAAGCTGATCAGCCACCAGGAAACGATCCAATCTCTTCGCTATTCTTTCTTCAGCACATCGATTATTCCTCCAGGTGGGTTTCATCTTTATGGGTTCTATATCAAGAAGATGATTCTCCTCCAATTTTTGAGTGAAATATCCAGTCAAGGAGTCAATATGTGAATGTGGACCCCAGACCTCAGACTGCCCCAAAGTAAAATTCAGGTCCCCTCCCAAAATTACCGAATCCTCCTTGAGTAATGAGTTACCCATGAGAGAGTCCCAAAAAGGAATCCTGTCTTGGTAAGGACCATAAATATTAAAAATATTAAATACTTCCCCAAGCTCCAGCGAAAGAAAGTTGAAGCCCAAGACCGACTCCATACCCCAGAAGTTTTGTGATTTGACTGTTCTTTCATTCCAACCAACAGCCAGTCCACCCGACCTTCCTCTAACATCCAGTGACTCAAATGACCAACCTGGCAACCAGCCTTCCAATCTAACTTTGACCACAGTTCCTTCACCTAACGTCTCTTGAAGCAGAATAATATCCGGGCTCTCCAGCACAATAATTCTTCGGAAAGCAGATTTCTTAAGGGGTCCTGCCAAGCCCCTACAATTGAAGGACATAATCTTCATAACATACCAGCCTTCAGGGATTTGCTTGCTCTAAGCGCCCTGTCAATCGAAATCTGTCTCCCATCATGTACCTCAATCATAGCTCGGTCCTGTGCTTTCGCCAGAAGAGAGATTCTCCCCCTGCCTCGGGCTGAAAGAGATTTACCCCTCCCAAACCCACCTGCACCCTTTTTTGCACTAGATCTCAGGTTGTAGCCAGTGACCAAGGGGGCAGTGATTCCTAAAGGGGCCAATAGCTCGTCACCTTGTTCAAAAAAAGTAGCCTTCTCATGGAGAGCTGGCAAAGTAGAAAGTGCAGGAACAACAGTGGTTAATATACCCCAATCTTCTGACTGAGCCTCAACTGAAGTCGATGCCAAATTAAGTGAAATGTTGATATTTGGGGAGAATGGGAAGGAACCCATTAGTGAAGAATTCAGCAGAATTAAAACTTCTTTCAACATACCATCGTTCTGCAACTTAAAATCCGCACCATAGTGACGACTGGGGACCTTTATGGCAGCCTGTCCGCAATCAGAAATTTGAGAAGGTGACTTCTGCCCTGTGAAAAGACCAGACTCAGCACCCAAAACAAAGTCCGCTCCCAACTCCTGGCTACCTAACACACCTTGAGAATTTGGAGAATTTGCATCATGGAGCAAAACATTTGTGGAAGCTGAAGAGGGCATTGACTGCGTTATGGGAGAGCCTGGGCCAGCTCCTTCCAAAATAGGATCCTCCACTGGTCGACTAGAGCCCCGACTTTTGACATTTCGAAAGGAAAGGCCACATTCCTTGGCTGGGTGTCCATAAGCATGACACCGACGGCACCTAAATGGGACATTCTCATAATCAAGAATCTGCTTAATGTCAAATCTCCCCCACCGAAGATTCAGAGATTCAGCAAGACCTTCTCTGATGTTAGTCATAACAAGAATTCTAGCTACCCGCCTGTGATTTGTCTTGAGAAAGGAGAGGTCTGCCTCTAAAAAATCCCCAATCGTATTGTCTATACCACGGAGATGTTCCTCAGTCCAATAATGTAAGGGCAGGCCAGGCAAACGAACCCATACAGGGACTGAATCCACCCTCTCCCTGCTAGCATCAAAGAGTGGATGCCAAGGTTTTAGAAGCAATGGAGAGTGATCAACAGCCCAGCACCGATGCATCACCCACTGTACATGGTCAGAGTGCAGAAAGTTGAAGGAAAACCACCCTTTAGAGAGAGATACTACCTCAGGCACATAACCAAGAGCATCTTTCCATTGCATATCAGCCCATGCTACAGCAGTCTTCAGTATGACAGACCTCCCCACAACCCTGCCAACAAGTGTTCTTCTTGCCATTTGAGACACCTGTTCCCAACCAATGTCCTCCCCCAAAACATAGTTGTATTCAGCTCTTTTAACCTTGATCCAGTTCTTCTTTCTTCTCCCCTTCTTCAAAGCTCCTGCCTCCTTAACCCTGTTTGAATCCGAATCTTTAAAACCTTCAGAAAAATGATGTCCACTCTATTCTTCCCAGCTGAAGTGGGTATGTTCTTCCCTATCCCCGGAATCTTCCACCCTACGAATCAGATGCACAGAGGGATCCTGACCATTCCCAGAGTCAAGAGTTCTCTGATGTCTACCCACTCCCTTCTCTTCCGCATTCAAACAATGCTCTTCCGCATTTAAACATTGTTGCACGCCCTTCCCATGAAAAACCGAGCTGTTCACTAATGCCGCGCTCCAAGCGCCTGTCAGTCTGCCTCCCTCCCTTCCATCTTTACCACCATCGATCTGTAAGGGAAAATGACAGCCGACCGGGAGAGAACAGGCCTCCACGTGACCTGTTGAAAACGTCCCAAACTGTACACCCTTCAAGGTTTGTTCTCCGTTTGTGAAGACGCATAAATCCTGAGCAAACTCCTTCGCTGGCCATGTCTGTTCATCGGTAACAGAGAACTGCCCTTCTCCGTTCAAAAACTGCATTCTCCCGCCTCATGAGTTCACTGGCGCTTTCAGCTCAAACTAAAATATTTCTTAGGAGATGATTAATTATGAAGTTATTACAAATACATGCTTTATTTAAATTTTTATTTTTAAAATATATTTAATTTTTAAAATTTTATTAAATTTAGTAATTATTTTATTAATGTGATTATGCTAATTTATAGTACAAAACATCTATTTAAATCAAATAAATTCAACAAATCTCAATCTAATTTTAGTTGATGTTTATTCTACATTAATTAACTCTTTTTTCTTTTCTCCTTTTTCTTCGTACTTAAATAATTCAATTCTTTATTTTTATATATCAATCAATATAAAATGATTATATTATTTTTATGTAATATATATATATATATATATATATATATATATATATTAATTGCTCACCTAATTGTAAATATCTAAAATATTGTAAATAATTACATTGTAAATATTACCACAATAATGACGCTAATGTACATTCATATAAATACACTTATATTAATCAAATATTATAATTAATCTAATTGTAAATATATGAATATTTTATGATGATGATGGTTAATGTCCACTGAGATCAATCTTTGGTCTATTGGACCTAAAAAAGTAGTTATTTAATTTGATTTAAGATTTTATTCCTATACTCAAAAAGCTTGGAAAAAAGCCTCCCCAACTCACTCTAACTATAAATATATAAATATTTTATATATTATAATTAATATATTATATTATTATTACACTATCAAATATATAATTTTATAAAACATGATAATATTGTAAAATATGGAATTTAGTATTCAAAATTTATAGAATCGAATTTGAAAACATATGAACTTTTTGTATTATAGTAATTCACTGTAATTATTTATACATCACAACCACAATTACATTCAACCAGGAGTGGTGGCTAATCCGTTAGACTATTAACATTATGGTCATGAAGCTGCAATGTTTTAATTGTTTTTCAACATAAAATGATGAAGGACTTTTGTCTATGAGCTACCATGCGTTCCCCGGATCCCGAAACTTTTCATTTGTGCAGTTACCATTTATCACAAAGTTGCACAAGAACGCCAATGAATGTCATTCAAATGCCAAATGAACCATGAATTTCAAAGTCTAGATTTGTCACAATCGCGGAGTATCACATGATGGATTACGAGCTTGCCATTACCTGTCCATTTTGGATCAGTTTTGTCGATTAATCCCATCACCAATCACATTAAACTCAACGATAAACAATGCATAATTTTATAGTTTCTTTTTAATGCAAAAAATTAACTTTATTTGGATCATTGCATGTATTTCGATAAGATTTTCCCTATCCGAATATTCAGAGACAACATATCTCAATGTTGAAAATCTCTTACCTAGATTCGCTTCAAACTTCGCATCTCAATAATCAAGCTTATCCTAGATAGTGACGGGGATGTTTATATGTGTTGAATTTTGATTTCACTATCGTACATAAATTATCTGTGAATGAATTTTTAAAACAGAAAAATAAACAATAGTTAGAATATGAAACAAATATATACAAATATTTTTCTCTGGATCTCAAAACTGGGATTAAGAAATTGATTTTTCATTGTATTATTTTCAATGTTACAATACATATATATACATGTTAATTTTCATTCATAAAACTCAATCCATTAATCCTGGATTAGAACATAATCGTAGTTCCCTTGACCGTATCTACAAAATACTATGGGAAAAAAACCATCATGCCCAAAACCATGTGCAAAACCCATGCACAAAACCATAGGTAGGTCTACCTACTTATTATATGGTCCAAAAAGAATTTCCTCGAGGCACTACTCTGAATCTCGTGTAGAGGGGCTACCACTCCCCTGTTGCACTCAACGCAATGAACAAATAGCACTTTCGCCACTCCCCCATGTGCAACTAATCGTGGAAAGAATATAACACACACCCTACATTCTCTCCTAGTTGTTTTCTTTTCCACATAGGGGTTCACATGAAAACTTATTCATTGGTTTAGCCCTGCAACGCCCATTATTTCTCTATGCCATGAAAACTTCTCAGTACTCACAGACTTCATCAATGCATCTGGGACATTCTTCAAAGTGTCAACCTTTACCAACAACACTTTTTTTTTTTCAACCATATCCCTCACAAAGTGATACTGAACATCAATGTGCTTTGTCTTTGAATGATAAGCATGGTTCTTTGCCAAGAAAATTTCACTTTCGTTGTCACAGTCTATCTTTATAGCTCATTATACTAATCTCATACTTGAACATAATCTCTGCAACCAAACTTCTTCCTTTCTTGTATGAGTGGTTGCCATGTATTCAACCTCTGTAATTGAAAGAGCCACTACATGATGTCTTTTTCTCATCCAACATACTGCTCCTCCAAATAGGTTAAATACATACTCACTTGTTGATCTTCTATGATCTAGATCTCCAGCCAAGTCTGCATCAACAAAGCCACAAATGTCCAAAACTTTGTCCAACCCTGGTCTTCCTTGGTAGCACAAACCATAATCACTAGTGCCACGCAAAATCCTGAAAATCCGTTTCATTGTTGTCCATTGCTCCTTCCCTGGGTTTGACATAAACCTGCTCAATACTCCCACTGCATGTGCAATGTCTAGTCTAATACAGACCATTACATACATCAAACTACCGACTGCACTTGCATATGGAACACAGGACATGTCCTCTTCCTCTTCTTGTGTCTTGGGACGCTATTCAAGAGATAGCATTACCTCTATAGGAATATGAACCTTCACTGGTTTAATATCATTCATATTAAACCTATACAATATTGTCTCTACATACTTCCTTTGGTTTAACTAGAGCTTCCTCTTTGCCCAATCTCCTTTAATTTCCATGCCCAAAATATAGTTTGCAGCACCAAGATCCTTCATGTCGAATTTGGAGGACAATTGGTTCTTCAAATCTTGAATAATTTCTTTGTCATTTCCAATTAACAACATATCATCCACATGCAAGAAAAAATAAGTAACACGACCACTAATTAATTTAAAATACACACAGTGATATGCTTTGCTTCTAGTGAAGCCAAGTCCTCGTATATATGTATCCAGTTTCTGATACCACATTCTTCGTGACTGTTTTAATCCATACATAGAATTTTTTAACCTGCATATTAGTTATTTCTTACACTTCGTCGCAAAGCCTTTAGGTTGCTTCATGTAGATCTCTTCTTCTAGATCCCCATGAAGAAATTTTGTCTTCACATCCATCTGTTCTAACTCAAAATAAAAAGCAACAACAATAGATAAAAGTAATATAATAGAAGCTAACTTGGCAATAGGAGAAAAAATATCACCAAAATCAATTCCTAACACCTAGGAGTAACCTTTTTATACCAACCAAGCTTTGTATTTCTCCACCTTGCCTTTTGCATTCATCTTCTTCTTAAACACCCATTTTCTTGCAATGGGTTTTCTTCCAGCTGACAACTCCACCAGATCCCAAGCCTCGTTTCTATCCAAAAATGTCATTTCATCAACCATGGCCTCTTTCTAGAGTTTTCCATCCTCTGAATCTACCACCTCCCTGACAGTTATGGGATCATCATCATTAATAGATAGAGTAAAATTTGAACAAACATCAGATGGACTGTATCTTTCTGGTTGCCTACTCTCTCGAGCTGATCTTCTCAAAGCTGGAGTTTCTGGATCTTCCTCTTCTTATTCATGTTTTGTTGTAGAGTCTGATTCTTCCTCCTTTAGCTCAAAGTCTATCTTCTCAGGTTTCTTTGCTAAGACTTCATGTTTAATAACATAGTTCACCTCTCTAAACACCACATCTCGGTTGTACACAATATTCCTTGTTTCTAGGTTCCAAAGCTTATAACCTTTAAAACCATCCTTATAATCTATAAAGATGCACCTTTTAGATTTAATATCCAACTTGGTTCTTTTGTCCTTTGGAACATGTACATATGTATCATAGCCAAATACTCTCGTATGTGAAAGAGATGATTTCTTACTAGTCCATATATCGTGTGAAGCCTTATCCTCCAACATTGATGAAGGTGATCTATTAATCAGGTAACATGCAGTCTCCACTGCCTCTACCCATAATTCTTGTCCTAACCTGACACCATTGAGCATGCTTCTTCCATTCCATCAATGTCTTGTTTATTCTTTCTGCAAATCAATTTTGTTGATGTTTGTATGGAGTAGTCTTATTTTATCTTATACCACACTTCTTACAGAACTCTTCAAATTCCTTCTTGCAGAACTCTCCACCATTATCTGTCCTCAACACTTTTAACTTCTTCTAAGTCAAGTTTTCCACTAGAGCTTTAAATTATTTAAATTTATCAAAGAATTCATATTTCTCCCCGAGGAAATGTATCCATGTATTCCTTGAGAAGTCATCTATAAATTATACATAATACACAAAATTACCCAACGATGGAACTAACAAATGTCCAAACACATCACTGTGCACAAGCTCTAATATCTTGTTTTCCCTTTTAGCATCAAAGGGGAAACTCACCTGATTCTTCTTTCCATATACACAATGTTCATAGAAGTCAAAATCCAAAGAGAAATTAGACATGCCTTCTACCATACCCTTACCATGTAGTATTGAAAGACCCTTCTCTCCAATATGTCCAAGCCTTTGATTCCATAACATGGTCTTTTCTTCAGAGACCACAAGGTTTTCAAATCCACTTTTAGGAACCACATAAATTTTGCACCCATCAATAACAGTGCTACCCAAAAGCTTGTATAGAGTTCTAATCTCAATTCCCCACATCAATACCAATGCTCCCAAAACCATCTTGCAGGTATCTTTCTCGAACACTATTTTTACGCTTCCATCATCCATCTTGCTTACAAAAATCATATTTCTGGCCAATGCATGAATATGCAGAACATTAGGAAGTGTTCTAATCCTTCCACCTTGCAACTTCAACTTCACTTTTTCACATCCAACAATTTTGGCCTTCTCTTCATCCCCTAAGAAGACATTACCACCATCATATTTCTCATATTCACAGAACCACTCCCT
Organism: Pinus albicaulis; assembly: GCA_034641835.2. Lineage (NCBI taxonomy): Eukaryota > Viridiplantae > Streptophyta > Pinopsida > Pinales > Pinaceae > Pinus > Pinus albicaulis. The sequence goes on from CM076573.1 coordinate 894,938,732, forward strand.
ATGGGGAGTGAAGTGAAAGGATGCACTTGTATCAATCAACCATGTCTCATGATTTACATGTGTACTTGAAGAAGAAGCCAAATACACATTCCCGCCTTCATCTGAGGTGGTTTTCGCCTCTGCAAAAGGAGCATCATTGGATCCCTTTCCTTTCCGAGGAGCTTTAGATCTACAATAATTTTTGCAGTTCCCGTCCTTTCCGCCTTTCCAACACACCTTTACAGGTTTTCCTAGAGATTTAGATCTCCCTCTAGATTTAGATCCCCCAATCGAGGGATTATTTTTATTTATGTTCTAGGACCATCCTCGTACATACAAGGCATCTCCATTTTGGCTCTCCATATTTTTCCATCTCATCTCCTCTAACGACAAGGATGAGACTATTTCATCAAACTTCAAAGTATTTTTATTGCTACCTATTGCAAAAACCAGACTATCCCATGAATCTAGAAGAGAACACAACAAACTAATACACTTATCTTTGTCTGAAATTTTAATATCAACAAATAACAACTGGCTTACCACAATAATAAAGGCATTCAGACGCCCTGTCACTATGTCTCCATCCTTCATCCTCATGTTATACAATTTTTTCATAGGAACAGTTTGTTCACCAGAGACTTAGATTGGTACAAAGTCCCTAAATTGTCCCACAAATCCTTCATCATAGCTTCCCATGATACATGCAACAATACTGAATTTGAGATACACAAATGTATTGTGATATTTGCCTTCCAATACAAATTCTCCAAGTATTTTGCTGACATTGTCGTTGGTTTAGTACTTGGATCTACCGCAATCCATTGATCTTTATCCACCAGTAGATCCTCCATCTTGAGCTTCCACAACTCAAAAATTTGACCATTAAATTTCTCAATCTCTATCTTTCCATTTCTCACCATCTTCTTTCACTGCAAGAATCTATCATGCATATCTCCCATCGAATAGGGTCTAGCACAAGCCCTATAAAACCCCCTTAGCAGCAAAGGCGTCTCCTCGAAGACAGAACAAATTCGATACCAAATGTAGGTTTTAACCTTGTACAAAAATTATTTGCAAATGAATTCTTAAAGTAGAAAAATAAACAATGGCAAGAACATAAAAAAAATATACACAAATATTTTTCCCTGGATCCCAAAACTGGAAGTACTAGATGGATTTTTCATTATATTCTTTTCAATGTTGCAATAAATATATATACATGTCGAAGCATTCATAAACCCCAATCCATTAACCCTATATTTGAACATAACTGTAGTTCCCTTGACCAGATCTACAAAATACCATGGGAAGAAAACCATATGCAAACCCCATGCAAAAAACCATAGGTAGGTCCGCCCACCTATTATAGGGTCTACAAATTTTTTTTGGGGCGCTACCCCAAAACCCCTGTAGGGAGGCTACTGCCACCTTCTCTATGACCCCCTTTTTGTGACCATGTTACGCTAAAAGTTCTCACCATGACATTCAACTATCTATATGGGTTCATCATTACCTATATTATGCTCCCTTAGAGGTCCAAAACCATAAAGTTCCTAAACTAAGTCTTGTAATTGGAGAAAAGCTCATTAAAACCCTAAAAAGCCTAACTCCGCATTTTTCCTAGTTCTTACCTTCGGTATCGCAGTTTCTTGCTCTATAACCTGTGGCACATCCTGCACGTTCTGCTTACTAAAACTGCGGACCCCCGAAAAAGGTAAAATAAAAGAAAAATTAAATTCTAGAAGCCCAGCTGGTCGAATATTCTCCTAGCTGGAGGCTTCTAGAAGCGTAATTAGGTCGAGGTTCGCCCCTTCATTCATGAACCTCTATCCCTTTATTAATGGAGATTATCCCTTGGTATTTGGAGCTAAAATTCCTTTATGAGAGGAATTTATCCCCCTCTTTATGGAACTGAAACCTCCTTCATTCTCCTATAAATTAAACTCATGTTTCAGTCTCAAGGGTAGATGGTAGACTGTTGTAGATATACAAGTTAGTTGCTGAAGAAATTCCCAAGAGAGCATAATCTTTATACTTGGCATCATTGGTATGAGAACGATCACATACTCATATCCATAGTTTCATGCTAGTTTAGAGAGGATAAGGCTTGTTAAACCGAGAGAAAACAGTTGTTCAGGAAGCCCGGAAGAACCTGTATAACATCAAGGCGACAAGGTTGTAAGGTTATTTCTTATTATACAAGTTAATACAAATGGATTCTATTTTCTCATTAAATTATTAATGTATCTATTTGAGTAATTTAATTCTTGGATTCCTTGATCACTGAGATAGATTATTGTTTTATGAATTATTATATCTTGTAGGTTATTTTAATCCTTTTTTCTGTCCTTGATTGCAGGTCTCACATGCTGAAGTGACCTCTTTTGAAGTGACTGGATCTAAAGATTACAACAAGTGTTGGACTTCAGGTAGGAGCATGTCCTCGTACTTTGTTATTTAATAATTCTGAATCACAAATGATCTAGAGAAAATGGTTTGCATTTGGTTGTTTGTTTCTAGATATCCTTAGGATACTAGGGAGATCGTTCTTGTCCACAATAAGGATTTAACCGCATAACAGACCAGCATAATGAACAAGGGGGTGTATCACCCCCCACACTTGCGACTAGTCATGGAAAGAATATAACACACATCCAACAATAAGAGATTAATAATGAAATTTAAAGTGTCATGTGATAAACTATGATTAGATCATCAAGAAATCGCTTAGAAAATGAGCACAAGAATCATATTACGAAGGTTTGAATGGATTCCATGAGGAAACAAGATTGCAACAAAGAAGGGGAGTTCAAAATTGCATTTTTTAATTCCCCTAGTGAAGAAATAATTACCACATGCATCTGGATTGTAAGCCCAACGTTAAAACAAAATGTTCCAGTGTAAATCGAGTGGAATCCTGTTGGAGTGAGGATTGAACCAAAACTAATTCAAGTCCATTAATTTGCAAGCACGACAGAGCGGCATCAAGGATTATATTTTCGCATTTATTTTGAAGTCACAATCCTAGATTCAACTGTCGAATTGAACCTATGAATCAACACCAATTTGGAATATAACCAACATATCATGATAAATTGAACAATGCATTGAAAGAAAAAAAGGGGTTGGATATTCACAGATTCCCAACCTTCCAAGAAGGTGAATAAAATTATTCCATTATAATTACTAAACACTGCACACGATGCATTCACAATGCTGACAACTAACCAAGAAACTTACAAGGTTTCCATTTTCCCGGTTGAATCTACAAGTTTGGAAGAAGTGTTCCCGTGAGAATTTTTAATCCAACCCTGATCAAAGGATGAAGAGTGGTTAGAAGTTGAATTGAGCCTTCCCGCCGACCAGCGTTAGGTCGAAGTTTTCTCCCCAGAGAGCTCTGCCCGCCACCAATGCTAATAATACAAAACAATGAAAACAATTATTTGTATCTGCACTCAATGCTCAAATGAAGGATGAATGAATGGATTGGAACAAACATGTGGGTAAATGATTTGTAACATAGCGTTGATATTTGAAACATAATCAACATGATTTGGAGAATGTAAATGCTTCATCTCAGGCGATCCACAGGCTACACCAAACGGAATTGGGGTAACATGTAGTATGCAGAGCAGGGTGAAATCACATCCCTTAGTTTAAAGTCAATTTACACACGTGTCAGCACCGCACCGAATTTTTTGTTTTGATTTACTTTTAAAATTTTCTTCTCATCCCTTCACATATCCATCGCACAACAGTCATGGATTTTTACTGAGGTGAAGCATATTTGAGGCATATTAGCCCTAGATTTAATCAGGACAATCAAATTTTATTTATAAAAAAAAATCAACAAGCCTCCTTCCACCTAAGGTTGAAATAGGAAGCCTTCAGCTAACAACAAAAAACAGGTCCATTGCTTTTTGACATATTCTGTTAGCTGATCATCACCGCTGGAAGTTATGTTAGAACTAAGAATTTCCTAAAAACTTCTTGTCCTATTAGATCCATCTTGAATCATTCTAATTATGATCATAAAAGACATTGAAAAACAAGGTCCCTTATTGTTCATTATATTTTGGAAATTGGAATTTGCCAATATTTAGTCTTTCTGTCTTAGCAGGCCCTAGTGCTTGTAAATATCTGTGGTTGATCCATATCTGTCAGCTAAGTCGTTAGTATTATTGTGCCAGTATCATATAATGAAAAAACACAAAATGTTAAAAACATTTCATCACTATAACCGTTGCCAATGTCAGTATCATATAATGGATATTTTACCTGTCCTCTGGACAATGTTGTTAACAGAGAAAGAGTGGTGAATCTCTTTGAAGGGTAGTATGATTCACTCCTTATACATATTGTTAGAGGTTCCATTTAGTTCCCTATGAACATGGGTAAAATTCACCCTTTGGAATTGTTCTCTAAGTACCCTTATTTTCTTCAACCAATTAATTAATAGTGGAGTGTTGAAGGTTGTATTCTTTGAAGCCCGGTCCACCACCATCTATCAGTCACACAACACATCCAATTCATCAATATCAAGCCAATGAGCACAAAACAATAGTCCCAAAAGGGCCAATACCTAAAATTTGGTGTTTGATCCATTAATGTCGTCAAACCATTTGAAATGATAGTGAGTTCTTGGTTGAAGAGTAATATATGCATCGCAATCACACAATTAATTTTTTCTAGATCCATAAAAAAAACCTTTAGGAGAGTGATATGCCAATGACACGGGGAGGATCTTCCTACTAATGAAATATCACCACCATAACTAGCTTCCTTATAAAATTCCATAATTCAGATACATGTATCTCTTATAATTGGTGATGTTTCTTCAAATATAAATGAGTTGCAACATTTCCATATGCCCCACATAATGTATAGTGGGAGTGGCCCAAATTATTTTTGGCTGTATATCCAATCTTAAAGGTAGTCACTAATTGTTGTGGAAATCCAATCCACCTGGAAATTTAGAAGATACATGATGACAACCCAAATGGATTTTGCGAATGCACATTGAAGAAAAATATGTGCAAAATCTTCTAGAAAATCTATCCATAAAATACATCGACCATGACCAGTGAAGCCCATACGATAGAGATTATCCCATGTAAATACATTATCATTCCAAGACATCCATCCAAATACCTTGATCTTGGTAGGAATATTCCACCGCCAAATATTCAAGAACCATCGACATGTTATCAAATGTATATGTGAGGGAGATATATACCAATATGCATCCTTAACCATTATTTTCCCGAGCCAAATTACCAGGCCACGTAAAATTGTCTTCATAATCATAAAGAGAAATTCCAACCATAGTGATATTTTCAACATACCTATCCCATTGAATACCAAGATCACCATATAATCCAATGTCTAATTCCCACATCCATATATGATGGATAAATTCATCGTTCATAACAATCAGGTTTATGTAGTAGATACCAAGATTGTGAATCATTATAATAAGTTCCACAGGTGGAGATAACCACATATAGGATCAAGTCTGATGTGAAATTTAGTCCCATTACCAACCTTCCATCTGATGTTTCTCATAATCCAAGGTCTGAATTGCATAAAGCTTCTCCATATATATGAGATAGCACATGGGATATATGTAAAGCTTTTCCATATATATGAGATGGAACATGGGATATATGCTCCTTGCTTGATCCACTGCAACATGTCCAACTGCTGATGGAAGGTAATGCCTGTGTCCGAATGACCGTTTCGAATGATGATGAAAATTCTGGGAATTTTTTCGGTTCCTAATGACCATTCAATTAGGTGTTTCCTGAATAAATTAGCATGCAACATGGTTTGATTTTTAAGATATTTAGTCTTGATAATACATTTCCAAATACCATCACCATTTATTTCTCTCCAGAATCTCTTCATAATTAATATCTAGCATAATATTTATAGTCCCTTGCGGCCCCAACCACCCTCTTATTTTCTCTACGATAATACATCAAGTTGGTTCAAGTGTAACTTGTGTTTATCAAAATTTCTAACCCATATAACTCTAGAAATAATATAGAAATAATGGATTTGGTCTTTTTGAATAATGTTTTTGGGTAGGTAATATAGGTTTATTGTTGTTGAATATTTCCATAATAGAACTGTGTGGTTCACAAAAACCACAAAGTTTTATTCTAAAAATCTTCAACAACAATATGAATAACTGTGGAAGTCTCCAATCACTAATATAGGTGTATCCAATAGATTGATATGTTCTGCAATACCGCATGAACGATAATCAACAGACTCCAAATGAGAGCCATTTTTTCAACCAAGTAGTCAGTCAATGTTGGAAAATTTCAATCATCCACTACAATTATTTGATCCGATACCTATTTGATTTGAGGATAACACTGAGGTATTTAAAACAGAATCCAATGATGCATGTCCCACCTCAACAATACTAGAAATATCCAATATTGAAGCTTCTACTGGAGATGAAAAGATAAATATTGAATTATAATTGTTCATGTATAGTACAAAATCATCCCCAAAGTGACTAATGATATGCTACAAGTGTCTACATTCCACAATGGAAAAGTTACCAAAAATAAGCACATCGTTGACAAAAATAAGATGTGTGATCTTAATGTATTTGGAAATCCAAAATCCATAAATTGTCCCACTGTTATGTGAAAGTGTAATTAACCAACTCATACCCTCAATGAAAAGTATTAAAAAAAGTGGAGATAAATCACAACCTTGCTGAATTCCCTGAGATGCATTTGAAAAATGTGTAGGTAGACCATTGATCAAGACCAAAAAGCTGGAAAATGTTATACAAGCCATAATCCAAGAAATATCATTACGAGGATCAAAGATTATATATAAAATTCATTGTATATATAAGGTTATGTATAAAAGATTTAAAGTGAAAGAGATACTAATATATACTGATTAAATCCTATTGCAAAAAGAAAGGTAAGCATATATATATATATATAGACACACACACTAAAAAGTTGTTTTGATATAGAATAAAATCTCAAATATAATAAAATCATTTCGGTAGATTTAATATATAGACAAATATCTTTACAATTGTTAAAATCATTATTAGTGAAAATGTCGTTTAATTGGAACAATGAAAAAGTGAACTATAGAGGAATCATATTGATTTAGCAATTGAAGCTAATCATGAAACTGATAAAAGGCAAAGCAGGGACTAGTGAAAGGCCCCTTAATTTAAAATTCAATGTTGATCACCAAATTAGATCTAACTAAGAGACAAACTAGTGAAGGGAGGCTCTAATTTGAAATTAATATTAGTTTTGAAATTAAGCTTTAGAAAAATTTAAGAAATATTCTAAACAAGTTCTAAAGAAAAGAGAAAAAAACATGTGACAATGGATCCAATCCAAAAATAGGAAAAATTTTCAACTAATGAAAGAGTTGTAGGGGCCTAATTTGAAAATCATCCTGGTTTGAAAAGTAGAGTGAAGTTCAAAATGAAGGTGCAAAGTTGAAGGAAGAAGGCATATACAACATCAAACTTGGGCTTTAAAACATGCATCAACTTGGAATTGAACTTTTGATAAATAGGGCTAATTTGGGAAAGCACTTGACAAATATAAAAAGGAAAGGAGCCTAATTTGAAAATTAGGCTTGAACTTGAGATTGGGAACACAATTCGACAATTAAGGAATGGATGGGGACTAATTTTGAAGTTGAGACCAATTTAAGAATCATGGTTGATCAAGAAATAGAGATTCATTCACAAGAAGGTTTAAGAAGGAAAACCCTAATCTGGTAATCAGAGTTGACCATCAAATCAGACAGAGGTTCGCGGGAGATCATATTGACAATTAGGCCTAATTTGAGAATCAAGAGGGACTAAAAGTACCATAACAAAAAAAAATTAAACCCAATTAGTAAATCAAGGTTGATTTATAAGAAAAGAACTTCAAGAAGAGCATAAAAAATTTAAAGGGAGGAGGTTTGATCAAAACATATTTAAAATGAACAAAAAATTAAATTCAAACTTTAATAGTTGATCATTTATCTTGGAAATCATGGCCAATTTCCAAATCAGAAGGAATCCATCAACAAGGAGAGAAGAAGGTGCTCAATTTGCAATCGGGGCCAATTTTTACAAATGGGCCTTACCTACAAATTGTGGTTGTTGTAAAACCAAAAAGGTGTTTGGTAATAAAAGGAAGGAAGGGTGATCATTTGGAGTTAGGCCTAATTTTAAAATACAAGGACAAAGCTAATTGAAAATCAATTGAGGAACAAGTATCTAAATAAACATAAATAATGAATCTTAATGAAACTAATTCATAATCAAGCAATCAAAACATGAAGAATTTACGTTATTATACATTTTAAATGAATGATCAAGATGTAAAGAAATGGGGATTCAAGCTAGATATAAATCTGAAATATTTGAAATAAAGTTTTTTTACATTATAAAGGAAGACAAGGTCACCAAGCTTTGCTCAAAACTTAGAGGGGTTGTTGAGGGCTCAATACCATGGTTATATCTCATTGTTATGAAAATATTCATTGAATTCCATTAAATATATATTGTTACTAAATGGTTATATTTCATTGTAACATAAAGGGTTATGTCACATTGTGATAAATTTCTTCAAGAGTTATGTTACATTACAAAATTTTTCAACAAGTGTGTTGCATTATGAGGTTAATATTCATATGATTTATGTCAAATCACTATGTTATGAAATGGATATGTCACATTGTGATGTTTCCAAAGAATTATTGTAATGCAACCTCCCACATTTACCCACTCACACCGGCTTGTAAACATGAGTCAAGAGCTATTATGACATGACTCAACCTCCTAAGTACAGTTAAGGATGTGGAATTGACCAACTAAAACTTTATTGACCTTCCTCAGGAGCTACATAATCCCCAAGAGCTAAGCAACCATTCTAGGTTCCCAAACCCTAAGCTAACTTTCCTTTTTAGAGATATGGACTCCCAGTCGCTTGCATAACAAGGCAAGCCAATGACTATAACCCTCCATTTGCGTGGATAACCATGCCTCCCAAGGAATCCAGTCTAGAATTCCTAGTTCTTTGCATGCAGCCCCAGAGTCTAAGCCACTTTTTCAGGGCTAGGATCCATACCTATACCCAAAACTGATAGAATTTTCCAGAACGATGAATGAAACTAGGAAAAATCCATTAACACAAAACTTAGACAAGAACTTGACCTAACTAGGTCTAAACATGACAAACATTCTTGTCAAACACATGGTGAACATGAAATCTACAGTTCATGAATGCATATATGCAGATCTGAATCTATCTAAGAATCATCAAGAAGGTCTAGTTCCCTCTCACAATAATTGCAATAACATATATTAGGTCATGCATTCAATAACCATCCATTTACCAATCAAATCATGATATGAGACATAATGAAAATCTGTCATGAAACGATGCTTATAACCAACATATAACCATGATAATAAAAATTATAGAAAAACCATAAAAGGCACATCATAACAAGTATATTTACTCATAAAAATCCAACCTAGTCACAGAATTCCATGTACCACCTGACCATACATTGGGCTGAACCAAATATCCATTTCAGCCAATCACCCTTGTGTCGTATTCCAATCATGAATGTGGGATCTCATGGCATAAACCAATACATAAATAACCAAGGGAATCCAGAGGTTAAACCACCTCCACCCTCACACTACCATGATCTCACCTAAATCGGTCCCAAGATCACAAAACCAAACCAAGCTTGGATGCCTTAGGATTCCTTCACCATCCCTAGAGGAATTTTTTTTTCTCCACCCACCTGTTGATGGCTTCCCAGAGAAAACCATCTCCACCCTTAACCTTTGGGATTTTTCTGAGACCACCTCACTCCGATCCAAAACCTTCCGGTAATCCAAAGCTCAACCAAGAATTAATCCCATCACACCATGGATGTTTGAAAATGGCAAGGAAAGCCTGAAACCACTATCAAACCAGGAAAAACCCATGCCAATGACAACAAATGAACCAAATAAACACATAAATGTGCCATGCATGCCAAAATCAACTAGGGAATCACACATGCAACTTGTTATCTTCAAGTATTTTGGCTGAAGTTGCTTGATCTAACTCTTCCTTACTTGATCGTTTATTTCCTTTGATTTATTTGTCCTTCCTTTTCTTGCTTTCTTTATTTCTCCTCTTTGTGCTCTTCTCCTCTCTGAAGCCAATTCCAAAACTCAACTAAAAAAAGGCCCCAAACTGATGCTCTGATGCCTTTTTATTAATTATGCCTCCAATTGATTCATTTTACCTCTATTTTCCATCAATTTCCTCCTCATGTTAAAAATTGTGACCTGTCACCTCCATTTTCTCCTATTTTCCTTTATTTTCATTAATAAATGCCAGTAATTTCCACTTTTCCCTTTCAAAACCTTTTCCAATGCCTTTTACAATTTCCCCTTAGCCACAATAAAGAACAAGTGATGTCCACTCGGATGTTTTTCCCAACATTCATCTTGGAATACGTGTCCCATGAACTTGGTCTTGTTTTGCCTTTATTAACCTTATTGCATGAAATTTTAACTCGGGGCTATTACAAACCCATCCCCCTTAGAGAAACACCTTCCTTGGTGCTCTATGACACCTATAACCAGAAAGACCACTGAAACCAAAACATACTTCTTGTGGATATTTATAACTTAGCTTGATGCAGTATTTACAATGAACAACGTGCTAAAAAGAAAAACCATCATGACAAACATGACAACATGACAACCATACCACTTATTAGAGATTTATAACACAACTCATTATAGTATTTACAATAACAACCATACATAAATATGTACATATACCAAAAACTCGTTTGTCTCCATAGGAAAATAATGAAGGACACATAACCCATATCTGATCAGGTATCTCCTATGTAGCTTCATCAAGCCAAAAGTGATTCCACTACACTTTAACCTGCTTGATTGATTGGTTCTAGAACATAAGTTGTTTATGCTGCAATATGCACTGAGGTTCCAACTGGAATTTTCATTTTGGCTCCACCTAAAATACAAACAAATCAATAGCATGATAAATGTATTTCACACATCTTTTAAGCAATGAAACATGGAAAAAATCATGTATTTTCACTGTTGGAGGCAGTGCAAGTCTCTAGGTCAGTAGTCCAATCCTCTCAAGGATCTTAAAATACCCACAATACCAAGGTTCCAACTTTCCACATGATCTAATCCTCAAGGAACTCTTCTTGGGCTTGATGCATAAGAACACATGATCCCCAACCTGAAACTCTTTAAATTCCTTGTGTTGATCTGCAGAACTCTTCTGCCTATTCCGTGTTGCCTTTATATTCTTCTTGATAACCTGCATTTACTGTTCCATCTCTGCCAACATATTTAGTCCTATAAGTACCTTATTCACTGAATCACTCCAGCTTATGGGACTAATACAAATCCACCCATAGAGTGCCTCAAACGAACTCATCCTCAATGACTCATGATAACCATTGTTGTAAGAAAACTCTATAGTGTAAGATACTCCTCCCACCTCCTCTGTTGGTTCATAACATACCCTCTAGAATCTTGTTGACCCTCTTTGTCTATCCATCTATCTGTGAATGATAAGTTGTATTGAAGGCCAACTCTGTATCCTAACCTGAAAACAACAACCTAGACGTGAAATTGGAATCTCTATCTGATACAATATTCTTAGGAATATGATGTAATCTCACTATCTCCCTGATGAAGATGTGATCTACCTTGCTATTTGAACAGAGAAAATTTCAAGGATGGAGATGTGATCTACCTCGCTAGTCCAAACATCTAGCAACAAAATCTTCCACTTCCTTCTTCAAATTCGGTTAGTAGTAGAACTTATTCACAACTGCCAATATCTTTTGATATCCCGGGTGACCTGAATATGGCTTGAAATAAAACTCCCTCAAGATAAGTTTCTTGAGCTCACTGTCATCCGACACATAGATCTTGTCCCTAAATCTCACCAAGCCATCTACTCTGAGATGATAATTCACATCCTATTCACCTGTACCCTATTTTTGTAACCTATGCTTAAGCTCCCTATACCTATCATCATGTTGTCCTGCCTGTAAGATTCGATCATGTAAATCTGTCCCATAAGATCTCACAATTGCAACATTGTTTACCTTTAATCTCCTACTGAGAGAATATGAAATGTTTTTCTCCTTACCCTTGATGTATCTAATAAAAGTACATAAATCAATATTTAATTATTTATATTTTTGTTAGAATATTTAATTAATTATTTAGAGTGTTTTTTTTCTTTTCTAAGTTAAGTTAATCTATTAACAGAGGAAATAGTTTACATCAGGGCCGTAGCCTAGTCTTTTCCCAATCCTGTGGCAATCTTGACAAAAAAAAGCAGAGAAATAGACTGCCCTCATAGAGGGAAACTAGCCTTGAACAATTTTCGAACTATTGCATTGCCCTCGCAGGGGTGCCATCAAATGATTCTTCTGAAGGTTACTTCGTTTACAGCAATAAAAAACAGAACTATAAACAAACACAACAACATAATAAAAAACAAGCCCGATAGTATGGGGCGATAGTAAGCACGAAAACCAAACAAAGAAAGAGCAGCTACCCATCAGGAGGTTCTTCCACGACTCTGCACCAGAGTGCATCCATTTCTCCATCTTTCTTGAACAGGTCCGTGATGGAAGTGACAAACTGCCTGGAAGGTGCTGAATCTCCTTGAGCCATATCCACGTCATGAGTCCCGCTCGCTTGCCCTGGATCTCCTTGCGCCTCCTTGCCCTACGTGTGCGTCGACCCTGCCTAAAGGTCCGAGGTCTAGGCAGCTGCTTTACACATACCTGCCGGGCCAGAGCTCTATTCATCCGCCTGGAGCTCTTCACAGAAGACCACAGTAATAGAGGTAGTGACCCAAGGGAGGTTTGGAGAGCAATTGAAAGAAAAATGCGCCATATGAGGCGTGGGAAAAGGTGGAGCGGTGAGAATTCTAGGCTCCGGGAGCCCAAACAGTGGCCAGAGCCATGAAAATGACCCCTCCTGCTTCTGGTGTTGGGATAGCGGCCCGAATGAGAAGAAGATTCGAAGGTGGAGCTGGAGGTGGAGGGAGTGCGGCAGGGTTGGCTTCTGGTGCTACCCTTGCGGCACCTCATCCTTTGAGAAGGCGAGGCATTGGCACAGACTTTGCAGAGGGCACGAGAAGAAGTGGAAGAGTAGGAGTGGCGGAGGCCTGAGGAATTCGAAAATTCAAAGACACTGAAGCAAACATACAAAGACCAGAATGCGAGAAGTGGAGATTATCACCAAGGTCCAGGCAACAGCTCAGCGAGCTTCTTTTTCCAGTCACAGTGCGAACACTGGGGAGCACCAGCAATTCATCGGTTGAGGAGCATCTGAGAAACCAGAGAAATTCGCCATGTTATCAATCCAAATGTGACTGCATTGAAGAATGCCTGGCATTAAACCCACATTGATGAGAGTCGAAGGCCGATGCATTGAGCCGCATGCGAAGTCGCACAGAGGAATGGAGGTGGGATTACGAACAACGCCGGAAGTTAATGCCATCGATCCGTTGGCAGCAAGTTTTAAATGTCACCCATCAACCATGACTGGGGTGGGCAGGTGTCTCCACGCTGTGCCGCACCCAAGTCCCATCGCTTTAAACACTGCCCTCTTCACCCGCATCCAGGATATTTAGAGTGTTAGAGTCTTCTTAGAATATCTATTTGTTATAAGAGATATGGCATCTAGAAAGGTGTAGTTTATTTGGAACTAGATGACAAAAATAGTTAGGAGTGTTGTTAAAAGTGCATTAAATGTAAATGGACACTTGTAAATCAAATAAGTGATCTATAAAAAAAACAGTTTAGGGCACAAGCTTATTTATAGATTGTTTCTTCCCACTTGCAAGGGCGTTGAGTGATCATGTGTAAGTTGTTGCAGATTTCATGTAATTTTCTTTTCCTTATTAATAAAATATGTGTGCCTGAGGACACTTATACTATTATAATGGTATCAGAGCTTAAATTATGTCGATGGTGTGAAGAAGGAGATTTCATCTTTGCAAGCTTTTGGAAAACTCCATCAAATTGGAGAGTCATTAATTGGTATGGAAATTGTTTAACTATGTATTAAAAGAAAATAAAGTTTATTTTCTAACAACCTTAGTGAAAATTCCATGTAATAAAGTTAAAAAATAATAACCACGGTTGATGGGAAACTTATTACAAGCTGAATGGTGCGAAAAACATCCTAGCAAGTGTTCACTTTGGTTATTATGGCTAGGGAAATGGCTAAGTCTTTGGAAAGGAAAAGAGGAATTATTGGAATTTTATTCATGAAAATTATGGAAATTAGAAGAAAAGGAAGGTGAAAGGTCACAGGTTGTAAGCGAGGATGAAAATAAAGAAAATAGAGGCCTAGTTAATAAAAAGGCTTCTAAGGATTAGTGGGTAGGCTTTTGTTAGTGCATTTTTTGGAGCTCTCTCATTATTATCTCTGTCTCTCTCACTCTTTGACACAGATTTTTTGCAGCACTTTGGCATTGGATAAAGAAAGGAAAGAAAGCAGGAAGAAGGAGGAAGCAAGCAAGGAAGAGCAGGAATAAAGTAGTGACAACAGGGTTCCTTGCAGTTATTGGTTTGCTTTTATGATTTCCTTGCTAGATTTGGCATGCATGGTATTGCATGTGGTTATTTGTTGTCTTGGCATGGGTTTTTCCAAGTGTGACAGTGTATTCAGCCTAGCCTTTCCATTTCTGGATAGCCATAGTGTTGTGGTGTTATCATGTTTTGGCTTAGCTGGATTACCGGATGGATTTGAAGCTGAGTGAGGGGGATCTCTAAATTATTATAGAACTGTTTCTTTTGTTGCCTCGATTTAGGTCCTAGTCATCCGGGTTTGGATTGCGGTAAATCGTGAGAGGTGGTGGTTTTATCTTCATTCAGGCCTAGCAATCCCGGGTTTGGGATTGTGGTAAATCTTGGAGAGTATGTCTCGGTTTAGGGCCTAATGACCCATGATTCAGATTTTGGGTTGCGGTAATACCTTAGAGACTAGGAACTAGGAAAATTCCTCACAGTTTAGGTGGAGAGAATCCGGTGATATACATGCTTGTGTGGGCCTAGTGATCAGGTGTAGATCATGGTAAAGCCTGGTTTATTGTTGATGAGGGTGAGTTAGTTTAGCCTCAGGATGCCCTAGTTGGTTCTTTGAGTTTTATTCCCACATTCATGCTTGGAATATGGCACGGGGGTGATTGGCTGAAGAGAGATTTGGCTCAGCCAATCTATGGTCAGGTGGAACGTAGAAGTCCCATCTCCAGTTGGTTTTTACACTTATTAATGAGAAGCTAATTCATTTTTTATTTGATGTATAATTTCATTGGTTATTATGTGGATTCTATTGTTGTTATATCCTTGGTATTTATGTTATTATTATGTTGGTTATAAGCATGTATTTTGTCATTGATGATGTATGGATATATCCATGTTTTTACTTGTAAATGAGTGCACAATGTATCTATGGTAAAATAGATTGTATTGCAGCTTATGATGTAAGGGAACAATGCTTCTTAGCGATTCTCAGATAAGTATGAGACCCCTATGTTTACACCTATAGATGCAATGTTTGTGACATGTTTGATGAAATGCCTGTCATGGCGAGGAGGGGTACAAATGAGTTCCTGATGATGTGATTGCTTTCACACATTTTTTTTAATGTTATTTAAAATCTTCTAAAGTTTCATGAAGTTTTGGGTAGTGACCTTGGCTCTAGGGCTAACGAGGTGGCACAAATCCTAGAGTTTCAGGCACAAAATTGACCAAACCAAGCCCTAGCCACTACCTTTCCTTTGCATTCTCGCGGCTATAGGATTTTAGCCGCTACCTTGCCTTGGCATGCTCGCAGCTAAGGCTCAAATTGGTCAAAAATTTAGTCCCCCTCATGGATTAGGGACCTAGAAGGTTGGGTTAGCTCCTAAGGATGTTTTTGATGCCGTGTAAAGTGTTTTTGTCTTATTTACAATGGTTCCACTTCCTTAAGGTCATCTATAAGGTTGAATCTCATATAGTAGCATCTCATCACATGTTTACCTCAGTTGGCTGGTTACTTGGGTAGATGTGGGAAGGGGGTGTTAGAGAGTGGTATCAGATTGTGGTTCAACCCTCGAACTCGATGGGAAGTGTGTTGATCCTGCATTTATGTTGGTTGCATGTGTGTTGAGTATAATTGGGGTCTATGTGTGCTTG
Organism: Pinus albicaulis; assembly: GCA_034641835.2. Taxonomy (NCBI): domain Eukaryota; kingdom Viridiplantae; phylum Streptophyta; class Pinopsida; order Pinales; family Pinaceae; genus Pinus; species Pinus albicaulis. Next base: position 894,954,971 of record CM076573.1, read on the forward strand.
TTGTATTTGCATGGTGTTGATCATGGTTGTAGTGGTGTCTCCATGGAAGTGTTGATGGTTTTGTTGTCAACGTGTTGTCATGAGTGTATGACTGGTTATGTGTTGTTATTTCGTATGTATTGTTCATGCATGCTTGCTTACATGTTGATACATGTTGTGTATGCATTGCTTCTTTATGCTAGGTCACATATTGGTCATGCTTGTGTGTTTTCCGTATATGCTTGCTTATGAGACACACATTGGTCGTTCATGATTGGTTATGCATTTCAAGTGGGTGCACATTATGAAGTTTGCATTGGTTTGGTGAAGGTTTTTGTGCATAAGGTCATTGTATTAAATTAGGTCATCATGATGATATTTATATGTTATGATGCTAATGTGTTGGCTAAGATAGAGCAGGAGATGCAGACCATCAAAGTGAAGTTGCAAAATTGGACCTTGAGGCAAGAGCATGTTATCGTACAGGTTTGGATGTTGGGCATGTAGGTATTTAGGTTAAGGATTGTTATATGCATTATGGTTATGAGTATTCCTTTAATTATATTGATGTTATGGTTACATACATTATAGGTGCTAGTTGATTAGTGTGGCTATATATACATGTGTCGAATAGTCTTGAATGATATCAACTTGTGGTGGTATGCATTGCTATTTTTGTTTTATGTTAGATAAATTATATGTTGTTGATGAGAATGTTATGGGTTAACTTGTTGTTGTTGTATGATAGTTAGCTTGATGATTAGGTTACATGTTGCTGATGAGCATGATATAACTTGTTATTGTTACATGGCAGTGACTTGATGGTTAGGGTTATGACATTCAGGCATGAGTCGACCTATTTATGATAGTGTGTTGTATTAATATAGACTAATTGTGTACAAATGTAAATGTTATGCGTTGATGACAATTGTTTATGAGCTTATGATGTGAACATGTTAGCTAGATATTGTTATAGATATCATGGTTTTATTTATGATTGGGTTGATGTGTTGCGAAGTTATATCGTGCTAATCTAGATTGATTATGCAAACATGATAGACTCCCTTGAGATACATTAAGGTATGAGATTGCTTGTGTCATCTATTTTATACTTTATGCTTGATTGTTTGATTATGTCATCTATATGGCGTTGAGTGTTTTGTGTCTATTATATCGACTAGTCGATCTATCTAACGTGATATGCTTATAGTTTGTTTGAATGTTTGAATAATCGCATGATATGAGTTTTATATATAAGATGGCATGAAGGAATGATTTTGTTTGAGATGGTTGCAATAACCCATATGTGTGGAGATAGTTGATGTGTACTTGAGTATAAGTAGGTGATAGTTGTAGCAATATGCATTATGATTGATGCCTGTGAGTTGATTGCTTACATATAAACAATAGTTGGGTGATGTGATAGCACATAATAAAGAATCAATTGCAGAAAGGTAAAAGGTAGAAGAAAGGAATTGGGTAATAATTCCTTTGGATATGTTTGGAAACCTTAATTCCAAATGAAAAAGTGCTTTGCATACATGAAGCCTTCTTAACCCTAATCTTGTATGGAATTATTTGGATATGCTATATATTTATGAACATGTATTTGACAATTATGACAGTTGGTTTCTAGTTATCGTTGGATTCATTAAGGAATTGGAGTTCCTTAAGAGGTGTATGTGTTCAGTTACAAGGCAGTGTGTTGGCACAACAAGGTAAGGTAATTTTCATATTGTATATGTATTTATACGCTGACAATTATGTGTTTATAGTAGTATGATGCGTGCCATTGCATGGCAAGATACCGCCATGAAATCTTGGAGAAGGTTCGGGTTGAGCTTTACATTGGAAGCTCTGGGAACCTTTGGGATTGAGTCATGGTGTTTGTTTCCAGTCTTGCTATTTTGGTATTTTTTGTTTGTTGCACTTGATTTTTGGACTTGTTTATGTCTAGTGTATGGCCATACCATTTTGTTGTGGTGTCATATTTCTATTGGTTTTCTATGGGTTTCTTATTTCGTTTCTTGTCATTGCATTTTATGTTTTGAGACTTGGGCTTTGGTTGGGAAAGGAAGAAGTTAATGGAACTTTGGGAGAGTTGAATGAAACCCAAAAGGTAATGAAAGATGTGGATGAAGCATGGTGCATGAGTAAGCACAACAAAAGGTAAGAATATGACAGTCAGTTGGATTGGTTGGTTCCATTTAGTTAAATATATGGTGGCAGAATAGTCGCGAGAAAGGTAACACAAAAGGTAAATTGAATGGATATGAGGTGTTAGATGTATTGATCATGTCGGGAAGTGTTGTTCTCAATGTTGTGCACGTTGCGCATGAATAAAGGAATTTACCTTGACCTAGACCTTATGATATCTAGTAATTGCGTTGTGATCGTGATTATGTTGATGTTTATATATGTATACATGTATGTATGTATGTATGACATGTCTAAAAGGGTTGTCATGGATCATGATTGTTTAATGATAATTTTTATATGTATATATGTGTGTGTGTATGTCATTTTCTGACAGGATGATGATTTTTTTATGCTAATTATTATATATGTATGTATGTCACTGTCTGAAAGGGTTGCTAGGGATCATTCTTGTGGAGGAATGATTTCTTATTCAGATTAATGGCATGAAAAGGTTCTTGGCTTATGAGGAATCAAGTGGGAAGAGTAGCCCTGACAGATTTAAGAGGTCTGTATCATATGGATATGCTTTAATGTTATATTCTTGTACTATCCTTATGTTTATGTTATGGACAGGTAATGTTGAGGGGTACATCAGAGAAGTGAAAGAAATTTTATATGTGACATGCTAGGATAAGCATGGATAGTGGAAAGACACTAGAAGCAAGGTATTTGTGGGGTTAGTGTGTGGTATATGGATGTGTAGCACTAAGGTTGTGTATATGTTTTGCATGTTGTATACTCAGTGATTGTACCTATGGTGATGTGTACATGTAACATATGTAGTATTGTGTACATATGATGTTGTATTCCTGTTGGATATATGGTGTTTTGTGTATATTGCATATGCAGTGCTAGGTATAGATGGTGCTATGTACATGTTGAATATGCAGTGTTATGTGCATATGGTGTTGTTTGTGTGTTGTAAATATGGTGCTATGTACATATAGTGTTGTGTGCATGATTATACATGTGGAGTTGTGTGCAAATGGTGTTGTGTGTAGGTGGTGCCATGTACATGTTGTGCATGTAGTGTTGTGTATATATGGTGTCGTGTACAGGTTGTGCATGTGGTGTTGTGTACATGTGGTTCTGTGTACATGTTGTACATGTGGTGCAATGTACATTTGGTGTTGTGTACACATTGTTTAGATGATGTCGTGTACATGTGATGTTGTGCACACGTTGTGCAGGTAGTGTCGTGTACAAGTGGTACTATGTACATGTTGTGCATATGGTACTGGTATACATGTTTTATTGTGTGCATGTCGTACATGTTGTGTTGCATGCATGCAGTACTATGTATGTGCATAATGTAGTCATGGTATTGTGACATATGTATTCGTTGTGTTGTACTCTGCATATGTATATGTATTGGGTTGTATTGTACACTAGGTGTAGGTGTATGTGTTGTATGCCGGTGTAGGCGCATGTATTGTGTTGTGTTGTACACTGGATGTAGGTGTATGTGTGGTGTTGAATTGTACACAGGGTGTAGGTACACGTGTTGTATGCCAGTATAGGCGTATGTATTGTGTTGTATTGTACACTAGGTGTAGGTATATGTATCATATAATGGTGTGGGTGTGTGTATTTTATGGTGTCATATGTCGTATGTGGGTGTACGTGTCATGTATGCTATGTCTATGTGTATGTGGTTGAAGAGAAGGAACTGGGTGTTTGTCGGGTGTGGAAACCGAACTGGTGTGTGTACAAAAGAACAAAGGCAGAAGTAAGGACTGATGAAGGATAAGTATCAATATTTTATTTAAGTTTTATTAAGCATGTGATCTATGATTCTAACTTACGATGGTTACATGTGATTTATGATTATGGTTTATGATGATTGCATTTGATTCATGATTTTGGCCTATGATGGTTATGTTTTGAGCTAACTAGATGTGATATGTTTATACATGATGATTGGATCAAACAACCAGTTTGACTTGTTGTGACATGAAGTGAACAGAATTGTAAGTGTACCTTATCGACAGACTACCATTGAGGTATGATTTGAAGTTATTTAATTTTTTTTTTGAGTCTAATGGAAATTTTGTGCTTGGTATAGGAAAGCATATAATCCTCGGTTTGGGATGGTTGAAACTAACTGCAATAACTAGCAACGTTAGCAAAATGAATTGGAACATGCAATAGTATGTTGGTAAATCACTTCAGGAATAGGGCCATTGTGGGACACTAGTACCCAATAATTTCCATTGATTTCCATGAAAATGATATGACTGGTATGATCGTTGAGGGAGGTATATGCCTTGGTTTTTATATTTTCCGATGTGAGAAAGCCTTACCAAGGGATGGATAGCCCGAGATAGGGGATGCTAGGGAACTTGGAAGGTGAGTGAATGCACGGAAGGGGATGACCCTATTTCCCGAGGGTTTGTGTATCAGAGAAGGGAATTTCAAGGTTGGATTTGTTTTGTTCATTAGCATTGCTAGATGGAATCAGATGCACATTGGGAGTGTGCCCGAGAACAATGAGCCGATAACTGTTCACTGACAGTGCAATAGTGAAGGATTGTAGCACTAGACATTGGATGCAGCTTTGGCTTTAAAATTTGATTCTAGACTTCTTGGGAAGGAAGTGAATCCTGGTACTACTTTAAGGGTGGAGGTGTGAGCCTCTAGATTCCCTTGTTGCAGATGTAGGCATCGAATCCTTTTATTTGCTGGTTGGGAAAATGTGCATATGTATACATATGGTTTTTATTGTAAATACTGTAACAATATGTGTTATAAAGCTCCATAGGTATTGTGTTTTATTTTCAGTGGTTTGTTGGTTGTAGGCGTCATTGAACACTAAGGACAGTGTTTCCCCAAGGGGGAGGGTTCTACAATAGCCCTGGTGAAAATTCCATGTAATAAAGTTAAAAAAAATAACCACGGTTGATGGGACATGCATTCCAAGCTGAACGGTGGGAAAAACATCCTAGTGGGTGTTCACTTCAGTTATTATGGCTAAGGAAATTGGCAAAGGCAATGGATAAGGATTTGGAAAGGCGAAGAGGCATTATTAGCATTTTATTCATGAAAATAATGGAAATTAGGAGAAAAGGAAGGTCAAAGGTCACAAGTTGCATGTGAGGAGGAAAATGAAGGAAAATAATAGAAAATGAAGAAAATAGAGGCCTCATTAATAAAAAGGCTTTTGAGGATCAGTGGGTAGGCTTTTATCAGTGCATTTTTTGGAGCTCTCTCATTATTTTCTCTCTTTCTCTCTCACTCTTGGACACTTCATTTTTCGGATGCATGATATTGCATGTGGTTCTTTGTTGTCTTGGCATGAGTTTTTATAGGTGTGACAGTGTATTCAACCTAGCCTTTCCATTTTTGGATAGCCATGGTGTTGTGGCATTCTCATGTTTTGGTTTAGCTATATTACCAGATGAATTCAAAGCTGAGTCAGGTGGATCTCTGCATTATTATAGAACCGATTTGTTTTTTGCCTCAGTTTAGGGCCTAGTAATCTGGGTTTGGATTGCGATAAAGCTTAAGAGGTGGTGGTTTTCTCTCCATTCAGGCCTAAGAATCTCAGGTTTGGGATTGCATGAAATCCTGGAGAGTATGGCTTGGTTTAGGGCCTAGTGACCCCTGATTCAACAGTGGGTTGCAGTAAATCCTGAGAGACTAGGAGACAGAAAAATTCCTCAAAGTTTAGGCATAGATAATTCAATGATATCCATGCTTATGTGGGTGTAGTGATCGAGTGTAGATCACGGTAAATCCTGGTTTATTATTGATGAGGGTGAGGTCATTTAGCCTTGGGATTCCCTGGTTGGTTCTTTCAGTTTGAGTTCGACATTGATGCTTGGAATATGGCACGGGGGTGATTGGTTGAAGAGAGATTTGGATCAGCCAATCTATGGTCAGGTGGAACGTGGAAGTCCCATATCTAGTTGGTTTTTACACTCCTTAATGAGAAACTCATTCTTTTGGTATTTTATGTATAATTGAACTGTTTATTATGTGGATTCTATTTTTGTTGTATCCATGGTATTTTTGTTGTTATTATGCTAGTTATAAGCATGTGTTTCATCAGTGATGATGTATGGCTCTATCCATTTTTTTACTTGTAAATGAATGCACAATGTATATATGGTCAAATAGATTGTATTGCAGCTTATGATGTAAGGCAGAAATGCTTCTTAGTGATTCTCATATAAGTATGAGACCCTTATGTTTAAATCTATTGTTTACATATGTAGATGAAATTTTTGTGACATGTTTGACGAAATGCATTTCGTGCTAAGGAGGGGTCGATCTTGATGATGTGATTGCTTTTGTACCTTTTTTTAATGTTATTTAACATCTCCTAAAATTTCATGAAGTTCTGGGTAGTGACATCATGGGCTCTAAGGCTAAAAAGGTGGCACAAATCCCATAGTTGCAGGCACATAACTGACCAAAGCGAGCTATGGTTGCTACCTTTTCTTGGCATGCCTGTGGCTATAGGATTTTAGCCACTAAAATTCCTTGTCATGCTCGCAACTAAGGCTCAAATTGGTCAAAAATTCAATCTCGCTCAGGGTTCAGGGGCTTGGAAGGTTGTGTTACCTCCTGAGGATGTTTTTGATGTTGTGTAAAGTGTGTTTGTCTTGTTTCTGATGGTTCTACTTCCTTAAGGTAATATAGGAGGTTGAATCTCATATTAGTAGCCTCTTGTCGCATGTTTACCTCGGTTGGCTAGTTAGTTGGGTAGATCAGGGAAGGGGGTGTTATAGATTTCAGATTTTTTAAATCTAGAAATTTATTTTTCATTGTCAATTTATTTTTATTTGAATGTCCCTAAGTTAAAATGGCGTATCTCTGATAAAGGTTCTTAACTCGAACCCCTATCCTCCTGGTCTCACCAGTTGCCTTACTGCGCAGGAAAGCCTTTCCCTCGCTAAAGACAACATCATATCCCTTGTCTTCTAACATCGCCACAGAGATAAGATTCTTCTTCAATCCTGGAACATGCATCACTTCCTTCAATCTGAAGGGTTTACTAGACTACCTCTCAAAGGAAATGGTACCAATACCGGTTGCACTATATCTACCATCATTTCCCATCTCGATGTGCACTCCAAGATCTTTCTCATCCATATTAGTAATAATACTAAATAAGTGGGGACCCTTAGTTTAAAATCCAAAAAATTTATCGTTTCTGTTTTCATTTTCAATAAAACTTACTATCATCGATTCTTTAAAGAAATTTCTTTGGAAAAATATTTTAAAACTTTAAACTAAGTTTATGATAAAACCTTTCTTTGAATATCACATCCATCACACGCGATCCAAAAAACTATGCAGAAAAATATTTATCGCAAATCGCATATCGCAGAAAATATATTAACGGATATTTTTTATATGTTATATTTTGCGATATTGCGATGTCGCGATATTGCTGATTGCGATTCGCGAAAGTTGCGATTTGCGATGATATGAAAATTGCGATTTGCAATGATTTCAATTTGCGAAAGCTGCGATTTGCGATATTTCGATTTTGCGATATTGCAAAGCAAATCGCAGATCGCACTATCGCAGATTCTTAAAAAGCTTGTTATACGAAGTAAATCTTTCCGTAAATCGAGATCCGTTATCCGCCTTAATGTCAAGTTAATGAATGGATTGTCAATTATTAATGAAAAAGGATTTTGTTTTGATCGAAGGGTTATTTCACGATTAAATAATATATTTCATACGCCTTCAACATTTAAAACTATCCCGTCACCTTCCTCATGTCATTATTCTCACTTAATTCGTAAAACTGCAGGCGCGAAGAACAAGAGACTATACAAAGCAATTTTCAGAGCATTATGGGAAAGAAAGAGAAAGCTCCGAGTTCTGGAAAGAAAGAGAAAGCTCCAAGTTCTGAAAATAAAGAGATGGCTTCCTTATACGCATACACTGCTTGCAACAAAGATGTTGGTATCACCACTTGGGAGGGTATGTTTAATTTGCTTGAAGAATAAAACCCAAGAGTAATGGATGTTGCGGCTACAGCAGGCTCAAGTAATTCCTCCGAAGAATCTCTTACAGAGCTGGCTTGTTCGTTTTTGCACCGAATAGTAGCAAGACCAAGAATTCTTCCATATACAGACATGGTAAAATGGGTGCTGGATAGCACTAATATCACAGACAGACAGTTCAAAACTCCAGGTTAAGAGCTCATCGGGTCATTCACTCCAGAAGATTTGAGGCTTATGTATCATTTTCCGGAGCCTCATGAAACTTACAACAAACAATTTATGGAAAAATTTGCCAAGGAAAATGCCAATTTGGCGGAATGCACCAAGGAATGGTCCAGAAGAGTTGAACCATTGAAGAAAGATAAACACGGTATGTACAGTACTGGCTCACTCACTTCTCCATATTGTTTTGCTGCTGCTATGCTATGTAGGCTTTTTGGAAAGCCTGACATTAATAAGTTTTTGCCTGAATGGATTCCCTTATTAAATGCTGCTGTCAACGCTACCATTATAGACTGGGCTAAAATATTGTCTGATAATTTAGCCATAGCTATTTTCAATTATCGGTCTAAACAGACTGTCTCTCAGAGGATTTATCCTCCTTTTTATCTATCTGCCTGTGTTATGGATTCAATCTGCTTTGTTTCTAAGTTCCCTTTAATGGGTTGGCAATGGACAATTCAGGATCCCCTGCCCATCCATGTTTATCACAAAGAATTGTGGGAGTCAAAATTCATTCCTCATTTTTACAAGATTTGCCATGGCATAATGTTGCCACTGTATAGAGTGTTGTATAATAAGGATGCTCCAAGGTTGTCTCCTGAAGCAGAAGTAGACATTCTCCCTGTCACAAGATGGTTTGGAGAAGAACTGTTTACTTATGTGAGGGTTTTTGGGAGCTTTGCTTCTCCTCATGTTTTGCCCAAGTATGTTCCGGATAAACTCATAGCTCGGGAAATTGCATATCAAACCTGTGGAGACGGAGGTTTGACAAAAGAATTAAAGGATAAAAAGAAAGCCATCTGGCCACAATTTCCTGTCTCCTGCGGAGCATTTTCATTATTTGATGTTGGTCACGCATTTAAGGAAGTAAGCAATGTTACATGTTTAAAATTGTTTAAGTTTCCGAGAAGGCTATTTGATCCATATGGTATTGTTAAGGATTTCACCACTGTTGTCAAAGTAAGAGTATTTTCTGGAGAAGAAGATCTTTTTGATGATATGTTTCAAGAAAAATGTTCATTTAAAGACATTTTGAATTTAGCTCAAACACGGTTCTCCCCAGAAGAATTTCAAGAGTTTAAAGTATACAAAGAAAGAAGATTGACTACTATTCCTTTGGATAATTTGCGTTTGGAACCCGCAAGGGAACCAACTCCTAGTGTCAGTCTCAGTGGCAGCTCAGATTCAGAAAGGTCTAAGTCAAAGTCTGACAAAGAAATTTCTGAACATTCTAAAAAATCTGATCAGGATAAAAGTGAAGGCTCAGTCAAGGATACAGCTCAATCAAAAGAGTTGTCACAACAACAGACTTCAACTACTCCATAGTTGAATCTTCCACCTCTTAATGTACAACAACCATCCATCAGCACTCAATTAGATAAAGAATGGGAATCATTTAATGATTTGATTAATGTTAAGGACAGAACATACAAACTCCTATGCAGACAGCAAAAGGTTTGATTACAGAAATAAGTGGCAATGTCACAGAAAAATAACATATACCCATTACTCCTTCCTCCGGGCTTGCACTTAAAATAGAGGAGATTCCGCCTTAGATATATTTTATAGTCCACAACATAAAGTTGTAGTAAGGAAGCAGCTATAGCGGCGAGAAACATCACTGATTGTGTAAATGAGAATTTTCACAAGGTTAATTTAATTTCAGAAACCATTCCGGGATACTTACCACAAGCACATCAATTATAAACAGAGTGGAAACAGAAAGCTGAAGAGAAGGCAAAATCAATTCAAGGATTGACAAAATTAAACTGGGATTCTTACTGGACGTGTCTAGTAAAACCACACAGTCAATGCAGTACTCTTAATTGCATTATTAATTCTGCTGAGAAGATCGCGCCCACACTTGTTGATTCCGTCTTTTCGAGACAATTGAAATCTGAAGTCGGCCAACCCCCTCTTCTCAAATCAATGCTGGATGCTTGCAAATTCAAAGACCAAATTCACAAATAGTTAGTTGTTAATTTTAGTTTTAGATTTAGTGTTAGTTTTACTTTATTTTTGCCTAGAAAAAGGATGGTCATTTAAACCGAATCCTAAAATTTTTGTAATAAACTATAATTAGATTTAGTTAGTAGTATTTAAACCCTTCTCATGCATTTAGAGAAGGGTCCTGAAATTTGTCAAAAACTTATCCTCAGAACATACACTTCTGCACCCTCAGAGGAGGTTTTGATGAATGAATGGAATGAGATTTATTGATATCTATGTCTAGTATCTGCTACTGATGTTGCATTTCTGTACTCTTAGTAGATGTTGGATTTAGAAGATATAAGTCATTATTACTTCTAGCTCCTGAGTAGAACCAGTTATAAATGGTACTTCTATCTCTTAACTATTCTGCTTCTGTGTTAAAAGTGATATTTATGTTCAATTATTTATATATTTATGCTTGAATGTTTAAGTTATCATTTGGCACTTTTGTACGGTGATGACTATTTGTTTATGCTTAATGTATGAATAACTTATTATGCGATATGTATTTCACAACTGTTTCATCTAACTTTTTATATGAAATGGTTTATTTTTATTGAATCATTTTCTTATAACAGTTGAATGATCTTTATTATCGATTGTTATTCGAAATCTTTTTAGATCGCATAAATAAGATTTTATCCCGGGTTTAGTTTAGAATTAGGTATTTCTGTTTTAATTAGAATATAATTTGCATATGATTAGATTAGAAATAGAATAAAATCATTTCACTTAGGAACCTTTTTAGAAAAGAAATATCTATTCTCAACACACACACACATATTGGGAAACTGGTCCCATTATCCCCAGTCGGACCCACTACACCAAACGGAAAAGGAACTGCTAACCAAGGTCCAGACCGGGTGGGTATCCCCCTTGTTGTAGACCCGATTTTCGGGGCTTCAACATATTTGGCGCTAGAAGGAGGGCCACGAACTATGAATGGCAAGTAAATCTAAATCTAAATACCATTCTGAGAGTAAAACACCCTCACCATCTCCCCCGACTTCTCCATCGCACTCAGAAATTGTAAATCTAGAGCCAGAAGTCACAAGAAGAACAGACACTGCTACAAACCCTGACTTTTCAGAAGAATCTGCTATTGAACCTCCTGAAGTTGAATCTTTGATTCATAAACTTCAGCGATTTTCAATATCACCTCAAAGATCTGATAAATCTCAAGGCAGTGTGACTTCACAATATAACCCTGCTCATCCTCTTACCAGATTACAGAGTGAGAAGCTTGGCATTCAGCCAACTGAATTACCTTTACCTACAAGGAAAAGAGAAAGGAAATCACCTAAAGGGTCCGATAGCGAGACTCTTTCATCATCATCATCCATCTCAACCTCTTCACCGCGAAGTCAGCCATCCACCCCTCCACTTCAGACCATTGTCCCTCACTCCACTAGAACTTCCACATCACCTTCTCAATCATCTATAATTGTAATATCTTCATCTTCCCAATCACAGACATCATCTTCTACACTTTCCTCTGTTAGTAGTTCAGCGATGGCCCAAATGCCATGGAATAATCCAGGGGCAGTCTTAATGCCTGCACCCTTGAGTCAATTACCAGCCCATCCTGAAAAATGGTTGCCTAAGTTTAATCCTGAAGCAGGCATGCTAGCAGAAGAACATATAAACAATTTTATGTTGTCCATAAATCTCAATGGAGTTATTAATGAAGATGTTGTTGTCTGACTTTTCCCTTATACTCTACAAGGAGCAGCTGGATCATGGTATTTTTCATTACCATCTGGATCTATCACTACTTGGGATATCTTTCAAGATCAATTTTTGACTAAATTTGGTGATGACAGGTCTACAACGACATTGATCAATGATCTATCTAATCTTAGAGCTGACTCAAAATAACTTGTCAAGGATTTTAATTCACGTTTCAATAAATTGTTAAACAAAATTCCTACTGCCTCCAAGCCTAGTGAAGAAGTGCGAAGTGAATGGTACATTTCTGCTCTACCATCAAACATAGCAATCTTCGTTGATAGGGCTAACAAAACAACTTTAGCAGATAACATGAAGGAGGCAATAGCGGTAGAAAAACGTATCATTGCTTTAGACAAGAAAAATGCGATAGAAGAACGAAAATCCAAGAAAGTCACTTTTAAGGAAGATCCCAAGAAAAAGAAATCAAAAGATCCATTTGATTTAGAAGGACTGCAAATTTTTTTGAAAACCATGTCTAATGAAATGGTTGACATTAAGAAACAAGTGGCAGAAACATCTTCTAAAAAATCTTTCAAGCCTTTTAGAAGAAACCCTTCAACTGATTCAAAGCCACCAAATGCCATTACTAATGCTGAATCGGAAGAAGAAGAAGAGGAAACTGCTACTGATGAAACTACTGATGAAGAAGAAGTTGTAGAAGTACAAGGTATGTGGGATTTCATCCTCCCAGATGAGGAAGATCAAGAAGCATCCCCGGTTAGCACTCGAAGTAGAAATCAACTTGATCCTCCTCAATCTACTCCTAAGTCAAAGAGCGCAAGCTCATTGAATAAAGATAAAGTTGCACCCAAGAAAACGACGTCTAAAGCAATTCAAACTAGCCCAGTCCAAACAAATTCATCAACTCCATCGAGAACACTGATTGTCCCAGATGAAATGGAGTATAATATCATAGAAGACATGAAGAAGACTAGGGCTAACATCACTTTTTATGAATTGAGCAAGTTAAAACACCAACAAAAGGTACTTTTGAAAGAATTACATGCTGTACCAGAAAAACCTTTGCCCGATCCTGTGATTTCTCAAGCTTCAAACGAAATGGGAAGACCTCCAGCTAATGCGATTAGTAAATTTGATCTAGAAAATATCGCTTTAATTGGAGGAAGGTCGAGATCTCATACTCCTCCATTTCTTCTTACTTATGAAGTTTTCAATAAAAAATTGCATAATTGTTTAGTGGATTCTGGAGCTTCATCTAATATTCTACCAAAATCAATATGTGCAAAGTTGAACATTCAACCACAAAAATCTGCTGTACGCATAGTCCAGCTAGATCGATCGCAAGTTGAAGTAATTGGCGAATTAAATCAGGTTACCATAAGATTGTCATCAAATCCAAAGGTATGTCAAGTCATTGATATTTTAGTTGCAGATATTCCATAATTTTATGGCTTAATTCTTAGCAGAGATTGGTCAGAAAAACTTCATGGATATTTCGCAACTGATTGGTCGCATATGTGGCTTCCTTACAATGGTAAACCAAATCAGATAAAGGTTGAACGAGAAAAACATCAGAAATACATAGTAATAGAATTGGAAGGAGAGAATGAACCAGTTGCATACAACAGTAATATCATTGGCAATTATTCAGTTGATTCTTTCTTAGGAAATTTCAATGCTCATACTTCACCTTATTTAGAACATTCTGTTTTATCTCAAATAGAAAATTATTCTCAAACAAATAGTTCTAAATGTATTAATTTTGTAGATACCCCTGTAAATAAATCTTTATTTTGGAAATTATTTTTTGATGGTTCTAAGTCTAATGAAGGAGCAGGAGCAGGATGCATATTGGTTAGTCCAGAGGGAAACAAAATTATGCTAACTTGCAGACTCAAATTCGATTGCACTAATAACACCACAGAATACGAGGCTTTAGTTCAAGGATTATACAAAACAATCGGATTAGACATCAAATATCTACAAGTTTTCGGAGATTCGGAAATTGTAATCAAACAGGTACACAATACTATACATTGTTTATCAGGTCATTTAAAGCATTATCAATCTTTAGTCCAAGATCTGACTGAACATTTTATAGCATTTAATATTTCATCAATTCCCAGAATTCAGAACGCTAGTTCAGACCTCCTAGCTAATGTAGCTTCCAAGCTCATTCCTGCAGAAGACTTTAGTCCTGATCGATTTTCAATTGAATTAATCTTTAGACCCTCGATTCCTGATAACGTTACCAATTGGAGGATTTTCAATGATGATCCTGATATTGTAGATTTTCTCACATCTGAAGGATCTTACACTAATCAGATAATTGATGAAGATCAACATGATAGACAATTGCTTCAAGATAGCACCAATAATGCTATGCCAAAGTCAGTAGTCAAGTTAGAAGACCTTTATGATTTGAAAGATCGATTTAAAAGATCTACCAATTCAAAATTGCAAAGTTCGAATTTAAATTATGAATTAGTAAATCTAGGAACTGATGCCAAACCACAGAATATCAACTTAGGCCATGGCCTAGCTCCTGAAGAAAAGTTAGCATACGTTCGTCTTTTGAAACAATATAAAAGTGTCTTTGCTTGGAACTACGATGAACTCAAAACTTATGACACTTCTATCATCCAACATACTATCCCAATGATCAATGATGAAAAACTTGTCCAACAGAAGTTGAGAAAGATCCACCCCAATCTAGAAAACCAAATCAAATCTGAACTCAATAAGTTATTGAAAGCCAAGATTATTTTTCCCGTTCGACATTCTAAATGGGTTTCCAATATGGTTCCTGTTAGAAAGAAGAACGAAGATATTAGAATTTGCATTGACTTTCGAAATCTTAATAAAGCCTGCCAAAAAGATAATTTTCCTTTGCCTCCCATGGAGCAAATATTACAGGCAGTTGCAGGATCAGAATTAATGTCTTTCTTAGATGGTTTCTCTGGATACAATCAAGTGTTAGTCCATCCTGATGATCAATTGAAAACTACATTCAGAACCAAATGGGGCACTTACGCATATCAAAAGATGCCTTTTGGTCTGATCAACGCTGGTGCCACATTTCAGAGAGCTATGGACATTGCTTTCAAGGGATTAGTTAACAAATCAGTGGTAATTTATTTGGATGATATAACTGTATATTCCAAAAAATGAAGCAATCATCTTAGAGATTTGAAGCAGATCTTCCAACGCTGTCAAAGGTATGGAATTTCACTTAATCCGAAAAAGTCCTTTTTTGCATTAAGTGAAGGAAAACTTCTTGGATTTATAGTATCAAAATCTAGAATTCATATTGATCCTAATAGAATCAAGGAAATTTCTAAAATATCTTTACCTCACAACAAAAAAGCTATGCAATCTTTTCTTGGTCAGATTAATTTTGTAAAAATATTTGTGCCAGATTTTTCGAGAATTGTATCACCCTTGCAAGCAATGATTAAAAAGAATTCAAACTTCAAATGGGGCAAAGATGAATATGAGGCATTCAATCTGATCAAACAAGAAATTATCAATGCTCCATCTTTAGCAACTCCAAATTTTTCCGATCCTTTTATTTTGTACACATTTTCCTCTGATAAATCTTATGCTGCAATACTCACTCAAGAAAATCAAGACAAAGCAGAAGCTCCAATTTCCTTTTTCCGTTCAAATTTATAGGGAGCTGAGTTGAATTATTGAGATGTGGAGAAACAAGCTTATGCTGTTTTCAAAGCAATTAAATATTTCAGACCCTTTCTACTCAAAACCCATACAAAAATCATAGTACCATTTCCAGCGGTAAGAAATCTTTTAGTCCAAAAATATGTGGGTGAGAAAAGAGCCAATTGGGTTACTGCTTTACAAGAATATGATGTAGAAATCAAACTAGCAAATATTGTAAGAGGTCAAGGTTTTTGCAAAATACTAGCTGGAGCATCACTTATATCTGAAAAACCATCTGAAGAAATACAAACATATGAGGTAAGCCTAAACGATGTTGAATCATTATATGCTGATATCATATTTTATCTGAAGAATGGATATGCTCCTCCAAATCTCGATCACACCAAGAAAAGAGCTCTAAGGTTGAAGGCTAGACAATATCAGCTTGTAAATGATGTTCTTTTTAGAATTAATTATGATTATGTTCTTCTTAGATGTCTGGAGAAATCTGAAGCTGAAAAAGTCTTGCAGGAACTTCATGATGGGCCAGCAGGTGGACATTATGCTGGAGATGCTACTGCACATAAGATCCTCCGTGCGGGCTATTACTGGCCCACATTATTCAAAGATTCACATAACTATGCAAGGAAATGTCAAATTTGTCAAACTGCAGCTGGAAGACAAAAGAAACCATCATTACCATTACAACCAGTCAACATTGAGCAGCCTTTTGATCAATGGGGATTGGACATAATAGGTGAGATCGTTCCTCACTCTTCTAAACAACATAGGTATATCATTACAACAACTGATTATTTTACGAAATGGGTAGAAGCAGTCCCTCTCAAGACTGCTAATGCTGAACATATCATCGAGTTTATAGATTAGTTCATAATCACCAGGTTTGGTTTACCTTCTGCTTTAATGTTTGATAATGCATCATATTTTTCTGGTAATGCTATGACTGAATTTGCACTCAAGAGAGGTTTTAAACTTAAATATTCTGCCAATTATTATCCACAGGGAAATGGGTTAGCTGAATCCACAAATAAAAATTTAATCAGAATCATTAAGCAAACCATTGATCAAAATCATAAAAATTGGCATAAATATTTAATATATGCTTTATGGGCAGATCGAATAACGCAGAAGGCTTCTATTGGCACTTCTCCCTTTAATTTAGTTTATGGGAGAGAAGTGGTTCTTCCAACTCATCTAGAAATTCCTTCTTTAGCCTTAGTCCAATATATTGATGAAGAACCAACTTCTTTTTTACAATTAAGGCAGATGGAAATAATTAAGTTAGAAGAACAACGAGAAAAGGCTAAAGTAACTCATGCTCATCATCAAGCATTAGTTAAAGCTTCTTTTGACTCAAACATGATAACTAGGAAGGATTTTCAGATAGGAGATTTAGTTCTAAAATGGGACAAGGCTCATGAGGAAAAAGGAAAACATACGAAATTTCAACGAATGTGGCTTGGTCCTTTCCAAATTGCAGAGATCATAGGTCCATCTACTTTCATGTTACAGGATTTAACAGGGAAAAGAGAGTCTTTACCTGTTAATGGACAGATCCTTAAAAAATATTTTCCATAGGAGATCATTCTTCTATTTTGTAGATTAGTTTTCTTTATTTGTCATAATAAAACCAGTTGTTAATGGTTACATTTGGAATTCATGAAAAAGATACAAGTTCTCCTTTTAGATTTTATTTCTTCACTTATATAAATAGAATTATTTTTAGAATATTGATCATTATTATTCAAAGATACAGTTAAAAGTTTTAAATCTAGAAATGATATTAGTTTCAACTTTGAAAATTTTGATGAAAAACAACTTTATGGTGAAATATTGTTTTATATCAGTCCAATGAAAGGTATCAATAACAACACGAAAGTTCTCTGTAGAAAAGTTCTTTCCCAAAAACTCTATTATTGTCGTCCAGAGTTATCTTAAGGAAACAATGATTTTCTCCCCACCTAGAAAATTACAAAGTTCAGGGAATAATCCAATGATACACTTTTAACTTAAAGAGTAAGAGGTCTCATCACGAGCCAACTTATCATGATCATAGATATTATAGCTTGTTGACTTTGCCAATACTACATACCACAACAGGGCAATGACTTAAGATTATTGCAATCAAAAGACAAGGGGTCTCATCACGAGCCAGCTTGTTCAGCAAAGTTATAAATCAAGTGAATGACACTGTCATAAATTGGCTACCAAACCAAGACATTGTTCTTTAAGGATAAAAAAAAGAAAATAAAAGAAATAAGTGTGAATATGGATTTCTCTTTGAAAATTGTATATTTTTCTAAGTAGGACATAGGATCATTGCTGGGTAACAGGTAACCCTGTCGAGGCTATAAACGCTTGCTGGAAGCAATGGCTCTACCTACGACAAATGAGTATACTTAAAAACTGATTTACAGAGAAGCCTTTTGTTTTTATCTTTTTAAACCAAGTAATGACTGATGTAGATACAAGGAATAGCTTGAGGAAGTGAAATCAAAATTGATCATAGAAGAAATGAAATATCATTCTTAGATTAAAGCATAATGTGCTTTGTCTTTTTGTAATAAAGTTTGATTTTCTGGAAAATTTTCTATTTTGAAAAGTTTAGAAAATTCAAAAGAAAGCAGAGATAACTGGTTCTTCCAAGTGAATCGCCAATTGTTGTGGCTAGAAACAACCCCCTTTTTTATTTAGTATTAGTAATAATACTAAATAAATGGGGACCCTTAGTTTAAAAATCCAAAAAAAAAAAATTATTGGTGTTTGTTTTCATTTTCAATAAAACTCACTATCATTTACTTAAAGAAATTTCTTTGGAAAAGCTTTAAATAAACTTAAGTTTATGATAGATTAGAATAAAACCTTTCTTTGAATTTCACATCCATCGCACGCGATCTAAAAAATTATGTAGAAAATATCTATCGCATATCGCAGAAAATGCATTAACAGATATTTTTCATATGTTATATTTTGCGATATTGCGATTTCGCGATATTGCGATGTCACGATGTTACTAATAGCGATTTGCGAAAGTTGCGATATTGCGATGATACGAAATTCGCGATTTGCGATGATTTCAATTTGCAAAAGCTGCGATTTGCGATACTGTGATTTGCGATACTGCGATTTTGCGATATTGCGAAGCAAATCACAGATCACATTATCGTAGATTCTTGAAAGCTCGTTATGCGAAGTAAATCTTTCCGCAAATCGAGACCCGTTATGCGCCTTAATGTCAAGTTAATGAATAAATTGTCAATTATTAATGAAAAAGGATTTTGTTTTGATCGAAGGGTTATTTCATGATTGATTAATATATTTCATACGTCTTCAGCATTTAAAACTATCCCGTCAACTTTCTCATGTCATTATTCTCACTTAATTTGTAAAACTGCAGGCGCAAAGAACATGAGACTATACAAGGAAATTTTCAGAGCATTATGGGAAAGAAAGCGAAATCTCCGAGTTCTGGAAAGAAAGAGAAAGCTTCGAGTTCTGAAAATAAAGAGATGGCTTCCTTATATGCAGACACTGCTTGCAACAAGGACGCTGGTATCACCACCTGGGAGGGTATGTTTAATTTGCTTGAAGAAGAAAACCCAAGAGTAATGGACGTTGCGGCTACTGCGGGTTCAAGTAATTCCTCTAAAGCATTTCTTACAAAGCTGGCTTGTTCATTTTTGCACCGAATAGCAGCAAGACCTAGAATTCTTCCGTATACAGATATGGTCAAATGGGTGCTGGATAGCACCGATATTACGGACAGACAGTTCAAAACTGCAGGTCAAGAGCTCATCGGTTCATTCACTCCAGAAGATTTGAGGCTTATGTTTCATTTGCTGGAGCCTCAAGCAACTTACAACAAACAATTTATGGAGAAATTTGCCAAAGAAAATGCAAATTTGGTAGAATGCACTAAAGAATGGTCCAGAAGAGATGAACCACTGAAGAAAGATAAACATGGTATGTACAGTACCGGTTCACTCACCTCTCCATATTATTTTGCTGCTACTATGTTATGTAGGCTTTTTGGAAAGCCTGACATTAATAAGTTTTTTCCTGAATGGCTTCCCCTATTGAATGCTGCTGTTAACGCTACCATTGTGGACTGGGCTAAAATATTGTCTGATAATTTAGCCACTTCTATTTTCAATTACTGGTCTAAATGGACTGTGTCTTATAGGATTTATCCTCCTTTTTATCTATCTGCTTATGTTATGGATTCCATCTGCTTTGTTTCTAAGTTCCCTTTAATGTGTTGGCAATGGAAAATTCATGATCCCCTGCCCATCCATGTTTATCACAAAGAATTGTGGGAGTCAAAATTCATTCCTCATTTTTATAAAATTTTCCATGGCATAATGTTGCCTCTGTATAGAGTGTTGTATAATAAGGATGCTCCAAGGTTGTCTCCTGAAGCAGAAGTAGATATTCTCCCTGTTGCAAGATGGTTTGGAGAAGAAATGTTTACTTATGTGAGGGTTTTTGGGAGCTTTGCTTCTCCTCATGTTTTTCCCAAGTATGTTCCGGATAAACTCGTAGCTCGGGAAATTGCATATCAAACCTGTGGAGACAGAGGTTTGACAAAAGAATTAAATGATAAAAAGAAATCCATCTGGCCACAATTTCCTATCTCCCGTGGAGCATTTTCATTATTTGATGTTGGTCACGCATTTAAGGAAGTAAGCAATGTTACATGTTTAAAATTGTTTAAGTTTCCGAGAAGGCTATTTGATCCATATGGTATTGTCAAGGATTTCACCACTGTTGTCAAAGTAAGAGTGTTTTCTGGAGAAGAAGATATTTTTGATGATATGTTTCAAGAAAAATGTTCATTTAAAGACATTTTGAATTTAGCTCAAACACGGTTCTCCCCAGAAGAATTTCAAGAGTTTAAAGTATACAGAGAAAGAAGATTGACCACTATTCCTTTGGATAATTTGCGCTCGGAACCCGCAAGGGAACCGACTCCTAGTGTCAGTCTCAGTGGCAGCTCAGATTCAGAAAGGTCTAAGTCAAACTCTGACAAAGAAATTTCTGAACATTCTAAAAAATCTGATCAGGATAAAAGTGAAGGTTCAGTCAAGGATACAGCTCAATCAAAAGAGCTGTCACAACAACAGACTTCAACTACTCCACAGTTGAATCTTCCACCTCTTAATGTACAGCAACCATCCATCAGCACTCAGTTAGATAAAGAATGGGAATCATTTAATGATTTGATTAATGTTGAAGGACAGAACATACAAACTCTTGTACAGACAGCAAAAGGTTTGGTTACAGAAATAAGTGGCAATGTCACAGAAAAAGAACATATACCCATTACTCCCTCTGACGAGCTTGTACTTAAAATAGAGGAAATTCCTCCTCTAGATATATTCTACAGCCCGCAACATAAAGCAGTAGTAAGGAAGCAAAGAAAGAAGAGAAAATTAGAAAGTGCACTCTCTACTAATGCAGAACAATTGGATGTTTTATGGAAAGATCCTACTACAGATCCCACTGAAAATCTTACTAAATTATCTCAGATAACAGGAGCTTATGCCTCTGCGACTATTGACAAAGCATCTGAGGTAAGGTTGTTATTAAATGAAAAAGAGGATCAGATACAAGTTTTGCAACAACAATTGCAACAAGCACATGCCAACAGTGAAGCACAGGTGAAATTTGAAAAGTTACAGCAAGAGTTTCAGCAAATGAAGATCGGGTATCAGAAAAGCTTGGCCGAAAAAGAAAAACAAATACAGATTATGCAAGAAACACATAAAGACGACCCCAAGCTTACATAATTTATCTCATAGTCTATTTCTTTGAATAATCAACTGCTGCAACAACAAGATATATTATGCCAAAATATTTCATAGTGGAACTCTTTTTGTCAAGAAAGTGATAAAATCACTAATCATGTCGTAGAATTACGACATGATTATGATTTAACTAATGAAAGAGTTACTAATTATTTGGCATGGAAAAAGACAGAGGAAGGAAAAAGAGTAGGAGCACCAATTATCAATGACAATCATAAAGAAATGCTCTTCAATAAATGGGATGCACAGATCAGAGAGGCAGAAAAAGCAGCAGAGGAAGCAGCTACAGCGGCGAGCAACATTACTGATTGTGTAAATGAGAATTTGCACAAGGTTAATTTAATTTCAGAAACCATTCCGGGATACCTACCACAAGCACAACAATTGCAAACAGAGTGGAAACAGAAAGCGGAAGAGAAGGCAAAATCAATTCAAGGATTGACAAAATTAAACTGGGATTCTTACTGGACCTGTCTAGTAAAACCACACAGTCAATGCAGTACTCTTAATTGCATCATTAATTCTGCTGAGAAGATCGCGCCCACACTTGCTGATTCCGTCTTTTCGGGACAATTGAAATCTGAAGTCGGCCAGCCCCCTCTTCTCAAATCAATGTTGGATGCTTGCAAATTCAAAGACCAAATTCATAAGTAGTTAGTTGTTAATTTTAGTTTTAGATTTAGTGTTAGTTTTACTTTATTTTTTCCTAGAAAAAGGACGGTCATTTAAACCGAATCCTAAATTTTTGTAATAAACTATAATTAGATTTAGTTAGTAGTATTTAAACCCTTCTCATGCATTTAGAGAAGGGTCCTAAAATTTGTCAAAAACTTGTCCTCAGAACATGCACTTCTGCACCCTCAGAGGAGGTTTTGATGAATGAATGGAATGAGATTTATTGATATCTGTGTCTAATATCTGCTACTGATGTTGCATTTCTGTACTCTTAGTAGATGTTGGATTTAGAAGATATAAATCATTATCGCTTCTAGCTCCTGAGTAGAATCAGTTATAAATGGTACTTTTATCTCTTAACTTTTTTTTCTTCTGTGTTAAAAGTGATATTTATGTTTAGTTATTTATATATTGATGCTTGAATGCTTCAGTTATCATTTGGCACTTTTGTACGGTGATGACTATTTGTTTATGTTTAATGTATGAATAGCTTATTATGCGATATGTTTTATTATGCGATATGTTTTCCACAACTGTTTCATCTAAATTTTTATATGAAGTGGTTCATCTTTATTGAATTCTTTTCTTATAGCATTTGAATGATATTTATTATCAATTGATATTCGAAATCATTTTAGATCGCATAAAAAAGATTTTATCCCGGGTTTAGTTTAGAATTAGATATTTATGTTTTAATTAGAATACAATTTGAATATTATTAGATTAGAAATAGAATAAAATAATTTCACTTAGGAACCTTTTTAGAAAGGAAAATATCTATTCTCAACACACACACACATATTTGGAAACTGGTCCCATTATCCCCAGTCGGAGCCACTACACCAAACGGAAAAGGAGCTGCTAACCAAGGTCCGGACCGGGTGGGTATCCCCCTTGTTGTAGACTCGATTTTCGGGGCTTCAACATATTTGGCGCTAGAAGGAGGGCCACGAACTATGAATGGCAAGTAAATCTAAATATAAATACCATTCTGAGAGTAAAACACCCTCACCATCTCCCCCGACTTCTCCATCGCACTCAGAAATTGTAAATCTAGAGCCAAAAGTCGCAAGAGCAACAGACACTGCTACAAACCCTGAATTTTCAGAAGAATCTGCTATTGAACCTCCTGAAGTTGAATCTCTGATTCAAAAACTTCAGCGATTCTCAACATCACCTCAAATATTTGATAAATCTCAAGGCAGTGTAACTTCACAATATAATTCTGCTCATCCTCTTACCAAATTCCAGAGTGAAAATCTTGGCATTCAGCCAACCGAGTTACCTTTACCTACAAGGAAAAGAGCAAGGAAATCACCTAAAGGGTCTGATAGCGAGAAGGATCATCATCATCCATCTCGACCTCTTCACTGCGAAGTCAACCGTCCACCCCTCCACTTCACACCATTGTCTCTCACTCCACTAGAACTTCCACATCACCTTCTCAATCATCTGTAATTGTAATATCCTCATCTTCTCAATTGCAGATATCACCTTCTACACTTTCCTCTGTTAGTATTTCAGCGATGGCCCAAATGCCATGGAATAATCCAAGGGCAGTCTTAATGCCTGCACCCTTGAGTCAGTTACCAGCCCATCCTGAAAAATGGCTGCCTAAGTTTAATCCTGAAGCAGGAATGTTAGCAGAAGAACATATAAACAATTTTATTATGTCCATAAATCTCAATGGAGTTATTAATGAAGATGTTGTTGTCCGACTTTTCCCTTATAATCTACAAGGAGTAGCTGGATCATGGTATTTTTCATTACCATCTGGATCTATCACTACTTGGGATATCTTTCAATATCAATTTTTGACTAAATTTGGTGATGACAGGTCTACAATGACATTAATCAATGATCTGACTAATCTTAGAGCTGAATCAAAGGAACTTGTCAAAGATTTCAATTCACGTTTCAATAAATTGTTAAACAAAATTCCTACTGCTTCCAAGCCTAGCGAAGTGGTGCGAAGTGAATGGTACATTTCTGCTTTACCATCAAACATAGCAATCTTTTTTGATAGGGCTAATAAAACAACTTTAGCAGAAAACATGAAGGAGGCAATAGTGGTAGAGAAACGTATCATTGCTTTAGATAAGAAAAATGCGATAGAAGAACGAAAATCCAAGAAAGTCACTTTTAAGGAAGACCCCAAGAAAAAACAATCAAGAGATCCATTTGATTTAGAAGGATTGCAGAAATTTTTGAAAACCATTTCTAACGAAATGGTTGACATTAAGAAACAAGTGGCAGAAACATCTTCTAAAAATTATTTCAAGCCTTTTAGAAGAAACCCTTCAACTGATCCAAAGCCACCAAATGCTATAACTAATGCTGAATCAGAAGAAGAAGAAGACGAAACTGCTACTGAAGAGACTACTGATGAAGAAGAAGTCCTAGAAGTACAAGGTATGTGGGATTTTATCCTTCCAGATGAGGAAGATCAAGAAGCATCCCCGGTTAGCACTCGAGGTAGAAATCAACTTGATCCTCCTCAAACTACTTCTAAGTCAAAAGGCGCAAGCTCATTGACTAAAGATAAAGTTGCACCCAAGAAAACGACATCTAAAGCAATTCCAACTAGCCCAGTCCAGACAGACTCATCAACTCCATCAAGAACACTGATTGTTCCTGATGAAATGGAGTATAATATCATAGAAGACATGAATAAGACTAGGGCTAACATCACTTTTTATGAATTGAGCAAGTTAAAAAACCAACAAAAGGTACTTTTGAAAGAATTACATGCTATACCTGAAAAACCTTTGCCTGATCCTGTGATTTCTCAAGCTTCAAAAGAAATGCGAAGACCTCCAGCTAATGCGATCAGTAAAGTTGATCTAGAAAATATCGCTTTAATTGGAGGAAGATCAAGATCTCATACTCCTCCATTTCTTCTTACTTATGAAGTTTTCAATAAAAATTTGCATAATTGTTTAGTAGATTCTGGAGCTTCATCTAATATTCTACCAAAATCAATATGTGCAAAGCTGAACATTCAACCACAAAAATCTGCTGTGCGCATAGTTCAGTTAGATCGATCACAAGTTGAAGTAATTGGTGAATTAAATCAGGTTACCATAAGATTGTCATCAAATCCAAAGGTATGTCAAGTCATTGATATTTTAGTTGCAGATATTCTAGAATTTTATGGCTTAATTCTTAGCAGAGATTGGTCAGAAAAACTTCATGGATATTTTGCAACTGATTGGTCGCATATGTGGCTTCCTTACAATGGTAAACCAAATCAGATAAAGGTTGAACGAGAAAAACATCAGAAATACATAGTAACAGAACTTGAAGGACAGAATGAACCTGTTGCATACAGCAGTAATATCATTAGCAATTATTCAGTTGATTCTTTCTTAGGAAATTTCAATGCTCATACTTCACCTTATTTAGAACATTCTATTTTATCTCAAATAGAAAATTATTCTCAAACAAATAGTTCTAAATGTATTAATTTTATAGATACCCCTGTAAATAAATCTTTATTTTGGAAATTATTTTTTGATAGTTCTAAGTCTAATGAAGGGGCAGGAGCAGGATGCGTATTGGTTAGTCTAGAAGGAAACAAAATTATGCTAACTTGCAGACTCGAATTCGATTGCACTAATAACATCGCAGAATACGAGGATTTAGTCCAAGGACTATATAAAGCAATCGGATTAGACATCAAATATCTACAAGTTTTCGGAGATTCGGAAATTGTAATTAAACAGGTATACTATACATTGTTTATCAGGTCATTTAAAGCATTATCAATCTTTAGTCCAAGATCTGACTGAACATTTTATAGCATTTAATATTTCATCAATTCCCAGAATTCAGAATGCTAGTTCAGACCTCCTAGCTAATGTAGCTTCCAAGCTCATTCCTGCAGAAGACTTTAGTCTTGATCTATTTTCAATTGAATTAATCTTTAGACCCTCGATTCCTGATAACATTACCAATTGGAGGATTTTCAATGATGATCCTGATATTGTAAATTTTCTCACATCTGAAGGATCGTACACTAATCAGATAATTGATGAAGATCAACATGACAAACAATTGCTTCAAGATAGCACCAATAATGCTATGCCAAAGTCAGTAGTCAAGTTAGAAGACCTTTATGATTTGAAGGATCGATTTAAAATATCTACCAATTCAAAATTGCAAAGTTTGACTTTAAATTATGAATTAGTAAATCTAGGAATTGATGCCAAACCACAGAATATCAACTTAGGCCTTGGCCTAGCTCCTGAAGAAAAGTTAGCATACCTTCGTCTTTTGAAACAATATAAAAGTGTCTTTGCTTGGAACTACGATGAACTCAAAACTTATGACAATTCTATCATCGAACATACTATCCCAATGATCAATGATGAAAAACCTGTCCAATAGAAGTTGAGAAATATCCACCCCAATCTAGAAAACCAAATCAAATCTGAACTTAATAAGTTATTGAAAGCCAAGATTCTTGTTCCTGTTCGATTTTCTAAGTGGGTTTCCAATATGGTTCCTGTTAGAAAGAAGAACAGAGATATTAGAATTTGCATTGACTTTCGAAATCTTAATAAAGCCTGCAAAAAATATAATTTTCCTTTGCCTCCTATGGAGCAAATATTACAGGCAGTTGCAGGATCAGAATTAATCTCTTTCTTAGATGGTTTCTCTGGATACAATCAAGTGTTAGTCCATCCTGATGACCAATTCAAAACTACATTCAAAACCCAATGGGGCACTTACGCATATCAAAAGATGCCTTTTGGTCTGATCAACGCTGGTGCCACATTTCAGAGAGCTATGGACATTGCTTTCAAGGGATTAGTTAACAAATCAGTGGTAATTTATTTGGATGATATAACTGTATATTCCAAAAAATGAAGCAATCATCTTAGAGATTTGAAGCAGATCTTCCAACGCTGTCAAAGTTATGGAATTTCAATTAATCCGAAAAAATATTTTTTTGCATTAAGTGAAGGAAAACTTCTTGGATTCATAGTATCAAAATCTAGAATTCATATTGATCCTGAGATAATAAAGGAAATTTCTGAAATATCTTTACCTCACAACAAAAAAGCTATGCAATCTTTTCTTGGCCAGATTAATTTTGTAAAAATATTTGTGCCAGATTTTTCAAGAATTGTATCACCCTTGCAAGCAATGATTAAAAATAATTCAAACTTCAAATGGGGCAAAGACGAATATGAGGCATTCAATCTGATCAAACAAGAAATTATTAATGCTCCATCTTTAGCAACTCCAAATTTTTCCGATCCTTTTATTTTGTATACATTTGCCTCTAATAAATCTTATGCTGCGATACTCACTCAAGAAAATCAAGACAAAGCAGAAGCTCCAATTGCCTTTTTCAGTTCAAATTTATAGGGAGCTGAATTGAATTATTCAGATGTGGAGAAACAAGTTGATGTTGTTTTCAAAGCAATTAAATATTTCAGACCCTTTCTACTCAAAACCCATACAAAAATCATAGTACCATTTCCAGCGGTAAGAAATCTTTTAGTCCAAAAAGATGTGGGTGAGAAAAGAGCCAATTGGGTTACTGCCTTACAAGAATATGATGTAGAAATCAAACCAGCAAATATTGTAAGAGGTCAAGGTTTTTGCAAAATACTAGTTGGAGCATCACTTATTTCTAAAAAACCATCTGAGGAAATACAAACATATGAGGTAAGCCTAAACGATATTGAATCATTATATGCTGATATCATATTTTATCTGAAGAATGGATATGCTCCTCCAAATCTCGATCACACCAAGAAAAGAGCTCTAAGGTTGAAGGCTAGACAATATCAGCTTGTAAATGATGTTCTTTTTAGAATGAATTATGATTCTGTTCTTCTTAAATGTCTAGAGAAATCTGAAGCTTAAAAAGTCTTGCAGGAACTTCATGATCGGCCAACAGGTGGAAATTATGCTGGAGATTCTACTGCACATAAGATCCTCCGTGCAGGATATTACTGGCCCACACTATTTAAATATTCATATAACTATGCAAGGAAATGTCAAATTTGTCAAACTGCAGCTGGAAGACAAAAGAAACCATCATTACCATTACAGCCAGTCAACATTGAGCAGCCTTTTGATCAATGGGGATTGGACATAATAGGTGAGATTGTTCCTCACTCTTCTAAACAACATAGGTATATCATTACAGCAACTGATTATTTTACGAAATGGGTAGAAGCAGTCCCTCTCAAGACTGCTAATGCTAAGCATATCATCAAGTTTATAGATCAGTTCATAATCACCAGGTTTGGTTTACCTTCTGCTTTAATGTTTGATAATACATCATATTTTTCTGGTAATGCTATGACTGAATTTGCACTCAAGAGAGGTTTCAAACTTAAATATTCTGCCAATTATTATCCACAGGGAAATGGGTTAGCTAAATCCACAAATAAAAATTTAATCAGAATCATTAAGAAAACCATTGATCAAAATCATAAAAATTGGCATAAATATTTAATATATGCTTTATGGGTAGATCGAATAACGCAGAAGGCTTCTATTGGCACTTCTCCCTTTAATTTAGTTTATGGGAGAGAAGTGGTTCTTCCAACTAATCTAGCGATTCCTTCTCTAGCCTTAGTCCAATATATTGATGAAGAACCAACTTCTTCTTTACAACTAAGTCAGATGGAAATAATTAAGTTAGAAGAAAAACGAGAAAAAGCCAAAGTAACTCATGCTCATCATCAAGCATTAGTTAAAGCTTCTTTTGATTCAAACATGATAACTAGGAAGGATTTTTAGATAGGAGATTTAGTTCTAAAATGGGACAAGGCTCATGAGGAAAAAGGAAAACATACGAAATTTCAACGAATGTGGCTTGGTCCTTTCCAAATTTCAGAGATCATAGGTCCATCAACTTTTATATTATAGGATTTAACAGGGAAAAGAGAATCTTTACCTGTTAATGGACAGATCCTTAAAAAATATTTTCCATAGGAGATCATTCTTCTATTTTGTAGATTATTTTTCTTTGTTTGTCATAATAAAACCAGTTGTTAATGGTTATATATGGAATTCTCGAAAAAGATACAAGTTCTCTTTTTATATTTTATTTCTTCACTTATATAAATAGAATTCTTTTTAGAATATTGATCATTATTATTCGAAGATACAGTTAAAAGTTTTAAATCCAGAAATGATATTAGTTTCAACTTCGAAAATTTTGATGAAAACAACTTTTGGTGAAAGATTGTTTTATATCAGTCCAATGAAAGGTATGTATAACAAAATGAAGATTCTCTGTAGAAAAGTTCTTTCCAAAAAACTCTATCATTGTCGTCCAGAGCTATCTTAAGGAAATAATGACTTCCTCCCCACCTAGAAAATTACAAAGTTCAGGGAATAATCCAATGATACACTTTTAACTTAAAGAGTAACAAGTCTCATCACGAGCCAGCTTGTTCAACAAAGTTATAAATCAAGTGAATGACACTGTCATAAATTGGCTATCAAACCAAGAAATTGTTCTTTAAGGATAAAAAAGAAAATAAAAGCAATAAGTGTGAATATGGATTTCTCTTGGAAAATTGTATATTTTTCTAAGTAGGACACAAGATCATTATTGGGTAACAAGTAGCCCTGTCGAGGCTATATACGCTTGCTGGCAGCAGTGGCTCTACCTACGATAAATGAGCATATTTAAAACTGATTTACAGAGAAGCCTTTTGTTTTTATCTTTAAAACCAAGTAATGACTGATGTAGATACAAGGACTAGCTTGAGGAAGTGAATAGTCAAATTTGATCATAGAAGAAATGAAATATCATTCTTATATTAAAGCATAATGTACTTTGTCTTTTTATAATAAAGTTGGATTTTCTAGGAATTTTTTTGTTTTGAAAAGTTTAGAAAATTAAAAAGAAAAGCAGAGATAACTGGTTCTTCCAAGTGAATCGCCAATTGTTGTGGCCAGTAACAACCCCCCTTCTTATTTAATATTAGTAATAATACTAAATAAGTGGGGACCCTTAGTTTAAAAAATCCAAAAAATAAAATTAGTGCTTGTTTTATTTTTCAAATAAAACTTACTATCATTAACTTAAGAAAAATCCTTAGAAAATCTTTAGATAAACTTAAGATTATGATAGATTAAGATAAAACCTTTCTTTGAAGAAAATATCGCATCCATCACAAAAAAAAAAGAAAAAAGTACAAGATATCTTTTGCAAAGCAGAATCTTCTAAATTGCGATAAGCGCAATTGAATAACTATGCATTAAAATATTTGTCGCAAATCGTATATCGCAGAAAATATATTAACAGATATTTTTTATATGTTATATTTTACGATATTGCAATTTTCGCGATATTGCGATTTCGCAATGTTACTGATTGCGATTTGCGAAAGTTGTGATGATTTTGATTTGCGAAAGTTGCGATTTGCGATATTGCGATTTTGCGATATTGAAAATATTGCAAAGAAAATTGCAAATCGCATTATCGTAGATTCTTGAAAGCTCGTTATACGAAGTAAATCTTTCCGTAAATCGAGACCCGTTATGCGCCTTAATGTCAAGTTAATGAATGGATTGTCAATTATTATGAAAAAGGATTTTGTTTTGATTGAAGGGTTATTTCACGATTAAATAATACATTTCATACGCCTTCAGCATTTAAAACTATCCCGTCACCTTTCTCATGTCATTATTCTCACTTAATTCGTAAAAATGCAGGCGCGAAGAACAGGAGACTATACAAAGCAATTTTCAAAGAATTATGGGAAAGAAAAAGAAAGCTCAGAGTTCTGGAAAGAAAGAGAAAACTCCGAGTTCTGAAAATAAAGAGATGGCTTCCTTAAACACAGACACTGCTTGCAACAAAGATGTTGATATCACCACTTGGGAGGGTATGTTTAATTTGCTTGAAGAAGAAAACCCAAGAGTAATGGATGTTGCGGCTACTGCGGGCTCAATTAATTCTTCTGAAGCATCTCTTACAGAGCTGGCGTGTTCGTTTTTGCACCGAATAGCAGTAAGACCTAGAATTCTTCCGTATACAGACATGGTCAAATGGGTGCTGGATAGCACTGATATTACGGACAGACAATTTAAAACTCCAGATCAAGAGCTCATCGGGTCGTTTACTCCAGAAGATTTGAGGCTTATGTATCATTTGCCGGAGCCTCAGGCAACTTAAAACAAACAATTTATGGAGAAGTTTGCGAAGGAAAATGCAAACTGAGCGGAATGCACTAAAGAATGGTCCTGAAGAGATGAACCACTGAAGAAAGATAAACACGGTATGTACAGTACCGGTTCACTCACTTCTCCATATTGTTTTGTTGTTGCTATGTTATGTAGGCTTTTTGGAAAGCCTAACATTAATAAGTTTTTGCCTGAATGGATTACCTTATTGAATGCTGCTGTCAACGCTACCATTGTGGACTGGGCTAAAATATTGTCTGATAATTTAGCCACTGCTATTTTCAATTACCGGTCTAAACGTACTGTCTCTCAGAAGATTTTTCCTCCTTTTTATCTATATACCTATGTTATGGATTCAATCTGCCTTGTTTCTAAGTTCCCTTTAATGAGTTGGAAATGGATAATTTAGGATCCCCTGTCCATCCATGTTTATCACAAAGAATTGTGGGAGTCAAAATTCATTCCTCATTTTTACAAGATTTTCCACGGCATAATGTTGCCACTGTATAGATTGTTGTATAATAAGGATGCCCCAAGGTTGTCCCCTGAAGCAGAACTAGACATTCTCCCTGTCGCAAGCTGGTTTGGAGAAGAATTTTTTACTTATATGAGGGTTTTTGGAAGCTTTGCTTCTCCTCATGTTTTGCCCAAGTATGTTCCAGATAAACTCATAGCTCGGGAAATTGCATATCAAACCTGTGGAGACGGAGGTTTGAAAAAAGAATTAAAGGATAAAAAGAAAGCCATCTGGCCACAATTTCCTGTGTCCTGCAGAGAATTTTCATTATTTAATGTTGGTCACGCATTTAAGGAAGTAAGCAATGTTACATGTTTAAAATTGTTTAAGTTTCCGAGAAGGCTATTCGACCCATATGACGTCGCTAAGGATTTCACCACTGCAGTCAAAGTAAGAGTATTTTCTGGAGAAAACAATCTTTTTGATGATATGTTTCAAGAAAAATATTCATTTAAAAAAATTTTGAATTTAACTCAAACAGGGTTCTCCCCAGAAGAATTTAAAGAGTTTAAAGTATACAGAGAAAGAATATTGACCACTATTCCTTTGGATAATTTGCGCTTGGAACCCGCAAGGGAACCAACTCCTAGTGTAAGTCTTAGTGGCAGCTCAGATTCATAAAATTCTGAGTCTGACAAAGAAATTTCTGAACATTCTCAAAAATCTGATCAGGATAAAAGTGAAGGCTCAGTGAAGGATACAGCTCAATCAAAATAAATCTCGCAACAACCGACTTCAACTCAACCACAGTTGAATCTTCCACTTCTTAATGTACAACAACCATCCATCAACACTCAGTTGGATAAAGAATGGGAAACATTTAATGATTTGATTAATATTGAAGGACAGAACATACAAACTCCTGTATAGACAACAAAAGGTTTGGTTACAGAAATAAGTGGCAATGTCACAGAAAAATAACATATACCCATTACTCCCTCTACCGAGCTTGTACTTAAAATAGAGGAAATTCCTCCTCTGGATATATTTTATAGCCCACAACATAAAGCAGTAGTAAGGAAGCAAACAAAGAAGAGAAAATTAGAAAGTGCGCTCTCTACTGATGCAGAACAATTGGATGTTTTATGGAAAGATCCTACTACGGATCCCACTGAAAATCTTACTAAATTATCTCAGATTACAGGAGCTTATGCCTCCACAAAATATTGACAAAGCATCTGAGGTACGACTATTATTAAATGAAAAAGAGGATCAGATACAAGTTCTGCAACAACAATTGCAACAAGCACATGCCAACAGTGAAGCACAAGTAAAATTTGAAAAATTACAGCAAGAGTTTCAGCAAATGCAAATCGGGTATCAGAAAAGCTTGGCCGAAAAATAGAAACAAATACAGATTATGCAAGAAACGCATAAAGACGACCCCAATCTTACAGAGTTTACCTCAGAGTATATTTCTTTGAATAATCAACTGCTGCAACAACAAGATATATTATGCCAAAAGAATTCAGAGTGGAACTCTTTTTGTCAAGAAATTGATAAAATCACTAATCATGTCGTAGAATTACGACATTATTATGATTTAACTAATGAAAGAGTTACTAATTATTTGGCATGGAAAAAGACAGAGGAAGGAAAAAGAGTAGGAGCACCAATTATCAATGACAGCAATAAAGAAATACTCTTCAATAAATGGGATGCACAGATCAGAGAGGCAGAAAAAGCAGCAGAGGAAGCAGCTACAGCAGTGAGCAACATTACTGATTGTGTAAATGAGAATTTTCACAAGGTTAATTTAATTTCAGAAACCATTCCGGGATACCTACCACAAGCACAGAAATTGCAAACAGAGTGGAAACAGAAAGTTGAAGAGAAGGCAAAATCAATTCAAGGATTGACAAAATTAAACTGGGATTCTTACTGGACGTGTCTAGTAAAACCACACAGTCAATGCAGTACTCTTAATTGCATCATTAATTCTGCTGAGAAGATCGCGCCCACACTTGTTGATTCCGTCTTTTCGGGACAATTGAAATCTGAAGTCGGCCAGCCCCCTCTTCTCAAATCAATGCTGGATGCTTGCAAATTCAAAGACCAAATTCACAAGTAGTTAGTTGTTAATTTTAGTTTTAGATTTAGTGTTAGTTTTACTTTATTTTTTCCTGGAAAAAGGACAGTCATTTAAACCGAATCCTAAATTTTTGTAATAAACTATAATTAGATTTAGTTAGTAGTATTTAAACCCTTCTCATGCATTTAGAGAAGGGTCTAGAACTTTGTCAAAAACTTATCCTCAGAACATGCACTTCTGCACCCTCAGAGGAGGTTTTGATGAATGAATGGAACGATATTTATTGATATCTGTGTCTAATATCTGCTACTGATGTTGCATTTCTGTACTCTTAGTAGATGTTGGATTTAGAAGATATAAATCATTATTGCTTCTAGCTCATGAGTAGAACCAGTTATAAATGGTACTTTTATCTCTTAACTTTTTCTGCTTCTGTGTTAAAAGTGATATTTATGTTCAATTATTTATATATTGATGCGGGAATGTTTAAGTTATCATTTGGCACTTTTGTATGGTGATAGCCATTTATTTATGCTTAATGTATGAATAGCTTATTATGCGATATGTTTTCCACAACTGTTTCATCTAACTTTTTATATGAAGTGGTTCATCTTTATTGAATTATTTTCTTATAGCAGTTGAATAATCTTTATTATCAGTTGTTATTTGAAATTATTTTAGATCGCATAAACAAGATTTTATCCCGGGTTTAGTTTAGAATTAGATATTTCTGTTTTAATTAGAATACAATTTGCATATGATTAGATTAGAAATAGAATAAAAGCATTTCACTTAGGAACCTTTTTAGAAAGGAAAATATCTATTCTCAACACACACACACACATATTGGGAAACTGGTCCCATTATCCCCAGTCGGACCCACTACACCAAACGGAAAAGGAGCTGCTAACCAAGGTCCAGACCGGGTGGGTATCCCCCTTGTTGTAAGACCCGATTTTCGGGGCTTCAACATATTTGGCGCTAGAAGGAGGGCCACGAACTATGAATGGCAAGTAAATCTAAATCTAAATACCATTCTGAGAGTAAATCACCCTCACCATCTCCCCCGACTTCTCCATCGCACTCAGAAATTGTAAATCTAGAGCCAGAAGTCGCAAGAGCAACAGACACTGCTACAAACCCTGAATTTTCAGAAGAATTTGCTATTGAACCTCCTGAAGTTGAATCTTTGATTCATAAACTTCAATGATTTTCAATATCACCTCAAAGATCTGATAAATCTCAAGGTAGTATAACTTCTCAATATAATCCTGCTCATCCTCTTACCAGATTACAGAGTGAAAAGCTTGGCATTCTGCCAACCGAGTTACCTTTACCTACAAGGAAAAGAGCAAGGAAATCACCTAAAGGGTCTGATAGCGAGACTCTTTCATCATCATCATCCATCTCAACCTCTTCACCACGAAGTCAATCGTCCACCCCTCCACTTCAGACTATTGTCCCTCATTCCACTGGAACTTCCACATCACCTTCTCAATCATCTGTAATTGTAATATCCTCATCTTCTCAATCACATATATCATCTTCTGCATTTTCCTCTGTTAATAGTTTAGCGATGGCCCAAATTCCATGGAATAATCCAGGGGTAGTCTTAATGCCTGCTCCCTTGAGTTAATTACCAGCCCATCCTGAAAAACGGCTGCCTAAGTTTAATCCTGAAGAAGGCATGTTAGCAGAAGAACATATAAACAATTTTATGCTGTCTATAAATCTCAATGGAGTTATTAATGAAGATTATGTTGTCTGACTTTTCCCTTATACTCTACAAGGAGCAGCTGGATCATGGTATTTTTCATTACCATCTAGATCCATCACTACTTGGGATATCTTTCAAGATCAATTTTTGACTAAATTTGGTGATGACAGGTCTACAGCAACATTGATCAATGATCTATCTAATCTTAGAGCTGACTCAAAAGAACTTGTCAAGGATTTTAATTCACGTTTCAATAAATTGTTAAACAAAATTCCTACTGCTTCCAAGCCTAGTGAAGAAGTGCGAAGTGAATGGTACATTTCTGCTTTACCATCAAATATAGCAATCTTTGTTGATAGGGCTAACAAAACAACTTTAGCAGAAAACATGAAGGAGGCAATAGCGGTAGAGAAACGCATTATTTCTCTAGATAAGAAAAATGCGATAGAAGAACAAAAATCCAAGAAGGTTACTTTTAAGGAAGACCCCAAGAAAAAACAATCAAGAGATCCATTTGATTTAGAAGGATTGAAGAAAGTTTTGAAAACCATGTCTAACGAAATGGTTGACATTAAGAAACAAGTGGTAGAAACATCTTCTAAAAATTCTTTCAAACCTTTTAGAAGAAATCCTTCAACTGATCCAAAGCCACCAAATGCTATAACTAATGCTGAATCAGAAGAAGAAGAAGAAGAAGAAACTGCTACTGAGGAAACTACTAATGAAGAAGAAGTCGTAGAAGTACAAGGTATGTGGGATTTCATCCTTCCAGATGAGAAAGATCAAGAAGCATCCCCAGTTAGCACTCGAAGTAGAAATCAACTTGATTCTCCTCAATCTACTCCTAAGTCAAAAAGTGCAAGCTCATTGACTAAGGATAAAGTTGCACCCAAGAAAATGACATCTAAATCAATTCAAACCAGCCCAGTCCAGACAGATTCATCAACTCCATCAAGAACACTGATTGTTCCAGATGAAATGGAGTAAAATATCATAGAAGACATGAAGAAGACTAGGGCTAACATCACTTTTTATGAATTGAGCAAGTTAAAACACCAACAAAAGGTACTTTTGAAAGAATTACATGCTGTACCAGAAAAACCTTTGCCTGATCCTGTGATTTCTCAAGCTTCAAACGAAATGGGAAGACCTCCAGCTAATGCGATTAGTAAAGTTGATCTAGAAAATATCGCTTTAATTGGAGGAAGGTCGAGATCTCATACTCCTCCATTTCTTCTTACTTATGAAGTTTTCAATAAAAATTTTCATAATTGTTTAGTGGATTCTGGAGCTTCATCTAATATTCTACCAAAATCAATATGTGCAAAGTTGAACATTCAACCACAAAAATCTGTTGTGCGCATAGTCCAGCTAGATCGATCGCAAGTTGAATTGATTGGCGAATTAAATCAGGTTACCATAAGGCTGTCATCTAATCCAAAGGTATGTCAAGTTATCGACATTTTAGTTGCAGATATTCCAGAATTTTATGGCTTAATTCTTAGCAGAGATTGGTCAGAAAAACTTCATGGATATTTTGCAACTGATTGGTCACATATGTGGCTTTCTTACAATGGTAAACCAAATCAGATAAAGGTTGAACGAGAAAAACATCAGAAATACATAGTAACAGAACTTGAAGGAGAGAATGAACCAGTTGCATACAACAGTAATATCATTGGAAATTATTTAGTTGATTCTTTCTTAGGAAATTTCAATGCTCATACTTCATATCATTTAGAACATTCTGTTTTATCTCAAATATAAAATTATTCTCAAACAGATAGTTCTAAATGTATTAATTTTGTAGATACTCCTGTAAATAAATCTTTATTTTGGAAATTATTTTTTGATGGTTCTAAGTCTAATGAAGGAGCAGGTGCAAGATGCGTATTGGTTTGTCCAGAGGGAAACAAAATTATGCTAAATTGCAGAATCGAATTCGATTGCACTAGTAACACCGCAGAATACGAGGCTTTAGTCCAAGGACTATATAAAGAAATCAGATTATACATCAAATATCTACAAGTTTTCGGAGATTCGGAAATTGTAATTAAACAGGCACGCAATACTATACATTGTTTATCAGGTCATTTAAAGCATTATCAATCTTTAGTCCAAGATCTGACTGAACATTTTATAGCATTTAATATTTCATCAATTCCTAGAATTCAGAATGCTAGTTCAGACCTCCTAGCTAATGTAGCTTCCAAGCTCATTCCTGCAGAAGACTTTAGTCCTGATCGATTTTCAATTGAATTAATCTTTAGACCCTCGATTCTTGATAACGTTACCAATTGGAGGATTTTCAATGATGATCCTGATATTTTAAATTTTCTCACATCTGAAGGATCTTACACAAATCAGATAATTGATGAAGATCAACATGACAGACAATTGCTTCAAGATAGCACCAATAATGTTATGCCAAAGTCAGTAGTTAAGTTAGAAGATCTTTATGATTTGAAGGATCGATTTAAAATATCTACCAATTCAAATTTGCAAAGTTCGACTTTAAATTATGAATTAGTAAATCTAGGAACTGATGCCAAACCACAGAATATCAACTTAGGCCTTGGCCTAGCTCCTAAAGAAAATTTAGCATACCTTTGTCTTTTGAAACAATATAAAAGTGTCTTTTCTTGGAACTACGATGAACTCAAAACTTATGACACTTCTATCATCCAACATACTATCCCAATGATCAATGATGAAAAACCTGTCCAACAGAAGTTGAGAAAGATCCACCCCAATCTAGAAAACCAAATCAAATCTGAACTCAATAAGTTATTGAAAGCCACGATTATTTTTCCCGTTCGAAATTCTAAATGGGTTTCCAATATGGTTCCTGTTAGAAAGAAGAATGGAGATATTAGAATTTGCATTGACTTTCGAAACCTTAATAAAACCTGCCAAAAAGATAATTTTCCTTTGCCTCCCATGGAGCAAATATTACAGGCAGTTGCAGGATCAGAATTAATGTCTTTCTTAGATGGTTTCTCTGGATACAATCAAGTGTTAGTCCATCCTGATGATCAATTGAAAACTACATTCAGAACCAAATGGGGCACTTATGCATATCAAAAGATGCCTTTTGGTCTGATCAATGCTGGTGCCACATTTCAGAGAGCCATGGACATTTCTTTCAAGGGATTAGTTAACAAATCAGTGGTAATTTACTTGGATGATATAACTGTATATTCCAAAAAACGAAGCAATCATCTTAGAGATTTGAAGCAGATCTTCCAACGCTGTCAAAGGTATGGAATTTCACTTAATCCGAAAAAATATTTTTTTTGCATTAAGTGAAGAAAAACTTCTTGGATTCATAGTATCAATATCTGGAATTCATATTGATCCTGATAGAATCAAGGAAATTTCTGAAATATCTTTACCTCACAACAAAAAAGCTATGCAATATTTTCTTGGCCAGATTAATTTTGTAAAAAGATTTGTGCCATATTTTTCAAGAATTGTATCACCCTTGCAAGCAATGATTAAAAAGAATTCAAACTTCAAATGGGGCAAGGACGAATACGAGGCATTCAATCTGATCAAACAAGCAATTATTAATGCTCCATCTTTAGCAACTCCAAATTTTTTCGATCCTTTTATTTTATATACATTTGCCTCTGATAAATCTTATGCTACCATACTCACTCAAGCAAATCAAGACAAAGCAGAAGCTCCAATTTCCTTTTTCAGTTCAAATTTACAGGGAGCTGCATTGAATTATTCAGATGTGGAGAAACAAGCTTATGTTGTTTTCAAAGCAATTAAATATTTCAGACCCTTTCTACTCAAAACCCATACAAAAATCATAGTACCATTTCCAACGGTAAGAAATATTTTAGTCCAAAAAGATGTGGGTGAGAAAAGAGCCAATTGGGTTACTGCCTTACAAGAATATGATGTAGAAATCAAACCAGCAAATATTATAAGAGGTCAACGTTTTTTGCAAAATACTAGCTGGAGCATCACTTATTTCTAAAAAACCATCTGAGGAAATACAAACATATGAGGTAAGCCTAAACGATGTTGAATCATTATATGATGATATCATATTTTATCTGAAGAATGGATATGCTCCTCCAAATCTCGATCACACAAGAAAAGAGCTCTAAGGTTGAAGGCTAGACAATATCAGCTTGTAAATGATGTTCCTTTTAGAATGAATTATGATTCTATTCTTCTTAGATGTCTGGAGAAATCTGAAGCTGAAAAAGTATTGCAGGAACTTCATGATGGGCCAGCAGGTGGCCATTATGCTGGAGATGCTACTGCACATAAGATCCTCTGTGCAAGATATTACTGGCCCACACTATTTAAAGATTCACATAACTATGCAAGGAAATGTCAAATTTGTCAAACTGCAGCTGGAAGACAAAAGAAACCATCATTACCATTACAACCAGTCAACATTGAGCAGCCTTTTGATCAATGGGGATTGGACATAATAGTTGAGATCGTTCCTCACTCTTCTAAACAACATAGGTATATCATTACAGCAACTGATTATTTTACGAAATGGGTAGAAGCAGTCCCTCTCAAGACTGCTAATGCTGAGCATATCATCAAGTTTATAGATTAGTTCATAATCACCAGGTTTGGTTTACCTTCGGCTTTAATGTTTGATAATGCATCATATTTTTCTGGTAATGTTATGACTGAATTTGCACTCAAGAGAGGTTTCAAACTTAAATATTCTGCCAATTATTATCCACATGGAAATAGGTTAGCTGAATCCACAAAGAAAAATTTAATCAGAATCATTAAGCGAACCATTGATCAAAATCATAAATATTGCCATAAGTCTTTAATATATGCTTTATTTGCAGATCGAATAACGAAGAAGGTTTCTATTGGCATTTCTCCCTTTAATTTAGTTTATGGGAGAGAAGTGGTTCTTCCAACTCATCTAACAATCCCTTATTTAGCCTTAATTCAATATATTAATGAAGAACCAACTTCTTCTTTACAATTAAGGCAGATGGAAATAATTAAGTTAGAAGAACAACGAGAAAAAGCCAAAGTAACTCATGCTCTTCATTAGGAATTAGTTAAAGGTTCTTTTGATTCAAACATGATAACCAAGAAGGATTTTTAGATAGGAGATTTAGTTCTAAAATGGGACAAGGCTCATGAGGAAAAAGGAAAACATACGAAATTTCAACGAATGTGGCTTGGTCCTTTTCAAATTGCAGAGATCATAGGTCCATCTACTTTCATGTTACAGGATTTAACAGGGAAAAGAGAGTCTTTACCTGTTAATGGACAGATCTTAAAAAAATATTTTCCATAGGAGATCATTCTTCTATTTTGTAGATTATTTTTCTTTATTTGTCATAATAAAACCAATTGTTAATGGTTACATTTGGAATTCATGAAAAAGATACAAATTCTCTTTTTTAGATTTTATTTCTTCACTTCTATAAATAGAATTATTTTTAGAATATTGATCATTATTATTCGAAGCTACAGTTAAAAGTTTTAAATCTAGAAATGATATCAGTTTCAACTTAGGAAATTTTGCTGAAAAACAACTTTTGGTGAAAGATTGTTTTATATCAGTCCAATGAAATGTATCAATAACAAAAATGAAAGTTCTCTGTAGAAAATTTCTTTCCCAAAAAACTCTATTATTGTCGTCCAGAGCTATTTTAAGGAAACAATGACTTCCTCCCCACCTAGAAAATTACAAAGTTTAGGGAATAATCCAATGATACACTTTTAACTTAAAGAGTAAGAGGTCTCATCACGAGCCGACTTATCATGATCATAGATATTATAGCTTGCTGACTTTTCCAATACTGCATACCACAATAGAGCAATGACTCAAGATTATTGCAATCGAAAGGAAAGGGGTCTCATCACGAGCCAACTTGTTCAACAAAGTTATAAATCAAGTGAATGGCACTATCATAAATTGGCTACCAAACCAAGACATTGTTCTTTAAGGGTAAAAAGAAAAAAAAAAAAGCAATAAGTGTGAATATGGATTTCTCTTTGAAAATTGTATATTTCTCTAAGTAGGACACAAGATCATTGCTGGGTAACAGGTAGCCCTGTCGAAGCTATAGACGTTTGCTGGCAGCAGTGGCTCTACCTACGACAAATGAGCATATTTAAAACTGATTTACAGAGAAGTCTTTTGTTTTTATCTTTTTAAACCAAGTAATGGTTGATCTAGATACAAGATTAGCTTGAGGAAGTGAATAGTCAAAGTTGAATATAGAAGAAATGAAATATCATTCATAGATTAAAGCATAATGTACTTTGTCTTTTTATAATAAAGTTTGATTTTCTAGAAAATTTTATGTTTTGAAAAGTTTAGAAAATTCAAAAGAAAAGCAGAGATAACTGGTTCTTCCAAGTGAATCGCCAATTGTTGTGGCCAGCAACAACCCCCCTTCTTATTTAGTATTAATAATGATACTAAATAAGTGGGGACCCTTAGTTTAAAAAATTCAAAAAATTAAATTAGTGCTTGTTTTATTTTTCAAATAAAACTTACTATCATCAACTTAAAAAAATTCCTTAGAAAATATTTAGATAAACTGAAGTTTATGATAGATTAGAATAAAACCTTTCTTTGAAGAAAATATCGCATCCATCGCAACAAAAAGGTACAAGATATCTTTTGCAAAGCAGAATCTTCTAAATTGCGATAAGCACGATCCAATAACTATGCATTAAAATATTTGTCGCAAATCACATATCGCAGAAAATATATTAACGGATATTTTTCATATGTTATATTTTGCGATATTGCGATTTCGCGATATTGCGATGCCGCGATATTGCGATTTGCGTAAGTTGCGATTTGCGATAGTTGTGATGATTTCGATTTGCGAAATTTGCGATTTGCGATATTGCGATTTTGCGATATTGCAAAGCAAATCGAAGATCGCATTATCGCAGATTCTTAAAGCTCGTTGTACGAAGAAAATATTTCCGTAAATCGAGACTCGTTATGCGCTTTAATGTCAAGTTAATGAACGAATTGTCAATTATTAATGAAAA
Organism: Pinus albicaulis; assembly: GCA_034641835.2. Classification (NCBI taxonomy): domain Eukaryota; kingdom Viridiplantae; phylum Streptophyta; class Pinopsida; order Pinales; family Pinaceae; genus Pinus; species Pinus albicaulis. Next base: position 894,997,635 of record CM076573.1, read on the forward strand.
AAGGATTTTGTTTTGATTGAAAGGTTATTTCACGTTTAAATAATATATTTCATACGCCTTCAGCATTTAAAACTATCCCGTCACCTTTCTCATATCATTATTCTCCCTTAATTCGTAAAACTGCAGGCGCAAATAACAAGAGACTATACAAAGCAATATTCAGAGTATTATGGGAAAGAAAGAGAAAGCTCTGAGTTCTGGAAAGAAAGAGAAAGCTCTGAGTTCTGAAAATAAAGAGATGGCTTCCTTGTACGCAGATACTGCCTGCAACAAAGATGCTGGTATCACCACTTGGGAGGGTATCTTTAATTTGCTTGAAGAAGAAAACCCAAGAGTAATGGATGTTGCGGCGACCGCAGGCTCAAGTAATTCTTCTGAAGCATCTCTTACAGAGCTGGCTTGTTCGTTTTTGCACTGAATAGCAGCAAGACCTAGAATTCTTCCGTATACAGACATGGTCAAATGGGTGTTGGATAGCATTGATATTACGGACATGAAATTTAGAGCTCAAGGTCAAGAGCTCATCGGGTAGTTTACTCCAGAAGATTTTAGGCTTATGTATCATTTGCCGGAGCCTCATGCAACTTACAACAAACAATTTATGGAGAAGTTTGCCAAGGAAAATGCAAACTTAGCAGAATGCACTAAAGAATGGTCCAGAAGAGATGAACTACTCAAGAAAGATAAACATGGTATGTATAGTACTGGTTCACTCACCTCTCCATATTGTTTTGCTGCTGCTCTGTTATGTAGGCTTTTTGGAAAGCCTGACATTAATAAGTTTTTACCTAAATGGCTTCCCTTATTGAATGTTGTTGTTAACGCTACCATTGTGGACTGGGCTAAAATATTGTCTGATAACTTAGCCACGACTATTTTCAATTACCGGTCTAAACGAATTGTCTCTCAGAGGATTTATCCTCCTTTTTATCTATCTTCCTATGTTATGGACTCAATCTGCTTTGTTTCTAAGTTCCCTCTAATGGGTTGGCAATGGACAATTCATGATCCCTTGTCCATTCATGTCTGTCACAAAGAGTTGTGGAAAAAAAAAATTATTCTTCATTTTTATAAAATTTGCCATGGCATAATGTTGCCTCTGTACAGAGTATTGTATAATAAGGATGCTCCAAGGTTCTCCCCTGAAGAAAAAGAAGACATTCTCCCTATCGCAATATGGTTTGGAGAAGAATTGTTTACCTATGTGAGGGTTTTTGGAAGCTTTGCTTCTCCTCATGTTCTACCCTTGTATGTTCCGGACAAACTTATAGCTCGGGAAATTGCATATCAAACCTGTGGAGAGGGAGGTTTGAAAAAAGAATTAAAGGATAAAAAGAAGGCCATCTGGCCACAATTTCCTGTTTCCTGCGGAGCATTTTCATTATTTGATGTTGGTCATGCGTTTAAGGAAGTAAACAATATTACATGTTTACAATTGTTTAAGTTTCCGAAAAGGCTATTCGACCCCTATGATGTCGCTAATAATTTCACCACTGCAGTCAAAGTAAGAGTATTTTCTGGAGAAGAAGATCTTTTTGATAACATGTTTCAAGAAAAATGTTCATTTAAAGAAATTTTGCATTTAGCTCAAACACGGTTCTCCCCAGAACAATTTCAAGAGTTTAAAATATACAGAGAAAGAAGATTGACCACTATTCCTTTGGATAATTTGCGCTTGGAACCCACAAGGGAACCAACTCCTAGTGTCAGTCTCAGTGGTAGCTCAGATTCAGAAAGGTCTAAGTCAAAGTCTGACAAAGAAGTTTCTGAACATTCTAAAAAATATGATCATGATAAAACTGAAGGCTCAGTCAAGGATACAGCTCAATCAAAAGAGCTTTCGCAACAACAGACCTTAACCACTCCACAGTTGAATCTTCCACCTCTTAATGTACAGCAACCATCCATCAGCACTCAGTTAGATAAAGAATGGGAATCATTTAATGATTTTATTAATGTTGAAGGACAAAATATAAAAACTTCTGTACAGATAGCAAAAGGTTTGATTATAGAAATAAGTGGCAATGTCACAGAAAAAGAGCATATAACTATTACTCCTTTCTCTGAGCTTGTACTTAAAATAGAGGAAATTCCTCCTCTAGATATATTTTATATCCCACAACATAAAGCAGTAGTAAGGAAGCAAAGAAAGAAGATAAAATTAGAAAGTGCGCTCTCTACTGATGCAGAACAATTGGATGTTTTATGGAAAGATCCTACTACAAATCCCACTGAAAATCTTACTAAATTATCTCAGATAACAGGAGCGTATGCCTCCGCAACTATTGACAAAGCATCTGAGGTACGACTGTTATTAAATGAAAAAGAGGATCAAATACAAATTATGGAACAACAATTGCAACAATCACATGCCAACATTGAAGCACAGGTAAAATTTGAAAAGTTACAGCAAGAGTTTCAGCAAATGCAGATCGGGTATCAGAAAATCTTGGCCGAAAAAGAGAAACAAATACAGAATATCCAAGAAATGCATAAAGATGACCCCAAGCTTATAGAGTTTATCTTAGAGTCTATTTCTTTGAATAATCAACTACTGCAACAACAAGATATATTATGACAAAAGATTTCACAGTGGAACTCTTTTTGTCAAGAAAGTGATAAAATCACTAATCATGTCGTAGAATTATGACATGATTATGATTTAACTAATGAAAGAGTTACTAATTATTTGGCATGGAAAAAGACATAGGAAGGAAAAAGAGTAGGAGCACCAATTATCAATGACAGTCATAAAGAAATGCTCTTCAATATTTGGGATACACAGATCAGAGAAGCAGAAAAAGCAGCAGAGGAAGCAGCTACAGTGGCAAGCAACATTACTGATTGTGTAAATGAAAATTTGCACAAAGTTAATTTGATTTCGGAAACTATTCCAGGATACCTACCACAGGCACAACAATTGCAAACAGAGTGGAAATAGAAAGCTGAAGAGAAGGAAAAATCAATTCAAGGATTGACAAAGTTAAACTGGGATTCTTACTGGACGTGTCTAGTAAAAACACACAATCAATGCAGTACTCTTAATTGCATCATTAATTCTGCTGAGAAGATCGCACCAACACTTGCTGATTTCGTCTTTTCAGGACAATTAAAATCTGAAGTCGGCCAGCCCCCTCTTCTCAAATCAATGCTGGATGCTTGCAAATTCAAAGACCAAATTAATAAGTAGTTAGTTGTTAATTTTAGTTTTAGATTTAGTGTTAGTTTTAATTTATTTTTGCCTAGAAAAAGGACGGTCATTTAAACCAAATCCTAAAATTTTTGTAATAAACTATAATTAGATTTAGTTAGTAGTATTTAAACCCTTCTCATACATTTAGAGAAGGGTCATGAAATTTGTCAAAAACTTATCCTCAGAACATGCACTTCTGTACCCTTAGAGGAGGTTTTGATGAATGAATGGAACGAGATTTATTGATATCTGTGTCTAATATCTGCTACTGATGTTGCATTTCTGTACTCTTAGTAGATGTTGGATTAAGAAGATATAAGTCATTATTGCTTCTAGCTCATGAGTAGAACCAGTTATAAATGGTACTTTTATCTCTTAACTATTTCTGCTTCTGTGTTAAAAGTGATATTTATGTTCAGTTATTTATATATTGATGCTTGAATGCTTAAGTTATCATTTGGCACTTTTGTACGGTGATAACTATTTATTTATGCTTAATGTATGAATAGCTTATTATGCGATATGTTTTTCACAACTGTTTCAGCTAACTTTTTATATGAAGTGGTTTATTTTTTATTGAATTCTTTTCTTATAACAGTTGAATGATCTTTATTATCGATTGTTATCCAAAATCATTTTAGATCACATAAACAAGATTTTATCCCGGGTTTAGTTTAGAATTAGATATTTCTGTTTAAATTAGAATACAATTTTGCATATGATTAGATTAGATTAGAAATAGAATAAAAGCATTTCACTTAGGAACCTTTTTAGAAAGGAAATATCTATTCTCAACACACACATACACATTGGTAAACTGATCCCATTATCCCCAGTCGGACCCACTACACCAAACGGAAAAGGAGCTGTTAACCAAGGTCCGGACCAGGTGGGTATCCCCCTTGTTGTAGACCTGATTTTCGGGGCTTCAACAACCCCTTACTATGAGACCATATTTTTTTTCACACATATATCTATATTAAAACAAATGGTGAATAAAAATTATATTAATGCTTGCAAAAATTATCCTAAAAATTCATAAGAGCGCACATTTGGATCTAGATCAAGACAGGTAAGTAATCTCTATAAATGTATATATATTGGAACCTCTTCCAAACACATCACAACATTAGAAATACTTTGCCATTGTAGTTCAAGAAGCAGTAATTTCCTACAAAAAGGACATAAGAAAATTCATAAAACTCTGTCATCTAAGCTTTTGTCACTTATATAAAATGCTCTCCCATTTGAACAACACATTTATCTCTGAAATAAACAAACAAAAAATTCTGTAAACAAGCACATCTACCTTTAGTCCCTCTTGCATTAGCTCCATGCTCTCATATCTCGATAGATATGATCCTCCTCCTTATGCCCTGGTACATACTTATGCAATGGAAATCACACATGAATAGCTTATCGAATGCACATATATTTCTCTACTTCGTTTCTCCTTTTATATTCATTTGATCTCACGAATACAAAATAAAATTCCATTGTATTTTTTTAATGGTATTATTGACCTTTTCAATTCAACCTTCCGCACATAAATTCCATCGGAAAACCTTTGGTTTCACTCATGTTTTTTATTTTTCATCACCTACAGGCACAACCGCTAGGACGATATCTAGCTCCCATAGGTTATAGCTGAACTGTGAAGGTTTAACTCCTATTAACTGTAGCTTAATTTAGGAAAAACTATCTCCTTTCAGACCCAAACTTTTACACACACTTCTTAATCCTTTGAAACACATGTGAAAACATATTTAGACTCTGAAATGCTTCAAAAATATCTCTATACATCAGTAAACCTTTTTTTCATTATTAGACCTCATAAATTTGTAGTCTTTATAACTTTTAAGCCTTGTTCAACTTCTACAACTGATCCAGAGCTTGTGAAAGCTTTTGTGACTCATATACATCCATAAAAATACCTTCAACTCCTTTCTAATCATTAAGAGATATCCTCCATCCAGGACATATCTAAGCACATCAATCCTGCACTCAAACAAGATGACACTGATGTGATGAGAATATGATGACATGTGACAAGAGTGTGACAAAACCAAGATAAAAAGTTCACGTCTAGGTTGACATCAAGGACAACACATTAGCCATAATTCCAACACCAACCTTCAAGCTCTCTGCTGGACCACATTTCATAAAGATTCATACTAGATCCACGATCTTTGGAATCAAACACTTGTGAGCTAAATTTCTTCCATTTTCATACTAGACTCACAAAATTCTATATGTTGATACAACAACACAACCTCTAGCTCAAATGAATGTAAATTTTTCAATTTAAACAATCACTCTTAAAAAATTTCTCATCAAACCCAATAACCCAACAAAAACATACAATAGGAAAATTATCCATCACTAAAATACTCTACCATCAATATAAAACACATACAATGATGCTACGACAATACACTCTCTAATTGAACGGCTGCAACACAAAAATATCAGTAATATAAACTCTGACCCAAAGTCTCTACCACGACAACTACAACAATACTCTAATCTTCATATCAAAAACAAATGACATTAATACAATGTTCAACACAAGCATGTTATACATATAGCTACGTTACAACTCCTTCATCCTCTGGGATATGCTCCAAATCTAAGCTCTGGTATGCACACTATCTATGCACTCTTGTAGCCTACTCTCTAATTCTTTCTAACCCCTTCTGCTTCACATTGACATTTTATCAATGAAGAAAATTGCATTCAATAGGAAGCACTAATCCTCGTTATCTTTTACTTCATCAGCTTCTAGAGTGTGGAGCGAACTTCCTTGAACTATCTAACCAAACACCATGTGCAAAAGCCATAGTAAATTCCCTTGGAATTCACTGGAGTGTGAAAAAAATTTGAGAAATCCACTCTAAAGGAAGTAACACACATTCTCCATTCGGGAAGTGTGTTATAACACAAGTTAAAATCCTACTAGGGTGAGTTATAATGTAGGTTGTCCTCTTATGACCCGTGTTGCTCTTTTCTTCTGCCCAAATGACTTGCAAATTGCTCCAACACTTCCAAAATTTGTCCAACATACTTTGTAAGCATCTCCAAAACCTGTAGATCCTCTTCCAACCTATGATACACCATAGTAGCATGCAATAAAATCTTTGATCATCACGAAAAATCCTCCTAGCTTGTTGACATAAATGCCAACACCATGAGGCCAACATCTCCAACAATAACTACAACCAACGCAATTATATTGAGGCCGAAACATGATCATTAAAGGAAATTTGATTTCAAAAAGTTAACATTGAATTTCCATGTCTTAATGTGTAATCCAATCAAAATCCTTTAAAATTCAAAAGAGATACATGTGTGACTAGGCACCGACAATTTTTTTAACAATTTAATTTAACTACCTTAAGTGTGAATATCACCCAAGTGCTCCAAAACTACATTAAATATTAAAAATAAAATTTATATCTTATTCTATAAAAGTTATAATACTGAGAATATTTTTAATGAAGGGTAAAATATGGGTTCAGTGTGTTTTTAATGACGCATAACTATTTTAAATTTTAAATTTAATTTTTAAATTTAAATTTTATTAAATGTTGTGTTAATATATGTGTGTGTGTGTGTGTGTGTGGTTATTTTGATACAAATGCATTTATTTGGGTAATTTAATTTTAATTTTTTTTGTTTTTTTAATTTAAATTGTATTAAATCTTGTGTTAACAAATTAATTTAAATATAAAATGTATATATACACAGTTATTTTGATAAAAATGACGTTTATTTGGGTAATTTAAATTTTAAATTTATTTATTTAATTTAATTTGGGTAGTTTAAAGTTAAATTTAAATTTTTATTTTTATTTTTATTTTTTAATTTAAATTTTCTTAAATATTGTGCTAATAAATTAATTTAAATATAAAATATAAATATATTCTTTTTGATAAACATGACATTTATTTGGATAATTTTGATAAAATTAAAATAATTAAAATAATATATTAAAAAATTGTCTACATGGCATTATTGTCTTATTTTCTTAATTTTTTCTTAGGTGGTTATTTTTGAGTTGAAACTTCCTCTAATGTGATTGACATTTGACATTGAATTGAATGGAACCTAAATTAATCAATACCTCATTAAACATTAAAATGTATAGCTAATGATAACTGGTAACTAGTGGTAATCAGATTTTAAGTCAATCTTGCTAAAATATTTGCCCCCTTGACTTGGTCCATGAGGTCACCGATCCATGGGATTGGATACTTATTCTAGACAATCATCTTTTTTAACGCCTGATAGTCAATATAGAGTCTCCCAGAATCGTTCTTCTTCTGCACCAACACAATCGAGCTCCCACAGGGTGATGAACTTGGCTTGATTTTCCCTTTTTGCAACAAATTTTGAAACCCGCAATGTAGAGGTACCCCTCTGGGTGAGGTGAATATGTCTATGTACTCCTCTACAACCTTATTCATTTGTCGCTGTTGTGTGGGGGAGACCTATCCAGAAGCCATGGCCACAATCTTCTTCTTTCCTTGAAGGTGAATCATAAGTAAAACCAATTTCCTGGTTTGGGAAATGATCTTACTCCATTGCTTCGTAGTGATCAAAGAGATGGCAGTAGGTGGTGCTACCTCCGGTATCCTATAAAACTTATTTCCAAAATTAATAGTAATAGTGCGAGGCCTACAGTCATACACAACATGTGGCTTCCACAAGAATGGTTGGCCTAATAATACATCAAAAAATTCAAGAGGAGAAACATTGCACAATACCTCATCTATGAAGGGCTTCATGTAGCAGACAAAGAGACCCTGCCGGCTGACGCAGAGATCTTGTCCTTGGTGAAGCCACCCGATGGTGTACGACTGCGGGCGTGCTTTGGTTGGTAGGCCCAACCGCTTCACGACCTCTACTGAAATGAGGTTCTTTTGGTTCCCACTGCCGACAATCATTAGAGAAATATTGAGGTCTAGAATGGGCCTCCTAATAAAAATTTACAACCAAAATAAACTTTATAAGAACCAATAAGATTCAAGATGATGATGTCAACCATGGGGGATGATTCACCGTTTTTGGGGTAAAAAAGTAAAAAGATTAAAAAATAATAATACTACTTTTTCAACTCGTATTTTCAACTTATCTCCCTAAAGTTTTACTCAAATTTCGAGTAGGATTACTCATTATATGAAAAATTTAATTCATCAACCAAGGAGTACCAATGTTGCATAATTTCGATGGACATTTCTACATGAAAATTGAGAAATATATGAAAAAACATGATTGCAATCATGTTTTTCACGTATTTCTCATTTTTTGTGTAGTGAGGTCCATCAATAGTATGCAACATAATATACGCCTTTTGATGATAAATCAAATTTCAGATCTAACGAGTGTTGTCGCTCTAGATTTGAGTAAACCCATAGGGAGATAAGTTGAAAAAAATACTATTTTTTTTTCCCTCTAAAATTTGATGATGTAATCTAATCTTATTTTACTATTTCCACTATTATTTTATAATTTCCTTAGGAGGCCCATTTTAGACCTCAAAATTCTCCAAATGGAATTGCAACGGAGAATATTTCACCCACATTTCAGAATGGAAGAGATGCTCCCCCTCCTCTAGATCTTCAGGCTCATCCTTTTCGATCTTGATGGTGGCAACGATGGAACTAGGATCTGTGTTGATAATCTTCTCCCTTTTTTCATTCTTCTTATCGGGTTCTAACTCATAGTCAAAACATGCATCTAATTCGGAAGCCTTCAGCTTGGCCACGAATGAGTACATGGTCTGAAACTCACTTGTGTTGTGAGTGGGGCTCTTATGGAACTCACACCACTTTCCCATGTCCTTATTTTTTTTCGTTGTGTTGTTCTTTGCTTGCTACTTTGGCGGATTTTCCTGGGTTGCCCCACTTTGGCTTTGTCCTTTGTTCTGTAGTTTGGGGGCGCATTTCCCTTGCTTCATATTTTCATTGAGGGTGTCTTTCCCTTGCCTCATATTCGCAGATTCAAAGTCTTGCTTCTTCTATTTAAATTTATGCTCGATCTTAGCAGCATATTGGTATGATGCACAAAGTGAAGAGATGTTGAGGAACTCCATTTCCTCTTGAATATATTTTTGCAAACAACTTCGGTAGTTGAGCACCAAATGTTTCTCTGAATCTTTGATACCCAACTTTGTGCGTAGGGTATGGAACACATTTTTCATCTCATGCACATCTTGATTCATTTTCTACCATAACGTGGTCCATTGGGTGTACCTGTCCTCATAGCTCGCCATGGGGTAATATTTTTCCTTGATAGTATCTAAGAAAAAATTCCAAGTGGGTGTGGCTAAAAAAAGTGAGGGTTATCTCTTGACCATATATTCACAATAGGTTTCCCACTAGTCTTTGACATGGGGGTGGCATTGAGGAGCACAAAAGTAGTATTTTCCCTATTGGAAAAATCATGAATAGAAAAATATAATTTTGATAGATTTAACCATATATCTACGACGTCTACATATATCTGGCCTTAAAATATGGGAATGTAAAAGTTGAATTTAACCTTGAAGGGAGTGGTGCCTCCAGAGTGACTGCTGGATGAAGATGCATCATCTGTGGGTATCTGCGGAAGGATCTAGGAAAAGTTGTCCATCAACGTGTTCCTTTGTCACTCGAGGTATCCTTGGAGCAATATTTTGAAATGATCTCTTGCTCCCTCATCTTTATTTTCTCCCTCCATGGGAGTCCGTCAGGGCTTGTGAGCCTAGTCTTGCAAAGGTTCAACCAGTTCGAGCCCTAACTCCTTATACCCTCACCTCGTTGGAAACATGCAAAAAAAAAAAAAAAAAGAGTTGAACACTCTGATACCACTAATCCTAACTTAAATAGGAACATAACATAATACAAATATAACAATAAATACAGAGATGCAATAGAAATAACACTTCATTTCATTAATATCAAAGAACTGAAATATGCTTATATACATAATGGAAAGAAACTAACTTAGGAGATGGTAGCTTATCTCTGAGAAGATATGTGGCAGCTACATGGCTTTGAACTGTGTTACAATGAGGTTCAAGGGCATTTTTATTATTGAACAACAAGATAAAACCCTAAACAACCAAAACCCTAACCCCGGGAGATGGAACGCTAAGAGTTTGTGGGCCCTATTGGGTTTAGTTTGGCAGCCAACTTCCCGGGGTCGTAACTTGGCCATATTATCTTCGTTTGGCGTGTACGATACCTCGTTGTAAATATATTTCTGAGTACTAGAGGATTTTAGGTAGACCCCTTCCCATGGCTACAAGCCTGCTGCGGACCTTAAAAAAACGTTGTTTTCGGGGGTCAAAACTACTCTGAGAGTTCAGGACCCAAAAAACTGCTAAAAAATAGAAAATGTTGCTAAAAAATAAGAAACTTATGCAACTGAATAGATTTCTATGTGGAATAGGCGGGTGGCCACCAATATCCACATGAATCATACATCTTCTTGTGGGTGACCCTCAACCATGGCAGATGAGCAATTTTTCTAAAATAAGATGAGGATTGGATGCATTGATGGAATTTGACGAGAAAAATTTGATTCAAGGACAGTTGGGGATGTTTCTCTAGTGAGTAGTTGGTCTTCTCATGGTGGTGGGATGGAAGGGAAGGAGTACTGGAATAGATCCAACGAGACATGACTGGATTTGAGAAGAAATGAAACCAACAGACCAAAGAATAATAAAAATAAAAACAGTTAAATAAGCAACTAATTAAAAAGCTAATGAATAAAAACAACCGAGTCGTACCATCCATCCCAAGAGATAGCAAGCGAGTAGTAGTCCTCCACCAAGCTCCTGCAACCAAGCTCCCCTCCTAGTAAGCGGGTCACTGAGGCTTTATAGTGATTGATTTTATAGTCCACATATTCTAAGCGAAATAAAGACCCAACAACAAGAATCTATCGAATCCACACCCATAGGGCATTTTTCCGGTATTTGAAGTTTAAATTTCTTTTTTTTAAAAGGTGCTTTACATTTTCTGTCCACTCAAAGAACCGATATTATTTAAACATAATATAAAATGCTAAAAATATTTTTAAAGTATATTATTTATTACATTTTATTTTTAAGGTATATTCATTTATTAGTGTGCACATGTAAGTTGCAAGTAGCATTATATCCTGAACCCATTTATTATAAGCGCAGTGCATAAGAGGGTTTAGCTAAAAGAATTTAGGTTTTAATGATTTCAAAATACAGTAAATCAATTAAAATGTATTTATATTCATCATATTATCTTTTAATAATTTTAAAAGAGAATTAATTTTTAAAAGATAACAAATTAATTAATTTTTTCTTTCTAAAATTTGAATAATTAAATAAAAAATATATCTTTAATTATTAATTTATCATAATAATAATGATAAATAAATCTCCTTTCTAAATAAGTATTATTAATTTCTAATTCTCTTTATAAGTATTAAGAAACTTGAATATAAACATTATTATTATTATTATTATTATTATTATATATATATATATATATATATATATATATATATATATATATATATATAATACAATTTAGGAGTGTATATCATTTTAAAATTTAAATTTATTAAAATATAAATAGCCCACTCTCTCTTATACAACTAATAATCCAAAGCCACATGTAAATAAAAATTAACTTCATCCATTTAGATAATCTAGTACAATTCAAATTAACAGTTTAATCAAATTTTTATTGACGAAGAGTTAATTTATTATCAAAGTATAATTAAAAATTAATTTTATCTACTAAGATAAACTAGTGTAATCTAAATTAACTTTTTAATAATTTTTATGGGTGAAAGTTAATTTATTATCAAAGCATTATTTTTGAAGGGCTACATTATAAACAAATCATTCTGGTAAGTAAAGGGAAATCCAAATTCTAATTCTCATTGCATTTCAAATTTCAATGTTTTTTTTTAACACATGGTGAATCGGTAATTCTTTAGAGTAATTTAGGGGAGACCCAGAATCAATCGTCATGGTCGCCAATATATCATCGAGGATATATTCAGCAGCCTGCAAGCCAAATATACGAGATCTCCTTGAGTCAAGATCATAACAAGCCATATACTCAATAAAATTTGAACTATGATCTCTTGAGTTTCACCCAAAAAACACTTTCTATCAAACCACACATCACTATATTCAAATTTCAAATTTTTAGCATCAAACATTAGATAGCTTGTAAAAAACTAGTAAGAACTGCCAAAACTGCTCGAAGAGGCGCTGCCGATCAATAATCTTCCCCATACATTTTGGCCATGCAATATATAGCCATACATAAACTTGTCATGATTATAGAAACTATTTCTCATAAGAAGTACTTTCCAACTTAAAAATATTTTATTTTGATAAACAACAAGAAATCCAAATTCTAACTCTGATTGCATTTGAAATTTCAAAGTTTTGACATCGAACATTAAACCGCGTGTGTAGGGGACGAGTCAGAATTCCAACTCTGATTGCATTTGAAATTTCAAAGTTTTGACATCTAACATTAAACCGCGTGTGTAGGGGACGAGTCAGAATTGCGGGAACTGCCTGAAGAGAGGCTGCCGGTAAATCAAGAAACAGTAATAATCTTCCCCACACATTTTGGCCATGCAATATATAGCCATACATAAATTTGTCATGTCAAAATTTAAAGGTGGGCACTGGAAAGTATATGCCTAATAGCATTTAATCAAGAAATAGTAATAATCTTTCTCATATATTTTGGCCATAGTGATATATAAATTTGTCATGTCAAAATTTAAAGATGGGCAATATATGTCTAATAGCATTTAATATCTTATAACCTAAGAAATATGCATAGCCATAGCCCAACACCACAAAAATGCTCTTTTAAGTATAATACAAATTTTACTATAGAATCAAATAAAATAATCTGTACATTACACTCATATTACACTATTACACTCTGAAGCCAGAGTAAATATTTTAAATTCACATAGAAACAAATCACTTCTAGGTTGCCACCTATAACAATTGATTTTAAATTGGTTTAAATTAAGAATATGCATATACTATCCACAAACATTAATGAGAAATAATAGTCTTCATCCTTAGATCTTAGATCACCGGCACTAGTGACAACGAATGAGATATTAAGACGGATCAAGCCAAATTCGTAATGCTTAAAGTGCAGAAGACTATTCTGCCGACTTCGCCGACTGCCTTTGCAGCGCACCTCAATATATGAAAATCTGACAAATCCAATTTTGGCCGGAAGCGGACATTATAGATTATATGCATTTTGCGACAAATTTTATTCTTCATATGAAGACGGTTGCAGAACCATTTTCCTATCTCTTGTGAGTGATCTCTGTTTTATAAAATTTATACACGAAACATATATATATATATATATATATATATATATATATATATTAACGAGGTTACTTAAGTTTAGGTTAGGTCAGTATCAATGTTAAATGGAAGCACATTTGAGATATTTTTATTATTATTAAAATTGTATAAAGCTAAATCAAGGTGAGAAGTTTTAAATAATTTAATTCCTAAAAAACTCTCTACAATTTGAACCTATAACCCAATAAAATCTAAATTTATTTATTTAAATTTTACAGAGAATATATTCGTAAGAATTTGTATCGGATGAAAACCGAAAAAGGAAGTCCTATGTTTTTAAATTTGATCCTCATAGAAAAAGCTACGTCTTTATTTTCTCAAAACCAGCAACTTGGTTCGAGGTCTATGAGCATGGAAAAAAGTGACAAAGTGACAGCTTTTCCATGGCTGGTGTACATATTCCACATGGCCCGCGGCCATTTGTCATGGTTCCTCACCATGTGAACATGGCTGCACTTATCCAACAGGTATTCCCTGCAGCTCATACTTAGCAGCCGAATCATCTAATCTGATCGTACTCACACTATTCATCTTAAGGGATAATCTGGTTTGAATATTTTTGTGGACGGGCGAAAAATTGTGTATAACTGGATTTCAGATTTTATAACTGGATTGTAGATTTTATAAATTTTATTATATCTAAGTGGAGTGTTGATTTTATAAATTTTATTATATTTTTGAAAATATTTTAAAATTCGTAATTAAATGCTAGTGGGTGACGGGTGTAGTTTAATTAGTTATAGCTTTGTTACCAAGTTATATGTCAAACTAGAGATTTAATGTTCAAATCACAGTGCATTAGATAAAAAAGAAAAGATCAACCAAAAAAATAGTAATTAAATTAATGCGTAGTTTACGGAGGTCGTGTTTTGACTCAGAATCCGGTCACGATTTTCAGAAAATTTGGCAAAGATTTGCCCAGACTCTTGTTTACAGTTGTTAAACATTAGTATTTTGAGTGTCCCAAGGGTTTTTGATAGTGCTGAATCCATTTCCACTATCAAAAATGGATTCCAAGCACTGCAACTACCTAATTTTTTTAAAATTTAGTTGACCGGATTCCGACAAATTTCTACCATCGGAGCCAAAACCCGGCGTCGATAAACAACTCCTTAAATTAATATATATGAATTCCACTTAAATACCGAGTTGTGCTTCACCTCGATTTTTTCTATAGAATTTCAGCACTATGAAACTCCAAAATATTATATTAAAAACAACTCCAGATCTCATTCAAGCTAATGAAACTTCAATAATTTTGGATATCACTAATAAAATTATTTTTTTTGGATATCATTTGAAAATAGCCTGTAAGATGCAGAGGTACAATTTACATAATAAAGTAAATTTGAAGCGCTCTCGAAGCAAGAAAGAGGTGGCGTGTGGACAATTGATTAAATATCCCCAATCTTCAATCTTCAGTGTATAAAATCCTTCAAAGTTAGGTTTTTGGGGATTTTGCCTCTATCTCAAACCGATGTTAGTTGAGTTGGGAATATATCAAGGATAAGGGCTCACCATCCTTATCCAAACCGGAAAGGAGTTTCGATACTCCAATTTCTTCCGCAGAAAAAATTATACAAAAAGCATGACCCGTGGTAAACATGGCATTATACACATTTATCAATGAATAAAAAACGGAGGTGTAGAATAAATCAAGAATTTCATCTTCATTTCTTCTTGACCGGAATTTGGCAATTGGAGTAACCAGAGATGACGGAAAACCTAAAACTTATTCCTTCCTCTCTTTCACTCTGCCGCTATATAATCGATGCCACATCAGTTAGACGGCATCATCTGATCTAAAATGATAATCAACCCCATAATAAAAGCTTGGTCGTAGCCAGGCCACACTACCAGATTGAACACATCTCCTCCCAGCTTTATCTCAGCAGATTTCACCTGCTTTGGCTTCACCTGCAAAATCAAAATTATTTACATATCACATCTTCACTTAACTAGATTGTAGATTTTTAAAATATTTCAGAACCTTACACTCCACACTTTCAACTTAATTAAATTGGGGATTCATAGAATATTTGAGAATCCTACGAACATAAGTGAAATCACCTCAATTTTAAAATATTCGAAAAATTAAAATACCTAAGACCAAAGTATTTATGGAAACAAACCTCTGCAACGAGGTCGCCTGAGCTGTTGAGAATGTTGAAATAACGCTTTGCATAACATCCTTCGATATAGTAATCAGAGTGCGGCTTCTGCTTGTTTTTAGTGGAAACACCCACATAAACCTCTGCTAACTTATTGGTGCGATTCAACAGGGAGGGCGCCCTTTTCACAACAAACAATGGTTTTTCGGCGTCCTCGAATTCTCCCAGGAATCCATGCCATTCATTATGCAGACTCAGCCTCTGTTTCACATACAATAATACAATTCATTTGAGCTTCAAACATTGCAGCAATTTAATTATTCTTCGTTGCAGTAATAAAGACAATAGAGAGGTTTTATGTATATATACCTTGCGTCGCATTGTGAGGAGAGCCGTTCCCGCGGCATCCATGAGGAGGACTTCGTTCTTGGGATGGGAACAATAGTTGTCCACTCTGAAGATGAGATTCCCGCTTGGATCGTACACAGTGAAGCCGCTGCAGCTGAACACCAGAGATTTCTTCCAAACTGTTAACGCCGTTGCAGAGTCTCTGCGGAACTTATCGTCAACCACAACACGCCCTGCGAGTCGTGCTGGGTCATCTGGGTGAATCTTGGA
Organism: Pinus albicaulis; assembly: GCA_034641835.2. Taxonomy (NCBI): domain Eukaryota; kingdom Viridiplantae; phylum Streptophyta; class Pinopsida; order Pinales; family Pinaceae; genus Pinus; species Pinus albicaulis. Next base: position 895,013,947 of record CM076573.1, read on the forward strand.
AACCATTGCTGCTGAAAATATGAAGCACAGGCAGATCGTCTATGAGTTTTGGAATAATGATGGATACTGATGGCTTATGGCTTCTCTTGCTGTGGCCCTTTTAAATCTGATAGCTATTGGCCATCCCCTGATCCTTCATTGAAAAAAAAAATCCGCTAAAGATTGAATTTAAAAACGTTCAAAAAGGTCACCTCGTCTATGACTCTTTCTCGAACTATGTTAAAAGATTTCCAAGGCCTTGATTATGCCACGTCAGGCTATTTTATTTTTGGGCGGCAATTAAAAATCATTGGGGGTGGTGAATATGGCAATGTTGAATGATGTTGGGGTCCATGATTTGACGTCTTTGTCATCATACGGCTATGTCGACAAACCAATATACATCTATTTTATTTTATATAATTTCCGTGAAGATTAAATCAATGTAGAAAACTCATGCATCAGGTTGCATTTATTAAATTGATTTAAAATATATATATGATTTAAAATATGAGTATACTATTTTATTTTAATAGGAGATTTATTTTTGCTTTCTCAAAATGACATGATTAATCATTTTATTGGTTTAATAAAGATAATATTAGATATCAAGATGGAGTATGTAAATAGATGTTAATATTTAAATGTTCGTTTAATAGAGGAGAAATGTTCAAATCTTTGTAAATGAATGTAATTATTTAAATGCAAATTAATATTTAAAGTGTCTATACAATAAGCATTGGATGAAAATATAACAATTACAACTTAATGTCAACTTAATTAAAATGGAAAAAAATATAAAATAAAAAGAAAAGTAATAAAAATTGTGCCCATCAACTTAGAAATAATGTTTAGGAAAATTTGCATTAAAAATTATAATCTACATTGGTAAATTCTCAATCAATAGTGGACAATAGGAAACTCAACTTATATAGTCTTATTTTGGTAAGAATTAATATACTGAAACTTGAAGTTGACAAATTGTTTTCTTATTGATCACAAGGATTAAGAAGATCAAGTCCTATAGTCTTACTTTGGTAGGAATTAATAAATTAAAGCTTCATGTGGATAAATTAATTTCTTACCAATCATAAGAATTTGAATAAATTTTGGTGGGAAATAACAATTAGTAAATCTAACACTTACAATTTTATACACAAATATCTTTGGGTAATCACATAACATCTACAATTTTACTCCTACATTTTTTTTCAAAAAAACATAAATAAGGATATATATTTTATATCTTATTTCTATCTATTTTTTATGCAAAGACTTGCTTAAATTATGGTGGGAAGTAATTGACCATAAATATGGTATATACCTATCTATGGGTTTTTTTCAAGGATTTTATTTATGGATGGATTTCCTACAAAGGTTAAGAATGAAAAATCACTACACAAATATTGAAAAATCATTCTTGAATATTGCAACCATATCCATAAATTATAGCATAAAATATGTATGAGAGTGATCCACATGGTATTATATTATGCAAAAGCTGCAATAAGACCTTCAAGTTAATGTCCAATCAAATGTTTGAAAAATAATTATTTTTAATATAATATTGGAAAATAACATTTATTTTCAAAGTTAATAATTATAAGTAACATTGGTCAATGTTAAATTAACAATGATCAGCTCAAAAATGGATTGCTATAATTTTTCCATGGCATTAACTCATAATAATTATTCATAATTTTTTGGGGCAAAATGAACTACTTTATATTAGCAATAATATTATACATAGGTTGTGTAATATCCCGTGTGCGGGTAGGGCCCACAGCCACGTGTCCGGGGTTGTGTAATGAGGGGTGTTGCACAAGGGCCCCCGCCCTCAAATGCTCCAGTGGGGTTAGGCCCACCCTTAACACCCTGCGATGCCGCCCTCACTAACAGTTTGAGCTTTTGGTGTAGTGGTTGGATCTACATGGTATCAAAGCCAAGGTCTTGAGGTCGAGACCCGCGGAGCGTGGTGGGTTGTAATATCCCGTGTGCAGGTAGGGCCCGTAGCCATGCACTGTAAGATTCCAAATAATAAAAAATTTGATAGATCTAAAACATATCAGTGTTCTCATTTAATACAGTCTTTCATCAAGAACCAGAACATAAGAAATGCAGCCATTTTATTTATATTATTATTCACTGAAAGTAAAATACATTCCCAGACCATAAAATCCTACAAATGTCATGCAAAGTTGCTTGACAATGACAAATATAAGAAACTGAAGCCCACTTGTGAATCCTGGATGGATCCACCACATAAACATCAACGCGGGGTTTTCGTCCCGGGATCAATGCTAGAACTAGCCAGGCGAGGTTCTCAACCCAAACACAATAAGATAGATAATCCATAATGCTTCTAAATGCATAACTTCTCTCCCCTTTTATAGGCTTGATGGACTTTCTAGAGATCTTATTTTATTATTTTTCTCGAAAATAAACAAACCATGGGTCAATACCATGGGAAAATACCATGGATCGATTCTATCCACTTTGACTGGATCAAGAAAGGGAATATTACAAATTCTCCCACCCAAATATTGCTTGTCCTCAAGCGATCCACTTCTATCCACAACAGAAGCATTTGTACATTGATACCAAGATCCCATACAATCCAATGTGCCCTCCATGTTGAATGGTCCTGAATGGATCCTTCGATTCTTGGATCCCAAACAATCCTCTGAACAATCCTTTCCTCAATGGATTCTCCTGGATCCCAATACCACCTAAATCCTCGGACCTATGGTTTATGGTACCATTTCAACTCTCCATCGTTTCCTACACAAAAATTGGTCCAAGCAATATTTTTCCCTTGGCTATGGGTATCCTCCAAATAATCAACCCATCAATAGAATACCAACGCATAACCTCTCGCCAATCCATACTTGGGAAAGAATGAATATCTGCAAATCTATTATGTTGATGTTGTTTGTTGCTCAATTCATGCTGCTCTACTTGGTTACCCAACATGATGCATTTGGAGAACTTTGCCCTACTCTTCCCTAAGTATACAGATGGGTTGTTGGTGTTTCAAGCCTTATCTATGTATTCTTATAGAGGGATGCTCTGGAACTCCCAATTGTACTCCTCTTGCTGCCTTGTGAGGGATTTGATTCATTCCTCAACACTAGACAACTTGGTCGTTGATTCCGCGCATACCCCTATGAGTTCCTCAATTTTTCTGTTCTCCTGTAAGACAGTGTCTCGACTATCCAGACTCTTTGCTTCAACAACATAAGATCTGTCTTGAAATGCATGATCCTCTCTTGAAATTATTTCACTAGAAATTCTAGTGCCCTGTTGAATTTCTTTGTATTTGACTTCACTGGATGCACCACAACCACATCTTCAACTTGAGCCTTTGACCAACTCTCTAGGAATGGTCAATTTTGCACATTATGTTTGTCATGTTGCTCCTTGTGATCATACTCATCATGCTGGTTCACTATGGCTGGATCCTCACTCAAATCTCCCAGGTCTATGGAGACAATATGTTCATCCCTTTCAACTATCAAACATAGATGCATCGGTGGAATTTTATGTATACTTGATTTTTCATATTCCTTATGGATATTTTCTTGGGAATCTACGAACTCCATTGTATAGGAGTCTACCTCATCGATACCATTAGGTAGAATTCCCTTATACACTTCCAAATGCTTGTCATCCTGCAAGCCTCCCTAAAAAATGTCACGATGTTGTTCACCATCCTAAAGATCAATAGACCCATCTACAAAAGATTCCCCATGATTTGAAGTAATCTCCTCTTGTTCTGACTTTGTTTCCTTCTTCTTATCACTTGGACAGGAATGGTTAAGGGCCCAAGGTCCCTTGCAGATAAAGCATAGTCCTCTCCTTAGTTCGTCCTTGTTAAGATTTTGTTCTTGCTTTGATTATCATTTTGGTCTATGGAGATATGGGTACTTAAAGGACCATATAGCCTCACTAGTACATCAAAGATTTTCTGGTTATTTTTCAAAATTTCTTCAAGACGATCCATCTTCACATAGCAAGACAAAGAAATATACAAAAAGGTGTTCTACCTTTTCACATTTTGATTTTGGCCCTCATGAAACTAGGTTAATTTGGCGCAAGCAAAAGTATATAAATAACAGAACCTCTTGAAATAATATTTTAGCACTTGGTTTGGAGATATGCTACCCAAATACATGTTAACACAACCTCTTGAAATAATATTTCAGCACTTGATTTGGAGATATGCTACCCAAATACACGTTCCCTTTTACACAAGACAATATTCTGATTTCAATGTATGTGTAAACTCATCTCATGATGGAAGACTTATAAATGATTTTCCCTTCACTTATGTCTCCCAATAAAATAATTTACTAAAAAATAAAAATACAACTAGGGTGATAAATATCACCAAAGTGAGAAATGTTGGCTCGGGTGAAAAATAAATTTCACTGAAGTTCCTTGCATAAAACTCTCAGGCTGGCAGGAGGCACAACTTTGATACCACTGTAAGATTCCAAATAATAAAAATTTTGATAGATCTAAAACATATTAGTGTTCTCATTTAATACAGTCTTTCATCAAGAACCAGAACACAAGAAATGCAGCCATTTTATTTATATTATTATTCACTGAAAGTAAAATACATGCCCAGACCATAAAATCCTACAAATGGCATGCACAGCTGCTTGACAATGACAAATATAAGAAATTGAAGCCCACTTGTGAATCCTGGATGGATCCACCACATAAACATCACCGCAGGGTTTTCGTCCCGGCATCAATGCTAGAACTGGCCAGGCCAGATTCTCAACCCAAACACAATAATATAGATAATCCAGAATTCTTCTAAATGCCTAGATTCTCTCCCCTTTTATAGGCTTGATGGACTTTCTAGAGATCTTATTTTATTATTTTTCTCGGAAACCAACAACAAATACCATGGGTCAATACCATGGGAAAATACCATGGATCGATTCTATCCACTTTGACTGGATCAAGAAAGGGAATATTACGGGTTGTTCGAAAAAATGCATTATGAATCCTAGCAGAGTGACCCCAATAGTAAGAGATTGGATGGGACCATCTGCCCCCAAAAAAGGGAAAACCAAATGGTATTTTGAGCATAGAAAGTCTAAAAAAATTTCATTGTTTAGGAAAATAACAAAATATGAGTAACTGCAAAATTCTTCTGCTGAAGTGACTACAAATCTGGCTAAACATGCATGATCAATTATGAAAATAGCAGAAGAAAGAGGCTAGTGAAGCAAAAGTTAACCTGCTCATACTAGGTGTTTTCCTCACGAGCTTGATGGACCTAACTTCTCATGACTGGGGCCTGCTTCAACATTTCCCCTAATGCTAGAGAAACCCTTATCTAGAACATCCCCCTCAATGTATAAATTGTAGGGGTTGCGTTGTTGAGGATTGGGAATCATGTCAACAAGCTGAGAAACTATGGAGTGGAGCGGTAGCTGGATGCTTTCCTTGAAAATGGATCATTGAATTGGAGAGCCATGGACATACGAACCTTTGCTACGCCCATTTGCAGCTAGGATGATGGAGTGGGAGGAGAGCCTCATTGATGAGAGGGCTCTTTGTCATTGTGCCTTTCAAAAGAGTTGGAGGATGTTGACGAATCAAGAACTAGAGGAAAATCAATGCCCATATTTATGGAAAAATGACAGAGTGAAGTGCAGATATGGTTGATGCATGGATTATATTCTATTATTTCCTTGTGGCTCCATCTCTCATGCATTCATGGTTGCAAAGTTAGCGGGCCAATAAATTTATGGCAGTCCAGTGTCCATCTCCAAGTATTCGACATTCCACCACTTCCATAGACACAACATTGTGTCTGATGTGTTCTGAGATGTCAAGATCGAAGATTTCCAAATTGTCTCACAGCCAAGGATTGTTAAGTGGATGCCCCTACCCTCTCCCGCACCCTCTGTGGTGAGCACGCCCACGTTCTCTAACCATGGCACTTGATCAAAGGTATATGAAACTTTTCAAGGGAGTCGGGATAACAATGGATGTGTGATTTGGAGAAGTTGAATTTGGTACCAAGAAAGATGCAGTATGGAGGGAATGAATGGAGGTACATAATAGTTAAGAGGTAGGATATGGTGCATTAATCGAGACAAGGAGGCTTACAAGAGGGAGATCACTATGTATATGCAAATGATTTTAAGAGGACGAATTACAAATACTCGAGGATAACACGTATAGAGATGAGAAATGAAGTCAAACTCTGAGATGAAGGTGGTCATCATGCTAGTCATTAATGGTGCTTGACCAAAATTGAATGGGGCTCATTCGTCGATGAAACACCTGGATTTTTGTGATGGATATCTGTAGCAACATTGTGCTTGCAATGGATGGAAGGAGAAGCCATGACAAGGGAAGACATGGGCCAGTACTCACATTGCACTTGTTCTTTCACTCCTTTTTTTGCTAGAAAATATGCCAGAGAGTTGGACTTTCACCTAGTGTGAGAATTAAAGGTGATGGCATCATGTTAGGCGAGTAGTGATGTTAGGTATTACATGTTGTGATCTAGTATGTAGTTGATGGATTCTAGAATGATAATACTAGAATCTCTTTCAGCCATTACAGGGAAGATATGGTGACTCTTTTTTGTAAAAATAACTTGGATTAGTGTCTTCAACTCAGCTCCATTGGTGTTTTCCTAACCAATATATCCCCCATAAACTATGATAATCTCCCATTTGTGATCACAGATGGTCCCTATGATTCCAGTGTCCCTAGGGTTTCCTTCGGAAGCTCCATAAAAATTAATATTAAAGTAATTGAGTGGAGGGAGCTTCTAGAAATAGAGGATACTATTGGATTTCATGTTGAGGGTGCTTCTTGAGACTTGGAGACCTTAATATTCCACCATGCTATGATCCCTCGCTCTAATGTGGGTGATTGTAGGTATTTATCATCCCATTTGGAATATTCCCATAGTTTCCTCAATATGTTTTTGTAAGAGCTGACAAATGCTCTATGAAGTTTTCTATTTGTTGTTGAAGATTCATTAGTTCCTCTCATTCAAAATTTCCCAAGTTAAAAGGATGGGAGAAATGGACAAATACCATTTAGGATGGGACTTTGAAATGGATTTTTGGCCAAGTTCTTGATGGACTCGGTGATGTTTGTTGCCTCCTGATTAGAGCATTAGAAACCATGTTCAGTTTTCCTCATAAGTTGTTTGCAAAGATGAAGGATTCAAACATGTTATCTATTATCTCTTGTTAATATTTGCACATGCAACACGATGAGGCCCTTGAAAACCCCTTTTAACAATATTTTCCCGTGTGATAGTTCTATGTTTTGTGAGGATCTAGGTGAAATTTTTCCCTTTAGGCTAGGTATTCATATGCCATAACTCTCTCTATACATGGCTAGGGTCAATAATTATGTCTTGAGTTAGGAGGAGATATGCCTCTTTGACCGAAAAGCTTCTGAGGTTGTTGTATCCCCATAATAGGATGTATGAAACTTCTTTATGCCTTATGGATCTTTAACATAGAGCTTGTTGAAGGGAGTTTTAGTTCTTCTCTATGCCTTCCTCCTAACTCAGTATACTTTGGCTCCATGTGTGACCTGCTGCCCTCGTTGTTAGTCCAGTACTGATGGACCAAGTTCCGGCCTGTGCTTTGGGCGAGAGCTTGATCGTGGTGAGTTGTGAGGACATTGATCAAGCCTAGAAGTTGTTGCAAGGAATCACTCCAAAATCTTGTTGTTTTTTCTTCTCATATTTCCCAAAAATAATGTGTTTACACTAGGGATCTTTTAAGGCTAGCAAGATGCTAGATGAGGGATCCTGGAGGTTGAGTTTAGAGACGAATGTGATCTTCCTTTGCATTCTCCCTAGAATATTTTCTATGGCATAAGTGAATCCATGGTTTGGACTTGTATTTCGTCCACCTCCATCATATCTTAACATCGAGGACCTTGTTGGCTTCTTCTGGATCTCACAGACCTAGCCCCCCTTTTGAATTTTAGAGACATAATGTCTCCCATTTGACCAAAGGTCATTTATTATTCAAGTCAACTCCTCCCTAAAACATTATTTGAATATATTTTATTATTTTTAGGACACATTTGGGGGCTACCATGATGAAAAAGAGATAATTTGGCATGGTTTACAGGATATTTTTTAGGAGAACCAGCCGAATTGCAATGTTTAGATATCTGAAGGTACAAAAGTTGAGTTTTATATTAAGCTCATCAAGAAGGTTGTGCCATGAATTGTGTTTTATGGTTGATTCAATTAGGGGGGCCTCAATATATTTGGAAGGGAGAGAGGTAGAAGAGAATCCCAAGATGCACTTGATATTCCTCTGGGTTATGGGTGGGGGTGTTGTTGAAGAAGAAAATTTGGGAGTTTTACAGGTTGATGGAGGTTCCAAAGGTGAAAAATAAAATATATAAGATGGCCTTGAATTATTTGGCTTCATTTACTGAGGGGAAGTTCATGAGGAGGGTATTGTCCACCAATTACTAGTGAGAAAGAGTGAAGTTGTCATGAAGGGTAAGACCTTTGAGTGAGCCTTTCCAAAGAGAATATTTGCTTATTCTTCAAAGACATTTCACCATGAGGATGAAGATAAAGGGAGAAAGAGGATATCCATGTATGATGCCTCTTGGAGTTTGGAAAGTGTCAGAAGGAGAGCTGTTGACAAGGATGGAGAAGAAAGTTGTGGAAACTAGGGACATGATCCATTAAGTCTAGTGGGTGCTAAAACTAAAAGCAAGGAAAACGGTTTCAATGTAGTACCAATCAAGCTTGTTAAAGGCATTGGACATGTCAATATTGACAATAATTCTAGGTTTCTTGAAAGTTTTGAGGGATTGGATAGCTTCATGAGAAAAGATTATACCATCAAGGATATGTCTTCCTTCGACATAGACAAATTTTTTAGAGGATATGAGAGAGGGGAGAATTGGATTCAAGTGGTTAGCAATGAATTTTTTAATGATTTTGTAAAAATTGTTGCATAAATCTATGGATGATATTTACTTGGGAATGTCACATTGTCCTCCTTAGGGCTCCGGGCTATGAAGGTGGCCTGGAAGGATGGAATGATTATTTTTTTGGTCCTTGAGTCTTAAATAATTTCAAGGATTTCATTACGAATGAAAAGATAGCATTGTTTGAAGGAGGTGACAGTGAACCCATCAGGTCCAAGATATTTTTCATCTTCCATATTGTGTAGATCCTCCATAATATTTGCTTATGAGATAGGCCTAATAAGAGTTTTGTTTTGATCCTCTGTGACTAATTTCTGGATGTTTTTTGCGATATTATTGATGGAATCCATGTGTTGAGGAAGATGACCTTGAAGAATATTTGAAAAGTAATTAACCAATTCTTTTTCAATATTCTCATGTTTCTACATGATTTCTCCTTCTTCATTCCAGAGGGAGGTGATGAAATTAATGGAGCGGTGCTTAATTATTGATTTGTGGAATAAGGAGGTGTTTCGTTAACCCCCTTTAAGAAAACTGATGTTTGATTTTTTATTCTAGTAAATTTCCTCCTATGTATAACATTCATTCAGCCTTTTGATGATAGTTGCTTCCTTTTCCTCTGCTTCCTTTGTGCATCCATTAAGACTGATCGCCTACTCGAGGGTGGAAATTTATTATTCCAAATTGTATTTCTCATGAAATATTTTTCCAAATTATTCCTTGTTACATTTTTTGAGGAGAAGTTTGATTTGTTTGAGCATCTATTGGAAAAAACACATTTTGGATCTTCTGATGTTTTTTATGCCTTTCCACCAACTTTCAATGTTGCTGATGAGAGTGGTGCGAGAGATATAAATTTTCAAACTTGATGGTGTTCTTGAGGGGTTTTCCAAATTTTCTCTATGAGAGAGAGATGGGATAGTCGTCTGATCCAGATGAAGAAAGGCCTTACAGTGAGAGCTCGCTACAAGTTGTGATGAGTTGTTATGCCACTAGAAAGCGATCTAGGTAGGAAGAGATCTACGTTGATCGTCCTCTTTTGTTGTTCTAGGTGAAGAGGTCTGTGTTTGTCTTCATGTCCACCATGATTATTTATTATATTAAATTCCTTAGGTCTTCATATTCAGGCTCCAGATATCATCTTCCTTCCTTCCTTTCTCTCAGAGAGGTGATGATGTTGAATTTTACTCCCAGGATACATGTGTGTGGTTCTAGTTGTTCCCTTAAGAAGTGTAGGTTCATGACTGTATCTTGTTTTTTGGTTGGGGCTTGAGGTCCATACACATTGGATTGGAATCCATGCAAATATTTACCTTGTAAATGAAAAAAAGTGTTGAGAATAGAGAGATTAAGTGGTAGAAATTACATACCTATTTGTGAGGTATCCTAAAAAATCCGTAGACCACCTGAAGCTCCTTTAACATCTAGCACCATGCTTTGTGTCATTTCTCATAATTTTTCCATTATGGATTCAAATAATTTTCCAACACATTTATTTTCTTGGATTAGTAGGATTATAGGGAGATACTATTGGATCTTCAGGGCTAGAATATGTTTCTTGGGGGGGCTATTCATACTCCATATGTTCCAATATATATATATATATATTAAGTTAGGCTAAAATATATTGAAATCATAAAAGAATATTTACAGAGGCTATGGGCAGGGATGGCAAGCAATGCTTAGCCAATCCCTGCCTTGGAAGATGTCAAAATAAACCATGTTTGGGGCTACCTCATGGGAGGAAACCAACCCCTTAAGAGATTCAAACTATCTTGATTTACAAAATATTCAGTGACACATGAAAAAAAAATGTAGTATGTTCTGAGAAGAAAAAAAACATAGATGAACCTTGCTACCAAGAAGTCATGGAGTTTCGTCATCCTCCTCTATCGTGTGATCGTCCTCCTTAATTAGGCATCCATATTCTCTTGCAATGGCTTCCTCCTCAGATGTGGGTGCACGAGGAGGCTTTGGAGGGGCTGCGTGGATGAGAGGAGCAACGGGATAATCCACGTCAGAAACTATGGTCCAAACGTGATCTGAGTCAATAATATAAACATCTATCTCCTCCTCCGCAGGCTTATGGAATCGAAGCGGTTCAGTTTTCTGGGGTGTTGGCGGCTTAGACTGCATAATGGTGGATCTTCTACGGCCTCTTCTGCCCTTTTGCTTCTTAGGCAGTTGAACAATCTCCTCTTGAGTGATGTCAAGCATTTAGGTAGTTGGCATGTCATCGAATCCTGAAGAGGATCCTTTGTTGGAATTTAGGTGTTGGTCCTAGCTATGGTGAGAGCGTCCAGAGAGAGCCCCTCTGTAGCTGCCCACGATGGGCTTTTGACACTAGTGCGAGACCATGGAGAGGCTAGCGAGCAGAGGATGGGGAGGTTGCTTTGAGAGAAGGCAAAGAGTAGGGGGGAACACAATAAGGGGGCATACAACAAGGGAACTTGCAGCAAGGGATCATGCAATGGGGGGCGCAACAAGGGGGCACGCTAGAGGGGGCCTCACAGTAGGGAGGCACATAGGGGGAGGGGCACACAGCAGGGGGCTCGTAGTAGGGGGGCACGTAGAAGGGGGAGTGCACAACAGAGGGAGAAATGGTAGTGGAGGCACGCGAAGCAAGCTGGAGCAACAATGATCAGGCGGAAAGAGGATCAACGAAAACACAAAGAACTCGCAGGATCGGTTGGAGCAGTAATGAAATGGAAAAGTAAGGAGTATGTGTGCCTTTTCTAGGCATGAGGCTATGAATTAAAGCGTAGAGGCAGGGAGGGAAAATTCAAGTGTGCCTGCATGTAATGAATGGTGTGTCAAGAGGCCAAGTGTGGTAGATCACTCGCAGAATTAATCAGCGATTTGAGTTTCTGTATCATGTAGGAGTTGGCATTGCAGTGCGATGTCAGACTAATCGTGGGAGGAGCTGGCTTCACGCGTTCTGGAGATTCTTCCTGCATTCGAGGGAGTTCAATCCTTTTTAAGGATAGGGACGAAACTCTAGCAAAGGATTTTATCCTGGATATGATGTAAATTAGAGTGGTAGAGAACTTGATCGCTATCTACTCCTTTGTTGTCTAGGAGATCAACGACAATGTTTACCTTTCTACGAACATGATGGAATTTCATGGAATTATGATGCTGCAACAGATGTTCCAGATGATTGAGGTGGTTGGAAATCCTGCAGCTAGTAGAGACCTTTCTGGATGAAGAACCGAGGAGGATGCGAGTTGCAACTTGGATAATGAGTTGAGAATATCCTTCCATTTCCAGAGGGAAAAAATTGAGCTCAATGGCTATGGAGATCCCCTTGATGAGCCCCTCCAGTTCCATTGAGTTGTTTCTATTTGATGCAACAAAACTGAATTCGGACCCTAAGGAGAGCTGGGTTTCTACAATCGCTCTATCAGCATTTCCCTTGGTTTACCTCCACGTGGTTCTTTATTTTCTTGGCAATTTTATTTATCAATTTTGGAGAAAATTGATAAATAAATACATTCAGCCGCTTTTGCATTCCCAATGTAATTCCCGAACTTTTATTCGACCAACTAAACCTTAGGACTAAGGTTACAACCCTTCATACTCATACACGTTTAATCATGGAATTCAAATTATTTATGTGCGCCATGCCTTATAACCAACATTTATACCTTTCGAACTTTATATTAATACTTTATGGCTTTTAAAAAAATGGCTTATGATAAACCATGGCTCCAGGCCCCACCTATATATCGATGGTCAATCCAACACACGCACCGTACCTCGTTATCCTCCGCGCATCTATAGCAAGTGATCACCGTCTGATGGCCCCTTCCCAAATCAATGACCTGTACGCATATCGCTCGGCGTCCTGATAAGAGATTTAACGCGTGATGGCACGCAGCAATGGTGGTTTTCCGTGGGTCTACCTCGCCACGTGTCGACATATCTGTGGAATCGCTCCTCAACAGGAAAATACCACTCATTCACCAAAAGCGGTGCGATATGGGCAATCCGCTTTTGTAAATCCACTCTTGGTTTTTTAAATAGTGAATAACCAAGGTTCATTCGGGGTTGCGCGATCCTTTTGGTTCCTTAACTCAGGTCAGGGTTCCGATAGTGAAACGAATTTGTCTCGTTATGAAGTGGAAATTCTTCTATCATTTAAACATAATACAATGACCACAGTAATACGCAGACTTCTTCTATGAGTAGAGATTTATTCAACAGAGCCTGTTCGAACAATTTCAAGGGAAATAATAGACAGAGATAATCAAAATCTATACAACAGTTCATCCCAGTAATTATATGTGCACATAGTTCAATCACTCCACCATTAAACAATCTCTTCACATTCAATGATTCGAAACAACTCTATGGCCAATGCGTACAAAAATTATTTAACTGGAAGCAATTGTGAATACATAGATTTTATTGCAAAAATCTCTCTCCTTTTCTTCTCTACTATATACATCCGAGGGATTACATTTATATACATGAACATATGACTCTTCGGTTCCTCTGAGAGGACCGTTCTAGAAATAAAAGGTCTAATTACAACTTATTCAAATAACTGAACTGACAGATGGATCGAATCCAACTATTCGATTTCTACCAATCCTAACTAATCTAAATAAAAAAATTCAGCTGAGGTATTGACACCTAGATGTTACAATTCAAGGATTTCGAACCCTCCTAGCCACAACATGTGGACAAACCTCCTACATTGCTAGCTAGTGTCTAATACCCCTGCACCAGACTCCCGAGGGCAAATTTCTTCATGGGCTCCTGTCCATGAGCTCTTCCACTGATCTGCCTATATTCTGCAACATTCCTTCAGTCATCCAAGTGGCATCTTCCTCTAGCTTGTCCTTCCATTTGATCAAGTACTGAAAGTACTCTTGTCCTCTGGTCTTCCTGGATACTCTTTTGTCCAATATCTTCTCTGGTTGCAACGGCTGTGCTGGAGGTAGCTGCTCTTTCCACTCAATCTGTTCCTTGTCTGCTGATCTTTCTTCTGCACCATCATCTTCATACTTGTACAAATCTGCAACATTAAAAATGGGAGATATTCCAACATCAGGAGGTAATTCAATCTCATAAGCACTTGCAGAAAACTTTCTAAGTATCTTGCATGGCCCAATCTTTTTGAACCTCAGTTTATTATATTGCTTCTTTGGGAATCGCTCCTTTCTCAAGTGTGCCAAAACCAAATCTCCTACTTCAAAATGAACTTCTTTTCTGCTCAAGTCTGCTCTGCTTTTGTATTTGATGTTGCTACCTTGTAGTTGCTGTTTCACTTGTTCATGTATGGCCTGGATTTTGGAAGCAAATTCCTCACCATATGCACTCCTCAGTTCTACCCTTCCTAGATTTCTCAACTCTGATATTCCTCTAGGGTGCATTCCATAAACAACATGGAATGGAATCTGCCCTGTGCTCCTGTTCGGTGAGTCATTATATGCATATTCTGCTTAGGGAAAAATATGATTCCACTACTTGGGATGCTCTCCTACAAGACTTCTCAAAAAATTTCCCAGACTCCTATTCACCACCTCAGTTTGTCCATCAGTCTGGGGATGATAAGCCGAGCTAAAACTCAGTTTGGTACCAAGTTTCTTCCACAATGTCCTCCAAAAATGACCCACAAATCTGGGGTCTCTATCTGAAACAATACTCTTAGGCAACCTGTGCAATCTAACAACTTATTTGAAAAACAAGTTAGCAACACGGGTGGCATCACTAGTTTTATAGCATGGAATAAAATGTGCCATTTTGGAGAATCTATCCACTACCACAAAGACTGCATCATTCCCTCTCTAAGTCTTGGGAAATTCTAGAACAAAATACATACTCACCATGTCCCAGGGCATGTCTGGAATAGGCAAGGGAGTGTACAATCCTGCATTCTGGCTCCTTCCTTTAGCATACTGACATATTTTGCAATTCTTCACAAACTTATCCACTTATGGTCTCATCTTAGGCTAGTAATAGAAGTGACTCAGCTGCTCATAAGTCTTATCAGTACCAAAGTGTCCAGCAAGTCCACCACTATGCTTCTCTTTGATCAAATTTTCTCTCATGGAACATTTTGGTACACACAGTTGGCTTCTTCTGAATAACAAGTCCTCCTGCAGGAAATAATCCAGCCATTGGCTTCTATCTGTTAAAACAGGGTTACTACATGCCTCAAATGCTTCTTTAAAATATGGATCTGTTTTATACAATTCTTTGAGAAAATCAAATCCTACAACTTCAAAATTTGTTTCTTGAACAAGCATGTGCCTCCTACTCAAAGCATCAGCTACTTTATTGGCTTGGCCACTTATATGTTTCAAAAAAAAATAAAAACCTTGGAGATATTCAACCCATTTAGCATGCTTATGTTTCAACTTGGGTTGCTGTGCAATATACTACAAAGCATGATTGTCAGAATATAATACAAATTCCCTGGACATCAAATAATCTCTCCACTTCTTTAGTGCCTGAACAATTGCATAGAATTCCTTCTCATAAGAGGAATACTTTCTTCTGGTGTCATTTAACTTCTCACTGAAATATGCCATAGGCCTATCATCCTGACTCAACACAGCTCCAATGGATTCCCCACTAGCATCACACTTTACTTGAAATGGTTTAGCAAAATCAGGCAGGATCAAAACAGGCTTCTCTGTTATCTTTTGCTTCAAAAATTTAAAGTTTCTTTCTGCTTCAGCAGTCCACTTAAATGGTTGTTTGCTCTTCTTTATTATCTCAATTATGGGTGCATTGATATTACTGAAGTTCCTTATAAACTTTCTGTAAAAACTAGCAAGTCCATGGAAACTTCTTACCTCAAAAACATTCCTAGGTGAAGGCCACTCCACAATTGCCTTAACCTTTTCTGGGTCCATCTTCAATCCTTCTGCAGAGACAAAAAAATCCCAAATACACCAGCTCTTCCTTCATGAATGAGCATTTCTTCAAATTTATTAGCATTTTCTCTTGGTGCAGCTTCTTCAAGACATGATTAAGATGCCTTAAATGTTCTTCCTTAGTTCTACTAAAAACTAATATATCATCCAAATATACTATCACAAGTTTACCAATGAATTCTTTTAATACTTCATTCATAAGTCTCATAAAAGTACTAGGTGCATTTGACAACCCGAAAGGCATTACCAGCCATTCATATAATCCTTCATTTGTTTTAAAGGCAGTTTTCCACTCATCACCCTCTCTTATTCTAATTTGATGGTATCCACTTTTTAAATCTATCTTTGAGAAATATTTAGCACCACTCAAACAGTCCATCAAATCCTCAATTCTGGGAAAAGGGAATCTATACCTGATTGTGATCTTATTGATTGATCTAGAATCAGTACACATCCTCCAGCCTCCATCTTTCTTTGTGCTCAATACTGCTGGTACTGCAAATGGACTCAAACTTTCTCTGATCAGCCCCTTGTCCACCAACTCCTGTACTTGTCTCATGATTTCCTCATTTTCCTTGGGAGTCATTTTGTAGGCCACCTTATTTGGCAGATTTGAACCAGGGATAAAATCTATCTGATGGCTGATCTTTCTCACAGGTGGTAGCTCATTAGGTAAATCATCCACAACAATGTCACAATAATTGTCTAACATCTCCTGGATTTCTATTGGCAAATCAGTAATATTTGTAGAAGTAAGAACTACCTTAGGTTTGCAAACTAAATAAAAGCTTACCTCTTCTTCTTCTATCTGCTGCAGATATTCCTTCCTGCTCAGCAACAAGGTCTTTGGATCAATCACTCTGTTGGATGGCTCTCCTTCTTCCATGGGTATCAATGTATGATGTACCCCATCCTTGAAGAACTTGTAAGTGTTCTTCTTGCCATCATGCATTGCTGCTCTGTCAAAATTCCAAGGTCTACCCAGCAGTATATGACACATATCCATGGGCATTACATCACACAGGACCTTATATTTATATTTTCCCATTTGCAGCTCTATCTCACACTGTTCTTTTACAACCAGCTAGTGCCCTTTATGCAGCCAGGACAACCTGTAGGGAGTTGGATGCTCCCTGGTCTTCAACTTCAGCTTTTATATCACCTCAGTGGAAACCAGATTGTCTGTGCTGCCACTATCAATGACTAGCTGGCATCATTTCCCTTGGACTTTGCATATGCTCCTAAATAAAGTATTCCTTTGTGCAGGCTTAGTGACCTCTTTATCTTGCTTCAACAGGACCTTATTAACCACCAAGGACTCTCCCCTCTCTGGAATAATTTCTTCTTCAATTTCTGCCTCTTCTCCAGCTTGGGCAACAAAAACATTTCTTGGTCTAGCACCCACATTCTCTGGACACTCATAGTGCTTATGTCCCACTTGCTGACATCTATAACACCTCAACTCTCTACCTTTGCCTCTGTCTCTACCTCCTCTTCCTTTCCCTATGTAAGAACCCCTTCTGCCCCTTGCATCATCCTCTGTAGATGCATTCTGAGGTGAGATACTGTTAGCTCCATCCCTGGATGTAGTAGGCTTTCCTCTACCACCCTGACTTCCCTTTCCACGGAAAGTACCTCTCTTCTTGGCAGACTGCTTCCTCAGGAGTTTCTCCTCTGCTTTCAAGGCCATCTGGTAGGCCTCTTCCACTGTCTTAGAGACAGAAGACCAATCTAATCTTGGATCTATAGCTTGAGACCATTCACATATCTAGCAGTCTTCTCTGGTGTGTCTTGGAATTTCCCAGCCCTTATGCTCACTCTGTAGAATTGCTCTGTGTATTCTTTTATTGTCAGCAACCTCTGTCTTAGGTTCTACATTTTCTTGTACAATGTCAGCTAGTAATCACTAGGCAAGAATTTACCTTTTAATTTAGCCATCGTTCTAGTCCAGCTCTTGATAGGTTGCTTGCCAACTCTCCTCCTCTCTTCCTGCACTCCATCCCACCAAAGTGCAACATGTCCTTTCAACTTTGTTACTGCAAACTTAACCTTTTTATCTTCACTTATTTCTTCATAATCGAAGCACTTATTCATTTCATTAATCCAGTCCACCAGTTCCTCTGGATTCAGTCCCCCTGCATAACTCGACACTTCAATTCTGGGCTTAACTACAGACCCAAGAACAGTTCTAAGGAGTCTCATGTCAGGAGGAATTTCAACATTTTCTTCAGCTTTTTCTGTTTCAGGTTCACTGATGTCTTCAGGATCTCTGGTCTGTCTTCGCTCCACGACATCCATTCTGGCCTCGACCCTTTGCAACATCCCCAACACCTCTACGTTGGCAACAGGTCTCCTTCTGCCAGCACCTCTATGAACTCGGATTGCCATGCAAGATTTCTGCAAAAACAGCCTTAAAACAATGGCTCTGACACCACTAATGACACAACAAAATTGAATTCAGACCCTAAGGAGAGATGGGTTTCTATAATTGCTCTGTCATCATTTCCCTTGGTTTACCTCCATGTGGTTCTTTATTTTCTTGGCAATTTTACTTATCAATTTTGGAGAAAATTGATAAATAAATACATTCAGCGGCTTTTTAATTCCCAATGTAATTACCGAACTTTTATTCCACCAACTGAACCTTAGGACTAAGGTTACAACCCTTCGTACTCATACACGTTTAATCTTGGAATTCAAATTATTTATGTGCGCCATGCCTTATAACCAACCTCTATACCTTTCGAACTTTATATTAATACTCTACACCTTTTAAACAAATGTCTTATGATAAATCGTGGCTCCGGGCCCCACCTATATATCGATGGTCAATCCAACACACACATTGTACCTCGCTATCCTCCGTGCATCTATAGAAAGCGATCACCGTCCGATGGCCCCTTCCCAAATCAACGGCCTGTACGCATATCACTCGGTGTCCTGATACGAGCTTTAACGCGCGATGGCATGCAACAACGGTGGTTTTCCGTGGGTCTACCTCGCCACGTGTCTACAGATCTGTGGAATCGCTCCTCAACAGGAAAATACCACTCATTCACCAAAAGCGGTGTGATATGGGCAATCCACTTTTGTAAATCCACTCGTGGTTTTTTAAATAGTGACTAACCAAGGTTCATCCGGGGTTGCGCGATCCTTTTGGTTCCTTAACTCAGGTTAGGGTTCCGATAGTAAAACGAATTTGTCTCGTTATGAAGCGGGAATTCTTCTATCATTTAAACAGAATACAATGACCACAGTAATACGCATACTTCTTCTATGAGTAGAGATTTATTCAACAGAGGCTATTCGAAAAATTTCAAGGGAAACAGTGGATAGAGATAAGCAAAATCTATACAGCATTTCAACCCAGTAATTATATGTGCGCATAGTTCAATCACTCCACCATTAAACAATCTCTTCACAATCAATGATTCGAAACAAATCTATGGCCAATGCGTACATAAATTATTTAACTGGAAGCAATTGTGAACACACATATTTTATTGCAGAAATATCTCTCCTTTTCTTCTCTACTATATACATTCGAGGGATTACATTTATATACATGAATATATGACTCTTCGGTTCCTCTTAGAGGACCATTCTAGAAATCAAAGGTCTAATTACAACTTATTCGAATAACTGAATTGACAGATGGATTGAATCCAACTATTCGACTTCTACCAATCCTAACTAATCTAAATAAAAACAGTCAGCTGAGGTATTGACACCTAGCTGTTACAATTCAAGGATTTCGAACCCTCCTAGCCACAACATGTGGACAAACCTCCTACATTGCTGGCTAGTGTCTAATGCCCCTGCATCACTATCCCACCCAAGGCTTCCATAATAGATGTGTAAGGGGTTGCCACTGGAGTCTCTAAAGATGCCCTCAAATCTGGCTTCCCCTGGGTTTCCTTTGGAGGCTCTTTCAAAGTTGCATTTGAAAATTATGGCCGAGGGGAAGTTCCAAATTTCAGGATAGTTGATCCTCCCTGTACGCAAGGGGGGATTTCTCCATGGGGGGTTCAATACTCAGATGCCAATTGTTACAGATGATGCATTCAGTTGTGGTTGTCAGGAATTCATCCTTCCCCTGGTGTTCCAAGGTAAGAGTTTCTTCTAAGTTGCTGAGAATATTGGCCCATATCTACTCTTGAGTTAAAGCTGCGTCTTTAAAAATCCTGCTATTTCATTATTTCCAGAGGTTCCATGTGAGTAGTATTGGAATGAGCTTCTAGAGGAGATTTAAGAGATTGCTTGAATAAGGATTGTCCTGCAACCTACTGATGGTGTTGGTGATGTTTCCCTCGTCTCTGTTGGATCTTCTACATAGGGTCTTGATCTTGTCACAGAGAGTGTTGGATATGGGGCAGAGGTCCAGTAGGTGATCAATAGTTTCAATTTCATTATGGCATAGAGGACACCTCAAAGGACCCACACAGACCCTCTTCACGAGATTCGCCCATGTGAGGATATGCCTTTTTCTTAGTAACCATAAAAATGTGGCTGGTTTGGGCCAGAGCTTAGCTATCCATATATTTTTCCATAACTGATTTGAGGGGCCAGGCATTGGAGGTTGAATAAGGTGGTAGGCTTCCTTGGTTGAGTAGTTGTCGCTAGGAGAGTGTCCCCAACAGAGGAGGTCTGGCCCTTGCTAATTTCCAATTCTTCTTTTTTGTTAATTCCTCCCATATGTCTTTGTGTTGTTCATTGTTCCAATCTGCTTGCCATCTATCAATGGGGAGCTAGTTCCTAAATCCTTGAGTTACCTCATTAGTCCATTTAAAGTTCTGGACACAATTTTGATCTCTCGCTTGTAAGACTCTGCTCTATATGGGGCGATGGAAGATCAAGAAGAGGCTTGGTATTTTCTGCCATGAAACCTCCCAGAATCAGGCTTGAGCACCGTTGCGCAGTTCCCAAAAACTGTGTGTTTGGATCAGATGCTTATGTTGACTGGCTTCATTCCATATTTGGGATCCTCCAAGAGAAATATTAAATATGATTAGTTCCTTCTTAGGGAAGTTTCTGAAATATTTGGCCACCCACAAGAATGCCCAAGGTTTTTGGAGGCAGGAGAACCATTTCCACTAAATACTGGCACCCATAATGGTTTTTCTATGCTCTGGATCTCTCAGACCAAGTCCACCTTAAGTTTTGTGCATACATACTTCTTTCCATTTGACTAGCACCCATTTGTGCTTGTCTTTGGATCCACCCTAGAGAAAGGTTCTTTGAAGGTTGCAGATGGCGTTGAGGACCCATTTAGGTGCAACCAAAATAGAAAAGAGGTATATGGGCAGAGATTGGAGAACATATTTTATTAGAACTAGATGACCTTCTATGTTGAGGGAGTGGTAAGTCAAAGTGGAAATTTTGGTCTCCATTTTGTCCAACAGCTCTCTCCAGGATGAGTGTTTGATAGCTGAGTCCGTGAGGGGGGGCCCGAGGTACTTGGAAGTTAGAGAGGCTATGGGGAAGCTAAGGATGTGAGCTATATTGCGTTGGATAACAATGGGCATGTTGAAGAATAATATTTAAGATTTCTCAGGGTTAACAGTGGTTCTAGAGGTTTCAGAGAAATAATCAAGAAGGGTTCTGAGGGTGCGCTCTTCCTACACAGAGGGGTGACCCATGACCATGTTGTCATCTACAAATTTTTGATGAGAAATGGGAGGATGATTGTGTAAGGGGATGCCTTGAAGGTCATGGTATCAGATCGAGTTCTTGATGAGGCGACCGAGACCCTCAGCCATAAGTACAAAGAGGAAAGGAGAGAGAGGGTGGCCTTGTATTATACCCTTGGAGGGTTTGAAGGTTGCCAAGGGGATGCCATTGACTAGGATAGAGAGGAAAGGAGAGGAGATCAAGCTCATGATCAAGCGAAGCCATGTGTGGTAGAACCCAAAGGCTAGAAGTACATGTTTTATATAATTCTAGCTGATCTTGTCAAAGGATTTGGAATGGTCAATTTTGAGGAGCATGTCAGGCTTCTTGGAGGTTTCTAAGGAGTGGATGACTTCATGGGTTAGAATGATTCCATCAAGGATTTGCTTGCCTTCAACATAGCCCATTTGCTCTGGAGATATGAGCAGAGGAAGGAGCTAATTCAATTCGTTATCAATAACTTTGGAGATTATTTTGTAAATAACATTGAAAAGGACTATTCGTATGTACTTACTTGGGGACGCTGCATTGTCTTCCTTTGGGATGAGAGCGAGAAAAGTTGTATTGAAAGCTAGAAGAATCCAGTGAGTGTTGGGAAATTCCCCCACTATGCCCCATACCTCCTCTTTGATGATATCCCAGCATAAGTAGCAGAAATTAGTGGTGAAGTTGTCTAGTCCCGGGGTTTTCCCTTCATTTATTTGGAAAATCGATTGTTCGACCTCCATCAAGGTTGTGGCTTTGAGCAACATCCTGTTGTGATCCTCATTGACCAGTTTTTGGATATGATGTGTGAGTTTCTCAATAGAATCCTGACGCTAAGTGTTGGGTTCCTTGAGGATGTCTTTGAAGTGATTACGCAGTTCCTCTGTGATGTATTCATGGTTTTCCATGCACTCCCCATCTTGGTTCTCGAGGATAGTGATTCTGTTATGCATCTTGTGCTGGATTGTGGAGCGGTGAAACTATTTTGTGTTTCGTTCTCCTCCCTTGAGCCAGTGAATCTGTGATTTCTATTTCCATATGATTTCTTCTTTACATATTATTTCTTCAAGTTGGGCTGTTAGATTCTTTTCAAGGGCCTCTGAATCTACAGATTTTCCTTCTAAGATGATTTTTTGTTGAAGCTGCTTCATTTGCATTTCCAGCTCTCTTTAGTCATGGAAAATGTTGCCAAAGGTATTTTGATTCTATAGTTTCATCTTCCCTTTGAGCATCTTTAGCTTTTGCTAGAGATACATTTTTGAGCCCAAGGATAGATTGAGGGTAGTCCACCAATCTGATATGAGATCTTTGAAGCTTGGTTGTTTGAGCCAAAATTGTTCAAAGAAATTTTTTTTGGGTGTGGCATTACCAACTCTGAGCCATTAAAGCTGGATTGGCTAGTGATTTGAACCAGAGGCTACAGTGATGGTGGCAGCCAGCTCCCCTCCCAGGTGGATGAAATTGTTCATGATGAGGAAACGATCCAGTCTTGAAGCTATTTGATGGGATCCTCCCCTCCGGTTATTCCATGTGAAAATTCCATTGTAGATTTGAATTTATATAATATGATTGTCTTGGATAAATTCCTTGAATTTGGTGCTATCCATATCAATATGGGTCGTTCCTCCTTTATTTTCTTGAAGGATTGTTATCATGTTTAAGTCTCCTCCAATCAGCCAAAGAGGGTGAGTTCGTTGGTTGTTGAGATCCTCTATGCTATTTAAAAGCTCTCTTTTTTGCAGTATTGGCTGTGGGAAATAGACATTCGTGATATGTCCATGAACGCTGGTTCCAATCAGGTGGTAGGTTGCTTGAATGAAATGGCGATTTGCATGACTATTATCTAGGGTGACCAGTTGGGGATTCCAAATGATCGCAAGGCCTCCTAAAGCTCCACAAGCATCGAAGGCGGGGGTGTTGCAGCCTTTCCAGAGTCTATTGAAGATGGTATCTAGAGTAGAACTGGAGAATTTTGTTTCCTGCATGAAGAAAATTGTGGGGCTTTCCTCAAAGATTATTTTCTTGATTAACCTATGCTTAGAGAGACTATTTAGCACTTTGATATTCCATGAGATGAGCTTCATTGAGAAGTATTGGGAACAACTGAGTAGAACCTAGTTAAATTGGGATAACGCTATGATTCTACTAGCTCTATACCCAAGCCAATCAGTCGTTGTAGATCAGTTCTTCTTCCTGATTTTCTAGATTCTTTCAGAATGTGTTTGGTATTCAGGAGAGTGCTACCTTGAATGTCGAGGGAGAGTAGTTGTTGGGATCTAAAGAGGACTCCCTCAAATTTCTAGATCTGTTGTTGAGGGATTGGGAAGAAGTATTTCCTCTTGCATGTATCTTCAAGACCCATGATGTATAATTCATCGTAGTCAATACTCTCTGGTTCTTCTTTCATTTCTTATAGGATTGATTCTGAGGCTGTGCCTTTTCCTTTTCCTGAGATGTGCAGAGTAGGAATTGGGGATAGGGGTTGCAGAAAGGAATCCAGTTGGATTTTGGTTTTTAGAGCCTCCGAAGTCTGGGATCTCTCATGCGATGGCGGATCTGAGTCTCCTTTGGTTTCAATCTCATCTACATTCAGATTAGCTACGGCTTCAAAGATGTTGCTTGTAGCTAGAGCTTTTTTGTTTTGGTTTGTATTTGGCTTTCTAGTATGCCTTTTTCTTCTCGAGACTTTCATGAACCCTTCGGTGTCTTTGGCCATGGATGCATTATTTAGCGTGGAGTTTTGATTTATGGGGCATTCTCTGAATATGTGCCCATGCTGGTGGCATTTCATGCATCTAAAAGACACATGTTCATAGCCTATTATTTGGATCCATTCATAGTCATCATGAAGCAGACTTAGCCTACTATTTGGATCCATTCATAGTCATCATGAAGAATACTTACTTCATCGAGGAGAGACTTTGCAATGTGCATGTATATGCATATCCTTGCATAGACAGCATTTTTGTTGATCTTTGTCTCTTCCGCTATTTTTATGAATTTTCCAAGAGAGTTGCCAATGTATTGAAGGGTTAGCTCATCCTAGTAATCCTTTGGAAGGGTGTAGATCCTGACCTAAACTAGAGCCCAGCTGAAATCTTCTTTGTTTGGATTGAAGCGTTTGACCCAGTTGCGTAGATATAGACCCGCGGAATTGAAGAAATATGGGCCACCGTCCAGGATTCGGTTCTTGTTTTCGATGCATGTGAAGATCACATTGAAGAAGCCCTTTGCACATAGATGTAGATCGATATGGCCTTTGGGTTTTCATTTGGAGGCAATACATCCTAGAAGATATTTTTTTATATGCCAGAATCCCATGAACTTGCCTATCAGGGAATGATTCTTCATATATTGGATTCTTCTGTTGATTCGATGAGTTGGGAGCTCAATATTGGGTTGTATTGTTGCCTTAGGTATGCATGTGGAGGATGTAAATGTTGTTTCCTCTTTAGCAGTTGCTGTTGACAGATTCGCTATGGGTGACTTCCTAGAGGGGTTAGGGAGCGGGCCAGAGTTTTGCTGACGGTCGCTGTCAGCCCCTGCTGTCATTCCATTAGAGGGAAAACCAGAGAAGGGGGGAACCACTGCCCCCCCACTGCTGTCCACCATACATGAGCATGTTTGTGCACTAGGATATGGGAGAGGCTCCGAGGCTGGGGTAGAGAGTTTGCTAGGGGCAGCCTGCCCAATGGCCTTCAAACCCTAGATCATGGCCATACGGTACAGAGATGCAAAGCGTTTTTTTTCCTTTACTTCTATATGGTCCAATATATTATCTTAATTGGAGAATTTTTTTTTGAGAAGAGTATATCTCCAAGATATTCTTATATTTGCCTGAGTCTATCAAATTTATTCCTAGGGCATCGAGTCTTTGAAGCACTAAAATATGTCCTATTTTCTAGAAGTCTTTGTTGATCTTATTTCCATATTTGGTAATATTGGTTTGAACCCCTACCTACATAGAGGCTTTGGCCTTTTGGAGGGAAGAAACTAGAAGGCTATTCTCCTTGGGAGGAATGGTGATCATGGCATTCCCATGGTAGACATATTCTAGGGCCATAATATTTACTCCTCCAAGATCAGTGAAGTTCTTGTCCTCAACGAGGTGGGTGTCCTCATCTTGCTGTGGAATTGGAGTGTCCTATTTATCTGTGAGGATGTCATGGAGTCAACATGAGTCTATTATAATTTATTTAAAATAAATATTTAGAATCATATGATCTTATTATGAGAGTAAACTTGTCTTCTCATATAACATTAAAATAAGATTTTACTCTAAAGAAGGTGATTAATCATTATAGTTTTAAAAAAGATAATATTATATGTTGATTTTTAGATATTATTTTATTTTAAAGTAAGTGATTTCTTCACCCTTGAGTTGACATGTGTTCAATATAAAATTAAAATATTTTCTAAATTAAAATACAATGTCAATGCTAATAAAAAAATAACAACTAATATACATATTTGGTTAGTTTTAATTGAAAGCATTATATAACATCAATAATAGCATCTCCACTATGATCACCCTGTTAGTTGTTGATGTTACAACCCATAATGAAGGGGATGTGATAAAAAAAATTCAACCTCACTCTTAGCCATAAATAAAATATTTCTATATCAAAGTGAAGTAAATTATTTTCATAACAAATTTTGAAGGTAATAAAATAACCAAAACTAAAAAAACAAAAACTTTGTATTTTCACTTATGAGGAAGATATACAATTCTTTTGCTTTTTAAAGATATTTCAATACAAAACTTAATAAACTATTTGAATACCTATGTTAATTAATTTATTTCAATATCAACATGATTGTGTATAGAAAAAGAGAAATCTAAAAAAACTTATTTTAATGTCAATCAGAAGAAAATGTTTTAATGCTTAAAGAGAATAAGTAGTGGAATGTAAAAAATTTAATTACTTAGTAATAAGAGGGAGATGTATAAATCATATAATTATTAATATAAAATTGATATGTGTTAGTTAAAAAATTTTAATAATAGTAAAAAAATTTAATATAGTTTAAAATAAATTTTTTCAATACCCATATGAAATAAAATATTTGAAGGTCAAATATCTATATAGTATATATGTTTACACAAAAAAATTATGTATATACTATATAAAGTAACTGGAAAAAAATAAATAAATAAATATATAAATATATATATATATATATATATATATATATATATATATATATATATATATATATATATATATATATATATATATATATATATGGGGTTAAAGGTTTTATGTAGTCTTAATATTTTATATTTCAATATTTTCGTAATACATTTTTTGGTCAATTTTGTTTGGAATCTAGTAAAAAAAAATTGGAATTAAAATTTTATGTTTTGTAGCTTACACACGTCTAAAGGATATTTTCAAGGTGTTGAATCTATTTAAACATATGAAAATTCAATTTAGGTTATGAATACTTCTAGACACACATATAATTAGTATAGATCAATTTTAACTATTGATCTATTACTTGTAGAGAGAATAAAATTCTCTATAGGCAAATATTTTACATGTTTTACACTCTAAAAAAAAATTTGCATTTCACGTAATTTGATCATTAATAATTAGAAGTTTTGATGTTTTAAACTTTTAATTATTATAATTTTAATAATATATCTTGATGTTATCCCATATTTAATTAATATTTATTTAGATTAAAATAAAATTTATTTTCAAATTAATAAGACATTCTAATTCATTAAAATATAAAATAACAATATAAAATTTTAGATATTTTGTAAAAGCGAAGTGTTTTTTTATTTGGACACCTTTTTCCTTAATAATTGTAATAGGTCAACTCATATTTGTTGGAGAAATTTAAGATGAGTAATCATATACATATATATTCTTTTTTTTTCTTTGGGGCAAGGGTGAGTACAAGAGAGGAGGATGAGATTAATTTGTAATAAAGTTATGATTTGATCTTATATATTATTTTAAAATAAGATGTTATTAAAAAAGGAGAATTATGTGGATTTTTTTTTTGAAATTTTACAATAAAATTATAATTAGTTTTATTTGGCTAAGAATGATTTTTATTTATAGTTATGATGTAAAAAAATAGTATTTAAATAAAACATTATTTTCTTTTTGGAAGTAAGACTATAATTATCTTTTATTTGGTTAAGAACACTTTTCATTTATCATTATGATGGTCAACAAAAAAAAATAGTATTTAAGCAAAAGAAAAAGTTTATGAAGGAATTTTAACCTTGAATCTCTTAATTTTTAAAGCACTCATATTACTTCAATCATAAATTGAATTGAATTATTGGATAAGAAAAAATAATGATAACTATTTTAATTCTTGATATTGATTTTAGTTATTTATTAGCATCCATTTATAATAAATTTAATCAAATTATAATAGATTTCATCATCTTCTACCAAAATAAAAAATTATAAAATTAAGGAAATTCGCTGTAAAGACTAATTAAAATATAACAAATAATAATAATAAATTTTCTATCCCACTAAAAAACAACATGTATACACATTAATTGAAATAATAAAATAATTATATTTTAAATGAAATTTAATTAGATTTAATATATCTTATCAATCTTGATGAGTGAAAAAAATAAAATTTAATTTAATATATATATATATATATTAATTTAAAATAGTTTAAAATAATTTTTGAAAGTAAATTTAAAAAATTTCTTGATGGGGTGAATGACTGTGAACAATAGGGTTATGGCAAGGGTCCCCACCACCCTATCGACTCCTTGAGTGAATGAATGTGGATAAGAGGGTCACGGGGAGGGTTCTCGCCACCCCATTGACTCCTCCGGTGATTAACGCACGGGTGGCATGGAACGCCTTCACCATACACAAACTCGTGCAACATAAACACAATTAAATGTTTGTGATGACTAAATTTACAAGTTGGATGATGAAGGTGCTGCAACATAGAATGGATCTATGTCTTGAATGGAAGCAGGGTTTTCATCTCTACGTCCCTGTAAATGACAATGGCTACCTATTTTACTATGTTTGGCTAAAATTAATAGAGTAGGGTATGGAACCAGGGGATGGGGAGTATCCTGGTAGTCCGGGTCCTTGTATTTGTGGGTATTATTTCTATGTCTAGAATGTACATTATGAAGACAAGATTCTTGAGTTGAGACCATTTGGGATCTCAACATAAGGGCTCCTTTGGAGCCACGACTACATTTAGGTAACAGATAGATAAAGATGGCAGTGTTCCCGTGCATAATAGATTACTAGTCAAGATCTTTTCTAGATTATCAAGTTGGGATGAAGGAAATAAGGAGTTTATATATAGTTTGTATTCACTTCCTAGTTTATACTATGCTTAATCAGTTAATTGGGGATTCCTAGTCCATCTTTGGAAATTATGGGAGTTTTGTCACTTTGGGTTTTTTCTTGGATGTTAGGGTTTCTTTGCTCTCTTTGGGATTCTAGGGGTGTAGCTTGAGAAATAGTAGACAAGCCACCATATTTCTAGGTCGCCCTCTCTGCCATGGCTATTGTTTGGAAGGTTTTGTGATACACTTCCGATGGGTGGAGAGGATTCTACCTGTAAGAACTATTGCATTATAATTAAGGAGGCATTTTATTCAAATAGTTTAATTTGTGATTTCTAGCTCCTTTTCCAAAATTTTAATTTCTTCGTTGGTTTGTGTTTTTTTCTTAGATATCGAAGTTTTTCTATGTTCGTTCAGGCTTTGGAATTTTTTTTTGAGACGGGATAAACATACATTTTTCTCTCTCGGATTCCCTCTCTACCCTAGATGTTGTCTAGAGGGCCATCTACTTTATTTCTAGTGGGTTGAGGATATCCATCTATTCAACTTGTCTTGGGACCTCATCCTACATCATATATCTACTTGCCCTATTGTGTTGTTATACACGAGTGGTGTGGTTTTTATGACATACCAGAGAGTTTTTTCCCTCCAGCTAGCCTGTATGCTCCCTCTCTTCAAGACCTATTATTTCCTGGTGCAATAAAGAATGCAATGTCAATGCGACAGAGTAATGTATGGGGTCAATGAATGAGGGAAGGATAGTAGGCACCACATGGAGGATCATGTCCATGGAAAGGTTGTATATTCCATCCTATCCAAGGAAAATATAAATTTTATGTTTATTCCTAATCCGGATAACTATGGAAACCAAGTTATATACCTTACGATGCTTGTGGAATAACTCACTAGAGCCAGGTATGATGAAAAGAACACGGTCATATATTTCATGAATGATCTTCAAAGAAACCATGGGTATATGTAAAATAGATTCGATAGTATGAAAAGGGGGAAATGGTGTTTCTAGGAGAAATTGGACCTATTTGAAGGTAGATTATCCCACATGGAAAAACATGTGCTCTACGAGTTCCGACCTCCGCTATTGTGTAGTTCTGGACCAAAAAACCTACAATAGTAACTTCTTCAGTCTCTTAAAGGTTTTTGACTATGTACTAATCCTCACGGTCTTTTGGTTTTA
Organism: Pinus albicaulis; assembly: GCA_034641835.2. Taxonomy (NCBI): domain Eukaryota; kingdom Viridiplantae; phylum Streptophyta; class Pinopsida; order Pinales; family Pinaceae; genus Pinus; species Pinus albicaulis. The sequence continues at coordinate 895,043,930 of CM076573.1, forward strand.
TGTGCCCTTTCGATTCTAATTAACCAGGTTTTTTTTCGCAATTTGTAATCCCATTTGCAACCTATCTATCAACCAAAAAATCTAATAAGAGTGATGTGAGTACAAATTTAAAAAGCTATAAACATCCATGTAATATCTCTCATATAATTTAAATTTAAACTTATTTGTTTTCTGAATTTCCTACTCTCATTTCTAAAAACAAAGATAAATGGAGAGCTTCCAATCATACAAACATTACGATTGCATTTTTCTTCTAGCGAAACTATATGGATTTATTAAAATTTGCAATGTTCTTCAACTAAAATATATAGATTTATTACTGGAAAAATATTATTTGGATTTATAAATTTATGGATAATTTAAATATTTAATATATAGTTATTTTTAAATTATTATAAAAAGTTTAACTAATAAAAGTACTAATAAAATTATAATTATAATTATAACTATTTTAAGTATATTTTAGAAATAATTTTTAAAATGTATTAAAATAACTAACAGTTATCATAAATTTGTATGAAAAATTTAGTTAAATTTAATGATAAAAGAGATTTTATCAAATAATTCGATTGTGATATACAAATTATTCGATATTGTACTTTCAATCTTATTATTCCCTGTCGTAGGCATGACTAGGATTATAGTAATCGAAATGTACAGGTTAACATTAGTTTCACCAGCTTATTTTCATGACTGTGGCAAGTAATAAAAGTTTTATCAAATTTTTTAAGCTGTAAATGTATGCAATTGGGTTCATAGTCTTATTGGCCTCTTCCCGAGGTGGGAAGGCTAAACCATATACTATAATTTCATTTCGATTCATATAGAAAGTGAAAGTGAAACTGATGTTGGAATTAGTTCAGTGACATTAAATATTTGTTTTTTGGGTTGTTAATATCTATGTGATATGTATCTCTTGGTTGGGCGCATCATGGCAGTTGAATTAACACATGGAAGAATGCATGGATATAACACATGCCAGAACACATGGCTATGCCTCTTCACTGACCAGACTGGCAAGTAGCCTCGAGTTGATTGTTTTATGTTCATTCTGTTTCATTATGTTTTATTTTCTTGGTGGATGATTTGTTCGCTCGGTGAACATACCTGCATCAACAAAATTCTATCAACATAAACATATATCTACATCAACAAACTTCAACCAGTAGAAACATAAATAAGATTCATTCAAAAGACATAAGTGATTATATTTTCCTTGAAAATATCCGAAGGATGATTAACTGCAATTTGAGTTGGCGCCCTCTTATTATTGTTGTACTTTTATACAAATAGGTTTGCATCTGAGCTGGGCTCTATGGTGGGCATCAGTTAGAATGGCGCGTCAGTCTCTACGTAGTTGAGATGTAGGAATTCTCATTTGAAAAGGGTGCATCATATGTCTCTCCTTATCTGCTAGCTTATATCCATATCTATTGGCTTATACTCACAACAGGGAGCCGCCTATGGATAGACAATCTGAGCTACGCATAGCATAAGGCAAATTACAACTCTTTACCTATTCAATGATCATGTTTATAATGGTAATTACGATGTACTCAATACTAGCATGTAATAATGTACTTGTTATATGGATAATTAGCTTTCATTACACTCTTGTTCAAGTAGGACCTACCTGAAGACCTGGATTGTATCCAGTCCATTCACAACACATCTATATAAAATTTTTCTGGTGAATTAGCATGAAAATTAACACCTGGAATGTATACAGTCCATTCAAAACACTTATATCTAAAAATTTTCTGATGAATTAGCATGGAAATTATTTGCCTCAACCTCTAGCCCTGCCTACCTGAGCTACGCGTAAGCCCGACCCAACCCCCTGGTAAGTACTGACCTAACCTACTTGAACATAGCTCGAGTAAGGAGCTTTTATATGCCTATGAAGGAAATAAATAAAGGGATAACCTTTCTCTATGCCATGTCAATGCGACAAAGTAATGTATGAGGTCAGTGAATGAGGGAATTACAGTAGGCACCACGTGGAGGATCATGTCCAGGGAAAGGTTGTATATTCCATCCTAGCCAAGGAAAATATAAATTCTAAGTTTATTTCTAATCTAGATAACTATGGAAACCAACTTATACACCTGACAATGATTGCAAAATAACTCACTAGAGCCACGTATGATGAAAAGAACATGACCATCTCTTTCATGAATGATCTTCAAAGCAACCAATGGTATATGTAAAATAGATTTGATAGTATGCAAAGGGGGCAATGATGTTTCCAAGAGAAATTTGACTTATTTGAAGGTAGATTAGCCCACATGGAGAAACATGTGCTCTATGATTTTCGACCTCAGCTATTTCCTAGTTCTAGACCAAAGAAACTTAATAGTAACTTCTTCAGTCTCTTAAAGGTTTTTGACTATGTACTAATCCTCAAGGTCTTTTGGTTTTATGTGCTCTTTCGATTCTAATTAACTAGGATTTTTTTGGAATTTTTAATCCCATTTTCAACCTATCTATTAACCAACAAATCTAATAAAAGTGATGTGAGAACAAATTTAAAAATCTATAAACATCCATGTAATATTTCTCATATAATTTAAATTTAAACTTTTTTGTTTTTTGATTTTCCTACTCTCATTTCTGAAAACAAAGATAAATGGAGAGCTTCAAATCATACAAACATTACGATTGCATTTTTCTTCTAGTGAAATTATATAGATTTATTAAAATTTGCAATGTTATTCAACTAAAATATATGGATTTATTACCAGGAAAATATTATTTGTATTTATAAATTTATGGATACTTTAAATATTTAATATACAATTACTTTTAAATTGTTATAAAAAAGTTTAATATATATATATAATTATTTTAAATATATTTTAGAAATAACTTTTAAAATGTATTGAAAGAATTAAAAGTTATCAAAATTTTGTACGAAAAATGCAGTTAAATTTAATGATAAAATAGAGTTTATTAAAATAATTTGATTATGATACAAAAATTAATCGATATTATACTTTCAATATTATTAGTCCTTGTCGCAGGCACGACAAGGACTATAGTAATTGAAATGTATAGGTTAACATTGGTTTCACCAGCTTATTTTCACAACTATGGCAGGTAATCAAAGTTTTATCAAATTTTTTAAGCTGTAAGTGTATCCAATTGACTTCATAGGCTTATTGGCCCCTTCCCGAGGTGGGGAGGCTAAACCATATACTATGATTTCATTTTGATTCATACAGAAAGTGAAACTGAAATTAACACTAACATTAGTTCGGTGACATTACAAATTTGTTTTTTGGATTGTTAATATTTTTAAGTTGTTAATATCTATGTGATATGTATATCTTGGTTGGGCGCATCATGGAAGTTTCCATAACACATGCAAGAACACATGGATATGCCTCTTCGCTAACCAAACTGGCCAGTTGTTTCTCGGAGAGGGGGGCATCTATCTCTCGCAGCGAGGTTAACTAGATATTCTCTTTCCTTCGTTTTGAAACTGAGTTAACATAAGGATATAGAAGTAGCCTTGGGTTGATTGTTTTATGCTAATTATGTTTCATTATGTTTTCTTCACTTGGTTCGCTTGGTGGATGATTTGATCGCTCGGTGAACACACCCGCATCAACAAATTCCAATCAACATAAACATATATATGTTGGAAAGGCAGAGGATTAAATCACACAATAACGCAAAGATTTCACACATGAACAATGAGCTGCTGCTCTTCTATTAATCATAAAACTCTCTTACTCTCTTTCTCTCTTAAAACAATGAACCCGTGAAGGGTATTTAATCTAATTAACATGCACACACTGTCACTCATAACTGAACTTAATCAACTCGCTTAACTCACTGTCTAACTCTATCACCAAATCTAACTGTAACTCAACTCAACTCATTTACCTAACTGACTGTCTAACTTCTGCATGAGGAAGTAATTATATATTTTAACACTCCCCCTTAATTACGACCTCTAAACTAAAACATAACTCATGACAACTCAAACATGCCTGCTAGTCTATGTCTCAGCTAGGCTTACAACACCCAAGTTTCTTTTATGAAACTCAAACAAATATACTGCTAATGGCTTCGTAAAGATATCAACTAATTGATCACTCGTTCTACAAGGCTTCAAGTGAACTTCTCCATTGTTCACTAGTTCTCGAATAAAATGATATCTAGTATCAATATGCTTGCTCTTTTGATGAAACACACTATTCTTGGATAGTGCAATCGCTGATGTGTTGTCACAGTATATCGCTGTTGATCCTTGTTGTTTCTACTTGAGTCCATCCAATACTCTTTTTAACCATAGTGCTTGACATGCTGCTGAAGTTGCTGCGACATATTCTGCTTCTGCTGATGATAGTGTAACAATAGGCTGCTTCTTAGATGCCCATGCTATCACTCCTGAACCGAGATGGAAAACATAACCGGATGTGCTCTTCCGATCATCCAAACTTCTTGCAAAATCACTATCTGTATATCCAATCAATTCTTTCTTTTTTGTACTTGCATACATTATGCCATAATCTCTGGTTCCTGCTATGTATCTCAGAATTCTTTTTCCAACACTCCAATGTGTGTCTTTTGGAGTCTCCATGAATCTGGAAATCAGACTCACTCCCTGCATAATATCTGGTCTTGTCGCTGTGAGATACATGAGGCTGCCAACCAATCTTTTGAATAGAGTTAGATTGACATCTGCCCCTTCATCATCCTTACTTAACTTTGTACCCGTTGCAACTAGTGTAGGTACAGGTTTGGAATTATCCATCCTGAATCTTTTCAGCAAATCTATTGCATACTTATTTTGACAAATAAAAATTCTTTCTTTCAGATTGCTCAACTTCAATGCCAAGAAAATATTTCATGAGACCTAGATCTGTCATCTCAAATTATTTCATCATGGCTGCTTTAAATTCATCTATTTCAAGATCACCTGTAAAAATCATATCATCAACATATAAGCAAACTATCAAAATCCGTCCATGCTCATTTACCTTTGTGTATAAGGTAGGCTCAATGCTGCTTCTGCAAAATCCATTCTTGATCATATAACTGTCGATTCTGCTATACCATGCTCTAGGTGATTGCTTCAGTCCATAGAGCACTTTCTTCAATTTGTAAACTTTGTCTTCTTGTCCTTCAACTTCATAACCTGGAGGCTGCTGCACATAAATTTCTTCTTCTAAAATTCCATTCAAGAAGGCTGATTTGACATCCATCTCATACACTTTCCACTTGTTCTGAGCTGCTGTCGCTAGAACTGCTCTTACAATATCTAATCTGGCTACGGGAGAAAAAGTTTCTCCAAAGTCTATTCCCGGTTGCTGCGAGAATCCTTTTGCTACAAGTCTTGGTTTAAATCTGTCAATCTCACCTTTCTCATTCACTTTGGTTTTGTATACCCACTTCACACCAATGAGATTTTTATCGTTTGGTAAATCAACCAAATCCCATGTATCATTCTTTTCAATTGAATTCATCTCTTCATCCATGGCTTGCACCCAATTGTCATCTCTAATTGCTTCTTCAAAAAAAGAAGGTTGGAATGCCAACAATGAAAAATTTGAACTAACATCCAAATCATCATAAATATCTTTCAAACTTCTCATCTTTTTCTTACCTGAATCGCTGCTTGGAGAATTCTGATCTGTGGATCTGCTTGAAGATCCATGCTGCTCTGAAAATCTTGGAGTTCTTGCTGGTGTGACTCTGTTTGGTGTCTGCTCTTTTGGTGCTTGCTGCTTCTCTTCTTCTACATCATCATCCTCCATCAATGGTGTTTGAGCATCGGTTAGTGTGTCTACAGTTCCATTCCATGACTCTTGTTCTTTGAACACAACATCTTTGCTAATGATTGTCTTCTTTGTGACAGCGTTATACAGTTTGTAAGCTTTTGACTGCTCACTATAACCAGTAAGTATACATTTTTCACTTTGATCATCTAATTTGCCTCTTATCTGCTTAGGCACATGTGCATAGGCTAAACATCCAAAAACTCTGAAATGAGATACACTGCAAGACATACCTGACCATGCTTCTTCTGGAACTCTGTTCATCACGCTCTTTGTAGGAGATCTGTTTATCACATAAACAGCACATGCAACTGCTTCTGCCCAGTGCTCGTTAGATAGGTGTCTCGCTTTCAACATGCTTCTTGTCATGTTCATGATTTTTCGGTTCTTCCTCTTTGCTACATCATTTTTCTGTGGTGTGTATCTGGTTGTAAACTGTCTTCTGATTCCATGTTGTTTGCAGTACTCATGGAATGCCTTCGAATCGTATTTACCACCACGATCAGATCTTAATACCTTGATCTGTCGATCACTTTGGGTCTCTACCAAAGCTTTGAACTCTTTGAACTTTGCAAAAGTTTCAGACTTCTGCTTCAAAAAGTAAACCCAAGTCTTCCTACTATAATCATCAATAAAGGTGAGGAAGTAACAACTTCCACCAATCGATTGTGTCCTCATAGGTCCACACAAGTCGGTATGCACCAATTCAAGTGGTTTCTTTGCTCTGTAAGAAACTCCTTTCGGAAAACTTTCACGGTGTTGCTTGCCTAAGATGCAACACTCACACGTGCTAGCAGGTTCTTTGATGGGAGGTAGACCTCTCACCATCTGTTTCTGCTGCAATAATTTTAAACCGGAAAAATGCAAGTGTCCAAACCGAAAGTGCCATAACTAGTATGCATCAGAACATGCAGTTGTAAAAGAACTAACCTGATCATTGTAGTTCATGATGAGAGGATAGAGTCTGTTCCTCGTCATCTCCACCTTTGCAATCAGCTGCTTGCTTGGGGATTTGTCGTAAATAACACATTGTTGCCCCTGGAAGATAACTTTGTATCCTTTCTGCATCAGTTGGCCAACACTAATCAAATTGTGTTTGAGCCCAGGGACATAGTATACCTCTGATATGGTCTTTGGCTCCCCTTGCTTGGTCACAATGTTGACCACTCCTTTGCCATCTACAGCCACAGTCTTGTCAGTCCCCAACTTGACCTCTGTCTGCACTGTGACATCCAAATTAGCAACCAAATCCTTGTTGCCTGTCATGTGGTTACTGCAACCACTGTCTAATAGCCAGACCTTATCAGATGGTGCATGCATGGTGTTGCATGCTAGAAACATAGAGTCAATATTTTTTGTACTGACATTAGCTCTCTAATTGCCTTGATCTGCAATCTTCTTCCTACAATCACGAGCATAATGACCAAATCTACTATAGTAATAACACTTTACCTTTGATTTGTCAGACCTTTGATTGTTATGAAAGCTTCTGCTGCTGCTGCTTCCACGTTGATGCTCATGATCATCTCGACCATCTTTGTGACTGCCATAGTTGTTGCCTCGTCCTCTGCCTCTTGATCGACTTCTTCCTCGACCTCTTGAAATATAGACTTGACTTTGGAAGGCTGTTTCCAAAGTGGAATCCTTATTTCTGTCTATCCTTGCCTCATGCGATAGAAGAGATCCCATCAACTCATCAATTGTGAGTTTTTCCAAGTCCTTTGCTTCTTCCATGGCTGCTACCACAACATCAAATTTGGTAGACAGGGATCGAAGAACTTTCTCGATCACTGTTCGATCTTTAATATCTTCGCCATAGATTTTTAACAAATTGACGACAGACATGACCCTATTCATAAAGGAATCAATGTCCTCTGTCTCCTTCATCTGCAGAACTTCGAATCTCTCCTAGTATTCTACAATTTAACAATATTAACTTTTGCCATACCTTGATAGCTTGTCGCCAAGGTGTCCCATGCCTCTTTTGCTGACGAGGTTATCATGATCTTCTGGAACACAGCTCGATCTACTCCCTGCTTGATCAGAAGCAACGCTTGCGCATTCTTCCGCTTATCTTTTTTCCACTGTTCCCTCAATGCATTACTGAGGGCTCGTTCTTCTGCGTCGTCGTGAGGTTCTGCAAACCCATACTTGACATGATCCCAAACATCATGCGCTTTTAGCATAGTCTCCATCTTAATAGCCCACATATCATAATCTTTCCCATTGAAAGACGAAAGTTGTGGCTGGAAGCTGCTTGTAGCCATCTTTCTTCAAAAATTCACTGCTGAAACCCTAAAAATTTTGATATGCTTTGCAAAGCTCCAATTTTTTTTTTTATAATAAAACCCTAGGTTTTATTATATTTGTTTTATTATTATATAAAAATTTCTTTATTAAAAAAAATCTTTATATGAAAAATCCTTTCTTTAAAAAAAAACTTATTATAAAACCTCCACTCTTTAAAGCTTTTTTATAACATGCTTATAAAAATCCCCTTTTAAAAACCTCTTTACAAAATACCTTCTCTCACGGGCTATATGAGAGAATCTTGTCACGTGCTTTATAACCTTTATAAAATTTAAAATCGTTATGAAAAAACTCTTTTCATATGCTTTGTAATAACTTCACGTATTCAAAGCACTTGACTTTAAAGTCAATAATGCGTACGCTCTTCAATACGGCTGCGTGCTAACGCACTCCTTGACACTATTTGCGTGCTAACACACTCCTCGACACTATGTGCTGCGTTAGTGCCTTAACGCAACAGAACTTACAATATGCTAGCGTGTATGAAAATCGCGTTAAGTTTTTCGATTTTAACGTGATTTTCTATAGTGGGAACCCGGGTTATAATGCTCTGTCAGTAATTAACAGCTGCGTTATAGCATAAAAACACGGAATTTTTTTTTTTCTTTCTCACCCATGGATGATTGCTAATCCGTTTTTCTTCTGTTCTCTGTGACCTCTCTCTGATACCAATCTGTTGGAAAGGCAGAGGATTCAATCACACAATAACGCAAAGATTTCACACATGAACAATGAGCTGCTGCTCTTCTATTAATCATAAAACTCTCTTACTCTCTTTCTCTCTTAAAACAATGAACCCGTGAAGGGTATTTAATCTAATTAACATGCACACACTGTCACTCATAACTGAACTTAATCAACTCGCTTAACTCACTGTCTAAATCACTCACCAAATCTAACTGTAACTCAACTCAACTCATTTACCTAACTGATTGTCTAACTTCTGCAGGAAGTAATTATATATTTTAACAATATCTGCATCAACAAACTTCAATGAGCATAAACATAAATTAGATTCATTCGAAAGTCGTAAGTGATTTTATTTTCCTTGAAAATATCCGAAGGATGATTTACTGCAATTTGGGTTGCCCCCCTATTTTTATTGTTGCACTTTTATACAAATAGGTTTGCAGCTGAGCTGGGCTCTATGGTGGGCATCATTCATAATGGCCCGTCACTCTCTGCGTAGGTAAGATGCATGAATTCTCATTTGCAAAAGGTGTATCATACATCTCTCCCTATCTGCTTCCTTATATACATATACGGTGTCTTATACCTACAGCAGGGAGCCGCCTATGGACATACGAACTGAGCTACGCATAGCATAGATCAGATTACAACACTTTACCTATTCAATGATCATGATTATAGTGGTAATTACGATGTATTCAATACTAGAATGTAATAATGTACATGTTATTACGCCGATAGGCGTAACCCCCTGTCGGAAGGAGCATGTTTTGTGATTAGACTAATTAATTTTTTTGATTTGATGGTCAGGATTGGAAGATGCCGGTATATTCTGGTCGTCGCCACTCAATCCATGGATGAAATCTACCCCACTAACTTCCTTGCATATCTAAATCAGGTGTTTAAACCGTACTTAAATTAATTTTTTACAAATCTTGATTAAAAATTTACTGTGCCATTTGCTGACCGCCACCTATCAATATTAACAACTAGAAGGAAACTGAAACATTAAATCTTCTCCAAATGTTGAAACTAGGTATACACTTAGCGGTGAAGGGCCTGACCACATTGCAGCGCACGTTCCCAAGGGTCTCCTCATGCCTCCCGTGAACGTTGAGGAGGAGGACGGAGTTGTAACCACCAGAGACATCTGGCTGAAGCAGAAGGGTGGTGTGAAGGCCAAGAAACGGTACATGCATTTCTGGCACAGCTTGCAACCGCCTCGGCTTCTGCTCCTTGCTCAACCTCTGCGTCCACTTCTGATCCCCACTACGATGTTTTTATAAATCATCGTGGTTGCGATGTCAAAGAAACCTTCGCCCGCCATCTTCTTCCTGTGCGCTGCAAGTGTTTCTGGACAAGCCTAAAATGGAGCCGGGGCTCGGCATTTCTTTCCAAATAGATGTTCAAATTTCTGATATAATGTTTTAATGGATTGAAGAAATAGTTTCTTTCGAAATTAAGGCTTCTGTGATTAGAATTAACTTTGAAATTAATCTTCCACATCCATCACAAAGAAATGATTTCTGTTTAATTTCGTGCCCAGATGTTGTTCAAGACACTGGCCATTGCGTTCTCGACGATCACTCTGTTCACAGGGATAGTGCCGCTCTATGGGATGAGTCTTCAGTATGGTGGGCCTGCGCCTCTGGTTTGGGGATGGGTCGTGGTCGCGTTTTTCAGTGCCTTCATTGCCATTGTGATGTCCGAGATCTGCTCCTCATTTCCTGTGAGTGTTGTTCTTTCACTGTTTTGCAAATGTTATAAGGTCGATTCAATAGAGGCTTATTATATGCGTCAGTAATTCTGTAGTTTGCCAACCAGAGGTTATTAGTTCAATTTCCATAGCGTCATATTATATGCGTTTGGAATTTGTGTTTAGTTCCCATAAGTTCAATTCCATGCCACATAAATAAATACACTACACAAGAAGTAATTATTGAAACATATAATGCATTACATGACAAACTATTATTAAAACAGGTAAGCATTGCCACGTTTGAAACAACAAACAAAAAAGAAAACGAAAACAAAAACAGATTCAGATCTGAAAACCCAAAAATCTCTCTCACCCCACTCATCTAAGAATAGCCTCTCCTCTTTCATACTATTCATCTAAGCATCCACGCTCCGATTCCATACATGCCCAGCTCAGCCGTTGTTATCAAAGATCAATCCAAGCCGCTTATGCAAGCAGTGGCTCATCTAACCAACCCCAGATCACAAAATTGATTCAATTGATCTAACCAGAAAGATTCATTTTCTCCGCCAACAAGCGCGCCCAGCACTTTCAATGACAAAGGCAATCCACCGCAGCCTTCCAAGAACCGATTTACAAGATCTTCAAACCCTCGGAGTGGCTGTGGGAGATGGAAGGCATGGAAATGAACAACACTCACAGGAAATGATGAGTAGATCTCGGACATCGCAATGGCAATGAAGGCACTGAAAAACGCGACCAATTCACCGACCTAAGTCACAATTCACCGACCTAAGTCACAATTTAAAAAAAATGTCAATGATAATTTGTCACACTCACGAGTCACCACCATTTAAACCAAATTCAGTTGACTATTATTGAACCCTAATTAAATATTAAATACATACTAGATTTCAAACACTAAATTACAATCCATCACATGCAACCGATAATACGTATTAAAAGAAAAGGGCAGTAATGTCAAGAATTTAACTGCACGCGTGTCGGTAGAGACTGCTATGACAACGAACATGAGAATGAATGTGACGATGAGCTCCAATGAGAATGCCTGAGAGTAGGAGCCAGATGGAACCGTCACTCCACCGTGCATGAATGGATTAAATATTCCCTTTAGTGCAAACGATGCACAGATATGCCCCAACACCTGCGCTGCTATGTATGCAGGTACCTGTGAATAACAAGCGTGAGGAGGGAAAAGTTAACTTTAGGGGCTAATATTTTTAGATGGGTAATTTTTCATTTTACTTAATTTATATTTTTCTTAAAATTTAATTATTTTACATTTAAAATTGTCAAGATTTTATAGAGACTATCATTAAAAATTTATAAATGTTATAATGAGAAATTTAATTTTTTTTTATAAAAATATCACAAAACATTTTATAATTTTCATATTATGAATTAAGCAAATATTCACCAAAATTTCTAAGGTTTAAAATAAATTCTCAATCTTCAAATTTTCCTTTAAATAAAATAAAATGTATTATTAAATGGTTTTATATGATATTGATTGCAGATTTAGTGTATTGATTGTAGATTTCTTATATATAATAAATATATTTAGTGCATAGATCATAGTTTTTTTATGAAATAAATATATTGTATCTAATAGTTATAATTGATTATCACCAAAAGTTTATAAATATTATTATGAGATTTTTTTTTTTTTTTTTAAATATCACCAAACATTTTACAATTTTTATATTATAAACTAAGCAACATTAACCAAAGTTTAGAAGGTTTAAAATAAATTCTCAATCTTAAATTTTTCCTTTAGATTAAAAAATGTGTTATTGAATATTTTTATATGCAAATTTAATATATAAATTATAAATTTCATATATAATAAATGTATTTCGTGTATAGATTATAATTTAAAAATATATATATATATATATATATATATATATATATTGTATCTAATAGTTATAATTATATATTAATTACAAATTTAATGCATCTAATAATTATGAATGTAGATGAATTACAAATTACATGCATCTACTCATTACAAATAAGAGAAAATTAAATATTCTTCATCCAGCATCTGGATAAATTAAAATGATTTTGTTCCAGATCCATTAAACCTTTCTAAATTACTAAAATAAAAAATTTCAAATAATTTTAGAAGTCACCGAAAAATAAATAAACTATATTATATTAAATTTTAAAAACAATAAAAAAATAAAATGCATTAAAATTTAAAGTAAAAAACAAATTATTTAATTTATTTTTATTTGTTAAAATGAAAATCACAAATTCAAAAATTATAAAACACAAAATTTATAAAACTCAAAATTAAAAAATTAGGAATATATTAAAACATTAAAAGTTATAACTTTAAAAATGACAAAAAAAATTAGCACAAATTCAAAAATTAAAAAACACAAAATTTAAAAATTAAAAATATATTATAACTTTGGTTATAACTTTAAAAATGACAAAAAAATCTACTGAAATAAAAAAGTTAAAATAATTTAAATTCTAAGTTAGTCACCGAAAAATAAATAAACTATATTATATTAAATTTTAAAAACAATAAAAAAATAAAATGTATTAAAATTTAAAGTAAAAAACAAATTATTTAATTTATTTTTATTTGTTAAAATGAAAATCACAAATTCAAAAATTATAAAACACAAAATTAAAAAATTAGGAATATATTAAAACTTTAAAATTTATAACTTTAAAAATGACAAAAAAAAATTAGCACAAATTCAAAAATTAAAAAACACAAAATTTAAAAATTAAAAATATATTATAACTTTGGTTATAACTTTAAAAATGACAAAAAAATCTACTAAAATAAAAAAGTTAAAATAATTTAAATTTTAAGTTAGTTGGTCCAATGTCGCATTGTAACAACAATTGTGTCAATGTTTAAATCAATTCCCTTGGGTTCACCAATTACTTTGGTTTTTAATTTTTTGGGTAATGGTTGTCCCTTGGGTTCACCAATTCCTTTGGTTTATAATATTAAAGCCTTGGGTTTATTAGTTTTTTTTAATTTATAATATCAATAATCGATCAATTTCATCCATGATCAAATGGCACCTTCTGACAAACATTGTATCAATATGAAAATCACCCATGCCCAACCATGGTCATACTTGGTCCAACGTAGCATTGTGACAACAATTGTCTCAATGTTTAAATCAATTCCCTTGGGTTTATTAGTTTTTTTGGTTTATAATATGAATAATCAATCAATGTCATCCATGATCAAATGACACATTTTGACAATTGTCTCAATATGAAAATGACCCATGGCCAACCATGGTCATAGTTGGTCCAATGTTGCATTGTGACAACAATTGTCTCAATGTTTAAATCAATTCCCTTGGGTTCACCAATTCCTTTTGGTTTATAATTTATTGGGTAATGGTTGTCCCTTGGGTTCACCAATTCGTTTAGTTTATAATATTAAACCCTTGGGTTTATTAGTTCTTTTGGTTTATAATATGAATAATCGATCAATGTCATCCATAATCAAATGTCACATTCTGACAAATATTGTCTCAATATGAAAATCACCCATGGCCAACCCTGGTCATAGTTGGTCCAATGTCGCATTGTGACAACAATTGTCTCAATGTTTAAATCAATTCCCTTGGGTTCACCAATTGCTTTGGTTTATAATTTTTTGGGTAATGGTTGTCCCTTGGGTTCACCAATTCCTTTGGTTTATAATATTAAACCCTTGGGTTTATTAGTTTTTTTAGTTTATAATATGAATAATCGATAAATGTCATCCATGATCAAATGTCACATTCTGACAAACATTGTATCAATATAAAAATCACCCATGGCCAACCATGGTCATACTTGGTCCAACGTCGCATTGTGACAACAATTGTCTCAATGTTTAAATCAATGCCCTTGGGTTCACCAATTCCTTTGCTTTATAATTTTTTGGGTAGTGATTTTCCCTTGGGTTCACCACTCTCTTTGGTTTATAATATTAAACCCTTGGGTTTATTAGTTCAATGTCATCCATGATCAAATGTCACATTTTGACAAACATTGTCTCAATATGAAAATCACCCATGGTCAATTCCCTTGGGTTCACCAATTCCTTTGGTTTATAATTTGTTGGGTAATGGTTTTCCCTTGGGTTCACCAATTCCTTTGGTTTATAATATTAAACCCTTGGGTTTATTAGTTCTTTTAGTTTATAATATGAATAATCGATCAATGTCATCCATCATCAAATTGTCTGAATATGAAATCAGCCATGGCCAACCATGGTCATACTTTGTCCAACGTCGCATTCTGACAACAATTGTCTCGATGTTTAAATGAATTCCCTTGGGTTCACCAATTCCTTTGGTTTTTAATTTGTTTGGTAATGGTTTTCCCTTAGGTTCACCAATTCCTTTGGTTTATAATATTAAAGCCTTAGGTTTATCAGTTCTTTTGGTTTATAATATGAATAATCGATCAATGTCATCCACGATCAAATGTCACATTCTGACAAACATTGTCTCAATATGAATATCACCCATGGCCAACCATGGTCATAGTTGGTCGAACGTCGCATTGTGACAACAATTGTTTGAATATTTAAATCAATTCCCTTGGGTACACCAATTCCTTTGGTTTATAATATTAAACCCTTGTGGTTATTAGTTCTTTTGGTTTATAATATGAAAAATTAATCAATGTCATCCATGATCAAATGTCTCATTGTGAGAACAATTATCTCAATGTTTAAATCAATCCCCTTGGGTTCACCAATTCCTTTGGTTTATAATATTAAACCCTTGGATTTATTAGTTCTTTTGGTTTATAATATGAATAATCGATCAATGTCATCCATGATCAAATGTCGCATTGTAAGGACAATTGTCTCAATGTTTAAATCAATCCCCTTGGGTTTACCAATTCCTTTGGTTTATAATATTAAACCCTTGGGTTTATTAGTTCTTTTGGTTTCAATATGAATAAGTCGATGTCTCCATCATTAAATTGTAGAATATGAAATGTGTGGCCGACCATGGTCTTACGAGTCTTGTGCTGAACAATTGTCTCAATGTTTATTCAATTCCCTTACCACTGGTTTATGTAGATCCGGGTAATGGCTTTCCCTTGGGTTCACCAATTCCTTTGGTTTATAATATTAAACCCTTTGGTTTATTAGTTCTTTTGGTTTATAATATGAATAATCGATCAATGTCATCCATGATGAAATGTCGCATTGTAAGAGCAATTGTCTCAATGTTTAAATCAATCCCCTTGGGTTCACCAATTCCTTTGATTTATAATATTAAACCCTTGGGTTTATTAGTTCTTTTGGTTTATAATATGAATAATCGATCAATGTCCTCCATCATCAAATTGTCTGAATATGAAATCAACCATGGCCAACCATGGTCATACTTGGTCCAACGTCGCATTCTGACAACAGTTGTCTCAATGTTTAAATGAATTCCCTTGGGTTCACCAATTCCTTTGGTTTATAATTTGTTGGGTAATGGTTTTCCCTTGGGTTCACCAATTCTTTTGGTTTATAATATTAAGCCCTTGGGTTCACCAATTCTTTTGGTTTATAATATTAAGCCCTTGGGTTTATGTCATCCACGATCAAATGTCACATTCTGACAAACATTGTGTCAATATGAATATCATCCATATTATTAATCACCCATATTATCCCCTTGGGTTTATTAGTTCTTTGGTTTATAACATGAATAATCGATCAATGTCGTCCATCATCAAATTGTCTGAATATGAAATCAGCCATGGCCAACCATGGTCATACTTTGTCCAACATCGCATTCTGACAACAATTGTCTCAATGTTTAAATGAATTCCCTTGGGTTCACCAATTCCTTTGGTTTACCATAATTTGTTTTGGTAATAATAATGGTTTCCCTTGGGTTCACCAATTCCTTTGGTTTATAATATTAAACCCTTGGGTTTATTAGTTCCTTTGGTTTATAACATGAATAATCAATCAATGTCATCCATGATCAAATGTCACATTCTGACAAATATTGTCTCAATATGAAAATCACCCATGGCCAACCATGGTCATAGTTGGTCCAACGTCGCATTGTGACAACAATTGTCTCAATGTTTTAATCAATTCCCTTGGGTTCACCAATTCCTCTAGTTTATAATATTAAACCTTGGGGTTATTAGTTCTTTGGTTTTACAATATGAATAATTTTGCGATGTCATCATGATCAAATGTCTCATTGTAGAGAACAATTATCTCATCTTTAAATCAATCCCTTGGGTTTACAATTCCTTTGGTTTATAATATTAAAGCCCTTGGTTTTATTATTTCTTTGGTTTATAATATGAATAATCGATCAATGTCATCCATGATCAAATATTAAGCATTATAAGAACAATTGTCTCAATGTTAAATCAATCCTTGGGTTCACCAATTCCTTTGGTTTATAATATTAAACCCTTGGAACATTGATTCTTTGGTTTATAATATGAATAATGTTAATAATCCTCTATCATTAAATTATTAGAATAAATCATCCATATTAACCATGAGTCATGATTGGTCAACGTCGCTAGACAACATTAAATACCAAATGTTTAAATGAATTCCTTAGGTTCATTCCTTTGGTTTATAATTTGTTTGGTAATGGTTTTCCCTTGGGTTCACCAATTCCTTTTGGTTTATAATATTAAACCCTTGGTTTTATTATTTATTTTGGTTTATAATATGAATAGTCGATCAACGTCATCAATGATCATATGTCACATTCTGACAAATATTTTCTGAATATGAAATCAGCCATGGCCAACCATGGTCATAGTTGGTCGAACGTCGCATTGTGACAACAATTGTCTGAATATTTAAATCAATTCTCTTGGGTTCACCAATTCCTTTGGTTTATAATATTAAACTCTTGGGGTTATTAGTTCTTTTGGTTTCCCTTGGGTTTATTAGTTCTTTTGGTTTATAATATGAATAATCGATCAATGTCATCCATGATCAAATGTCACATTCTGACAAATATTGTCTCAATATGAAAATCACTCATGGCCAACCATGGTCATAGTTGGTCGAACGTCGCATTGTGACAACAATTGTCTCAATGTTTAAATAATATTAAAATATTATATATTATTTTTATATCAATAAATATTATTAATATATATTATATATATTATATATTATTTATTTAGTAATATTATAATATTATAATATTTATTTAGTAATATTAATAATATTATAATATTACTAGTAATCATTTTAAATAAATATTCAAATATTTATTAATAATGATTATTAGTAATATTATAATATTATTAATATATATTATTAATAAATATTCAAATATTTATTAATAATGTTTATTATTAATATTATAATATTCTTAATATATATTATTAATAATATATATTAATAATATTATAATATTACCAATGATAATTATAAATAAATATTCAAATATTTATAAATAATGATTATTAGTAATATTATAATATTGTTAATATATATAACCAACTATGATATAATATATATTATTAATATATTGTTAGTTCTTTTGGTTTATTAATAATATAACCATCTATGATATTAATATATAAATAAATATTAAATTATTGTATATTATTAATATTATTTTTATATTAATATATATTATATATATTTCTAGTTAATTTATAGTATGTATATAGTTAATATTTAAAATATATTAATAAATAATTTTAATATATATTATTAATACTTATTATAATGTTATTAATATATATAAAATATTTTGTGATTTTAATCATAATTAATATATTTAATATATTAATATTCTTATTAATCTATAATATATATATTTCAAGTTAATATAATAAATTTATTATATATAATATTTATTTATTGATATATAAATTAATGTGATGGGTAGTGGATATAGGCCTATCAACGTATATCAACCACATTGGTATATCATTACACTCTTGTTCAAGTAGGACCTACCTGAAGACCTGGACTATATCCAGTCCATTCAAAACACTTCTATGTAAACTTTATCTGGTGAATTAGCGTGGAAATTAACACCTCGAATCTATACAGTCAATTCAAAAAACTTCTATCTAAAATTTATGTGGTGAATTAGCATGGCAATTCTTCGCCTCAACCTCCAGCCTTGCCTACCTGAGCAACGCGTGAGCCCAGCCCAACCCCCTCGTAAGTACCTGCCTTACCTATCTGACCATAGCTCGAGTAACGAGCTTCGCTATGCGTACGAAGGAAATAAGTAAAGGGATAACCTTTCTCTATGCTCCCTGAAAGCACAAATTCTTTAGGCCAACAGGCAGGGGCAAGTAAGCCATCCCCTATCCTTCGGAAGTGTAGGGGAAATAAAGTAATAGGCTTAGGGTGTTTGCGTATATGCGGTAAGAATGTTTTGACTCGGTAAACTGTAGCATCTGTTAGTTGATTAACTGCTTAATATTGTATATGTTTCCTTTCCTACCTCCAAAGAATGGATTGCCTCCAAAAATAAATGTTGAATTCTTTGTTGGCGACAGCATAGGGACACGACCAACCAGATTACCTGGTAACTTTGGGGATTATTTCCTTGGGCCTGGTTTGGATAATCTTATTCAACAACTGGCAAAAATGACCCCAGCAGGTATGGCACACCTCTTGCCTCCAAAGATTCCATAAGAACAATGCCCACCATTAAAATTACACAAGACCTTCTTGTTACTGATTCTACACATTGTGCAGTATGCAAGGGTGAATTTGAAGTGCGCACCGAAGTAAGACAAAAGCTCTGTAAACACATGTACCAATGTGGTTTCATTATTTTGTGGCTTGAACAAAATAATTCTTGTCCAGTTTTTCGATATAATATTCCCACAGATGACGTGGAGTATGAGAAGGCTCGCTCCCGTGGGAAAACTCTCCTTGGGTTCAGAATTCTGGTGGCACATCAGATGGGCAAGGTGGAAACCTTGATGGGTTTCCTTCGCGGGGTATTTTGGGAACATCAAATAACAGTAATAATGAACCTTTTGGGCTTGAAATGAGCTCTAAAAATACCATGGCTGGTACTAGTAGTATTTCCCCAAATCAACGAGAAGCTTCTATTGGTGGTGTTGCTGTTATATTTGCTGCCCACGAAGCAGCTAATATCAATGGTAATGGTAGAGGGATAAGAAGGAACTTCAAGGACTCCCTTGCAGGGCCATTCAGGTTTTCCTTTTCAACAACTCAGCAAGCTCAAGCTAAAACAAGCTATGGTCCTGCAAACAGTGGAGAGACTATTTCTAGCAAACAAGACGAGGGAAATGATGTTCAAGGGAACAACTTAGCTACTGGGAGGGAAGAAGAGGATGATGGTACTACCTCACTACTTCTTAGAGAAGCTAAGACTATTCACCATCCATTGTCTGAGATTCTATGTAGCGAATGGATCCTGTGTTAGTAACCTTTCTCCTGCATTCAGGTAAGCATTTAATACAAAATCACCCACCAAGGACAAGGAAATATATGGATGTACGATCTACAGGTGTTGTCATGCTGGCCGTGGGATTTCCAAAAAACGCAGTTGGGTTACATGCAAGCCTGAAACATAGCGTTTGAACCTTGGCATGTGGCACTTTGTATATACATTAGAATCATGTGAGCGTGCATGACATTTATATTAATAAAAAGCTAAATTAAACATTTCACTTTGTGTGCACATCATAATGAAGTGAGTCTGCGTGACATTTATATTTTTTTTTGCTTAGTGTGCATGAAATTTATATTAAAAATATAAATGTAATTTCATTTTATATTCCACAAGTCAAGCATTTTGAATCAAGGGAAAAAAACTTCAAAAGGCCAGAACAAAAATCAAATTACAACACTGCTCAATTTCTTTTCATTCTATTTTCAGAGCGGAAGCCATCAAGGGTTTCACGGGTTTTTGGTTTCAGATATCTTTCAAATACGCGATGATCACCGGCAAGCTACTTTAAACCTTTAAAGAAAATTTCTTGTACCTTTGCAGAATAGAAGCAAGAACCTTGAGCTCCAAGTAAGTTAAATTGAATCATTGATGGATGCTTAAAAAATTAAGGGTTTTTGTATTATTTTTTTTTTTATAAAAGGTGCCCACCTTTAGTGTTATTGCCTTCGACAGATGCTTAGAGCCTACAAGTAAACCCTCTGACAAAGAACAGTGTTAGTGTGATATTATCAAGAGTATTGTTAATGGTTCCGCGCCTACTAAACCCTCTGACAAAGAACATAAAGATAGTCCGTTAGATAATAAGAAGACTTCCCGTGGGTTTATTTCTCCAGCTCTCTACAACCATCATCTAAATACAACCTCGCATGTACCTAATTATTTTAACATAATGTTGGAATTGGCATTTTATTTGTTTCCTCTTGCAATAATTTATCATTGTTGAAAAATTGAAATGCTTGATCGGGTTGTGTTGGGTGACAAAATGTCATCTATTCTTCGCATCGAGTGACAAAGCAAGCTAGCCAGTCATGATTTTTATTTTCAAACAAGATCGATTCTGAATCTGTCAAAACTAACGAGAGCAACTCAGATATATTCTATTAATGATGGGAAAATCACTCTGCTCTCCAGTTATCCTCTCAACTTCACATACAAAAAAAACCAAAAATGGTAGCTAATGCTCACTTCATTCTGCGTTTTCAGATGCTTCTTTTGCAATGGAAAAAAGAGAGACTGAAATGAGCAGGAATTCATTGAAACCTGGCGTTTAAACCTTGACATGTAGCATCGACATCTATTGTATTGGCACCTGGATCAACTAGCGACACTCCCTTCTTGGCAGGGACTTGTTGCATAGCAACCATCCTCGTTTTTTTTGCATTTAAATTAACACTTCAACTTAACATGTTGGGAAAATACAAGTTCCACTCATAATAATTTGCCGGAAATATTCATCATTCTTTTTCACTACATTAACATGTTAGGAAAATAAAAGTTCCACTCGCAATAATTTGCTGGAAATATTCATCATTCTTTTTCACTACATTGATGATTATATTGTTTTCGGTGACATTGCAATTAAAAATTTAAGTTAACATGTTTGGAAGATACAAGTTCCACTTGTAATAATTTGTTGGAATATTCATCATTATTTTTCATTACATTGATGATATTGTTGGTTTTGAGATGCCTTTTCAGTGTCGACACAAAACTCTCAAATATTTATGTTCTATTACAATAAAGATAATGATAATCAAATATGAAAAGATAAGTTGTACTCATATCATGTATGACACCAACAAATTCTAAAAGGACATTAACTTAAAAAATATATATTTTAAAATGGTACTTCATATTAATTGGAATTGTAGAATTGAAAAATATTAATGTACAATGAATTACATGTTTTGATGTTTAGAAAAACAGTAAACTAACTAATTTTCATGAAAATTAATCTTTTAGAATTGTAGAATTGATAAAATATTAATGTACAATGAAATACCTGTTTTGATGTCTTGAAAAATTGTAAACTAACCAATTTCTATGAAAGTAACTTCTTTAAGACCCTTGTTACTGATGTAACTTATATTGATGTGAAGTCTAGGGTTATAATATTCTAGAGGTTTTTTTTTTTTTTTTTTAAATTAAGCGATTTTAAAATCATTTTGTAATTTATAATATTAAAATTAAAAGAAATACACCTAAATTTTATTTATTAAAAAAAAACAGCTATGAATAAATAATCTATGAACTTTGTGTATCTTATATTGATGTGAAGTTTAAGGTTATAATATTCGAGAGATTTTTTTTTAAAATTAAGCAATTTTAAAATCATTTTGGAATTTATAATATTAAAATTAAAAGAAATACATCCTATTCAATCTTATTTTCAGATAATAACTTTTACTTATTATACTCTATGAACTCTCTAGTTAAGAGAATGGCTATGAATAATTACTGGATGAACTCTCTTGATATTAAGATAATGTATATAAATATTAAGAGAATGGATATAAATAAATACTTGAATTCTTAATAAATAAAAATATAAGACAATAAGTACCTGATATACAAATACTAGATAACTGTCAAAATTTCATAAGGATTTCTAGGACTATTAAGAGACTTAATATAAATAAATGGAGAAAAATGAAGAGGCCCCATTTGGATCCATTTAACAGTATTTATAGCTATCGACATATGAGTGGTTGTCATTCACGCTCCAACCCAACTTTAAGTAATAGATATAGCAGCTGGTGGTCAACTAAAATGTCCTCATCGAGGCCAAATAACAATTTTATGTGTGTAGATCCATTGAGTTCCTCTTTGGATTTTTGATGCTTTGTTTCTGGAGTCCTATGGCATCCTAGATATTCTTATTCCTTCTTGTTGGGGGAGATTTATTACAAGGTTTCTATTGTTGTAAACAGACTAGAGACAATGAAGTTTCACCACCAATTGGAGGTCATTTCATTGTTTTAGAGCTAAAATCGGCCCATTAGCTGTCACCAAGATATTTCAAGTGAGGTTGATAAGAATGAGCAATACAATGAATGTCGTTCATATCGATCAAATGAGACGCTTGCTTCATTTGGGATTTGAACACTAATGGTCGGGTCATTGGAATGGCACTATTATGAATGGAGCCACCCACTTTTCATGAGTAATTTCTATAAGAAAGCATGGAAGAAGCTGGATTTACTTTGATTCAAGTGCATGAATATTTCTACGATAGCTACATTCATTGAGATTTAAGTCACAAGGGTTGCTGGAACATTGCATCCATGGAACAAAGCCACTCTACAATGATGACGACTATCTACCCACCAAGAAAATGTAACTCTTCCTTATTCGAAACATCTAATAGCATGTTGGAGCCTATTATTGCAACATAGCATATAACTTGTCATTTAATTCAAAAACGTGTCATTTAATTCTGATTGAAGTATTCACTTAGGTTATGATAACAGTAATAAAATCCATGAAGTAGAACTAGAGTTTCGTTAGAGATTGGAAGAAAGTGTGATATCGATGGAGTGATGCACATTCCCAATCTAACCAAGTGTTTGTTATTTACTGTGGAGGTCAAAAATTTAGTGATGATAAGATGAAAATAACGCTGATGTAGGGGTCCAGAAATAACTACCAACCCATTCATGATGGTTCAAATCTCGAATCCAAAATTTATGGCATGGAACCCTCAAATCATCCAAGAACATCCATGGACAAGTATTCAATTTTTTAAGGGTTAAAACCCCAAAACTATACCAAGAACCACCTTGGCTGACACGTGGGTGTTGAAACCCAAATTTCTACATCATTGGAGCCAAGACTGGTATGATGAGACTTGTGGTTTATTATATCCACGCTTTAGTGATGTGGTCCACTTCTATATGTTTTGTTGCTTTGTTGATTTTAGAAAAGCTTTCGACACGGTTCCTAGGGATAAGCTTTGACACATAATGGAGGAACTTGGGGTTCCCACGCATTTGAGAGTAGTTGTGCATTGGTTGTATGAAGAGGTGAAAGTCAAAATTAGAACTTCAATGGGTATTTCTAAAATTTTTAGAAGCGATATCGGGGTCAAACAAGGTTTCCCATTGTCTCCTACCCTCTTTGGTTTATATATATGCTTTCTTGGCTTCCCAAGCCCCGACAATTTTAACTTCCTTTTCACTTTGTGCAACACGACCACACCACAAAACCTAGTCCCATTCCTTTGTTCTTATCGGCTTATACACATTAGCCTGATTCTCTCCTTATAACGTAATTCGTTGATCTTCTAATGGACACACCTATATACTTCGCCCTTCGATTACCACATGAGCGTTGGCACGTAAGGTCATGTGTTCTCCTTAATACACAAGCCCATTTCAACCCTAGTTAGCACTTCTTATACATGTGGGAATAAAACCTCCACCCTGGCCCACTATTACTCTCCACTTAATGCCTCTAGCCCGCTCTCAAAATCTTGAGTCGCTGGAAAAAGTGATTACCAAAGGTCATTGGGGTGGAAAACCTTCATGTGTGACCCACTCAGTTTTATGTCATGTCGAGGCCACATGAGCCCATTCACAATAGCCCGAACATTTTCCTATCGGTTGATCTCCACATCAAGCGAATGCCTAGTCACCCTGATTGCTTCCTTATGCGCTCCTCTTGTCCTTCTGGGATAAAGCCTTTGACCCAATGCTGTCAAGTAACTATTTTTTCATGACATAACTTATAAGGATTGACCATATATATATATATATATATATATATATATATATATATATATATATATATGTACATATATATATGTACACACACACACACACACACACACACACACATATATATATATATGTATGTATATATATTTATATATATTTATATATATTGATGTAAATGTCTTAATATCTCTGAGTTCCCATTGTTATTAGCTTATGGTTGTATCCTAATTTATCAGCATGGGTTTAAAACTTAATTACATGATTTATAGTTTCTTTTGTATTAACTTTTAAAACCATGGAGATAAATTAGCATACAATCATAAGCAAATAAACACAAAGAAGTCAAATATATTATGGCATTTACATCAACATTCATGAATTATAGTACATTCCACATATCATTAGTTTTACATTCTATTAACCACAAGCACAACAAATCATAAAGAAAAAACATCATAATTACCATAGGTGTTAGGTCTTTTTATTACTAGTGTAGTCCCTTATTGTTGTTAGTGTAGCCTGTTTATTATTATTTTTTTACCCCTGTAAACCCAATATTGTTATTATTGTGCCCTTACATTATTATTGCTAGGTCGGCTAGGATTATATTGTGACCCCTTGGACTCCTATATATATAAGGAGGTTTTTTCATTTGTATCATCTAAGAATTTTTCATTTATGTAATATAAAGGAGGTTTCCCCCTCAAAGGGGCTTATTTCTAAGCCATTGATCTCTCTTTTCTTCTATTTTTGGAGCTGGTTTCATAACATTTGGTATCAGAGCTTTGGATACTAGGGTTTCACTGCTCCAAATAGGTCATCGTGGAATTTTTTCTATAACTTCTTTTCTACGGAATTTCAAAAGCTAAATTTTTTACAGAGCGAAGACGAAATCCCGAGGAGCTTCTTGGAAGAATTTCGAATATTGGTCCACAATATTTTCGAAGATATGATATATGGAAGTTAGGGTTTTTGTAGGCTCCCAAATTTCATCTAAAAGATCTGACCTTGGGAAAATCGTCATAGATCTCTCTCTGAGCATCGGATTGAAATTTTGTAAAAAGTGTCTGAAATCACACAAACTGTAGTTTCTAGTATATCAATTTCAGAGCCTAAGGAGGTAACAATCGCACGTGGGATTTCGTACAAGTTCACTTTACTAAACCAATCCATAATTAGGTCATTGTGGGATATTGAGCATAAATTTGCCTTGAAGAATCCAAATCAGATCAGACTTGTGGCATTCGAAGAAATATTTAGAGGGATACTACAAGACCAAATTTTAGATATTGAAGATACAAAATCACAGAGATAATTTAGTTTCAATATCGAGCTCCTAAAAAGCAAGAAAAAATGTGTATTTTTTTTGAATTGCATAAGCCTTGTTTGAAGAATTAGTTTGAATTGATTCCAAGGGAATATTGTAGAATATATATCAGTATTGGGTTCTAAAATTCCCCCTAAAAAGAATTCAAAAACCATAAAGCCTTCAGAAGGCTCTACTATGACTCATGAAGATGAAGAAGTGCAACATGACATCAAAATTACATGATCAAGTGCACCATATTTTTCTTTCGCAAAGAGAAAAAAAAAATTAAATGGAAGTTTTGAATAAAGACGTGGAAGCTATAATGGATGGTTTGAAGAAAGGCGTGGAAGCTAAGATGGATGGTTTGAAGAATGGCATGGAAGCTAAGATGGATGGCATGGAAGCTGGAATTGAGCGAGGGAAGCTAAGATGGATGACATGGAAGTTAAGATCGATGAAAAAATGGAAAACATGAAGAATTATCTAAACGCAGACATGGACGGTTTGACAAAGTTGATACAAGAAATGTTTCCTAATAGCGAAAATATAATAGAGGAAACCCATGATGAGAAAATAATAGACGCTAATCATGATTTCATAAACTCTAATGTTTGATGGAAGATCCACCATATTCCAAATATAGATATGAGGAAGTTTGATGGCAAGGATCACGTAACATGGATACTATAGATGGAGCAATATTTTGATCTCAATAATGTGCAAAACATACAAAAGGCATGCATTGCAATTTTATCTTTAGAAAAAAAACATTTGTATGGTATCGATGGCTTTTATCCCGTAAAAAAATTGTCACTTGGTCAATTTTTACAGAGGAAATGGTATCAGATTATGAGGATACAAAGAGCAACACCCTTTTTAGCCAATTGATAAATCTCAAACAAAAGGGTTCAGTGGTTGAGCACATTGAGGACTTATAAAAATTGAATATAAGGGTAACTGATATTCCAGAGGAACAAAGGATTGATACCTTCATAGGGACTTTAAGGATGACATCCAACATTAGGTTCATGTTTGGGAACCTGATCCATTAGAGAAGACATCAAGTTGGTAAGAAAAATTGAATGTAAGATTATGGCGACAAGGAAGCCTACCACTCATATCTATAAAGGTGGAAGTTTTGCTACTCCTAGACTTCCACAACCTACAAGGTTGACACCACAACAATTGGAAGAAAAATTAGCAAAAGGGCTTTGCTACAATTGTGATAGAAAATACACTAAAGGTTATAAGTTTGATGAGAATAAATTATTTTACATAGATTGTGAAGAGGAGGAAGAAAATGAAAAAGAAAATTCAAAAGAAGAGGATATACACCAATAACCAACCCTAGAAGATGAAGAAATGAGACTGACCATATCGTGCAATGCATTGGCAGGAATTACCACTCCTAAAACTCTCAAGATAGAATGAAATATCTAGAAGAAAAAGGTAATGGTGTTGATTGATTTAGGTAGTAGTGATCCAAGTGGATATCGATGGCCACCCACCTATTCCATTGGGACCTGCACCATCAATTCTTGTAGCTTTTCACATTAAGCACACCTTACTATTTTTAGTAGGTTTTCGGGTCTTGCACTCTCGGAGCCGTTTTGGGGCCTTAATGATCTAGGTGGATATTGGTGGCCGCCCACATATTCCATTTGAACCCCCACCATCAGTTCATTCAGTTTTTAAGTTGCAGCACAACGTACTATTTTTAGTAATTTTTCGGGTCCTAAAATTCCGGAGCTATTTTGGGACCCTAAACGACGTTTTTTGGGAAAACCGGGAGTAACATGGGTCCATGGACCGATGTTGCTCACACCGAAAGTTGTAATCATTGGATATGTATTTATAAAAAGGTATGATATGTGTCAAACAGAGATCGTATGCTGAAATTACGTCCTAGGGAAGTTGAAACACCAATTTACCCAAACGAGACCCATAGTTTTGGCGCTTCATCTCCTAGGGTTAGGTTTTTGGATGTTTAGAGTTCTTCATTGTTTCTCAATAATAAATAGTCCCTTGAGCCTCATTTTAACACAGTTTAGAGGTTTGTAGCCACCACATCTCTTCTCAGAGATACACTACTAGCACCCTAGCTATTTTTATTTCCATTATGTCTATAAGAATATTTCAGTCATTATTTTATTAATAAAATGAATTATTGTTTCCGTTGCAACTCTGTTTTTATGTCTATTTCTATATTTTATTGTGTTCCTACATAAATCTAGATCAGTGGTATCAGAGAGGTCTACTCTTTCTCTATTTTTCTTTGCATGTCCCCAAGGTAGTTAGGGTATAAGGAATTAGGGCTTGATCTGGTTGAACCCTTGCAAGATCAGCCTCGCAAACCCCAACGACCTCCCATGGCGAAAGAAAATAAAGATGAGGGAGCATGAGATCCTTTCAAAATATTGCTCGCAGAGGCCCTTGAGAAACAAAGTAACGCGATGATGGATAACTTTGCTCAGATCCTTCAACGACTGCCCACCTACGGTGCATCTGCATCCAACAACCTCTCAGGAGGTGCCACTCCCTTCAAGGTATAAGTAAAATTTTACATTCATGTATTTGAAGGCCAGATAGATGCAGACACTGTAGACATATGGTTAAATTGGATGGAAGGGTATTTCTCGATCCATGATTTCTCTGAACGAGAAAATATTATTTTTGTACTCCTCAAATCTGCTCCCCATGTCAAAGACTCGTGGGAAACCTAATGTGAGAAAAAGGACGAAGGAGAACCCTCTCTGTTCTCCACCACAACCACTTGGAATTCATTTCGAGATGGCATCAAGGAACAATATTATCCCGTGGGGAGCTATGAGGACAAATACATCCAATGGAGCACGTTGTGACACCAAACGGATTAATATGTGCACGAACTGACAAATTTGTTCCATACCCTGTGCACAAAGTTGCGTATTAAAGATTTAGAGAGACATTTGGTGCTCAAGTACTGCAGCTGTCTGCAGAAACACATTCAGGAGGAAATTTGATTTCCTTGATATTACATCACTTGGCACAACATATCGCATAGCCACCAAGATCGAGCAGAAATTTAAGTAGAAGAAGCGAGACTTTGGATCTAAGAATATGAAGCTAGGAAAAGGTGCCCTCGAACCACATAACAATGGGAAAGGCCAAAGCGAGGTGACTCAGAACAACACTGTAAATACAAATAAGGAAATAGGGAAGTGGTGTGAATTTCATAACAACCCCACTCATAGTACAAACGAGTGTTGGGCCAAATAGTCATTGGTGGTCGAACTAAAGGCACCCGAATCAGATGCATTTTCTAATCCTGAGTCAGAACCAGACAAAGGAAATGACAAATGGATGAAAATCATTGATGTGGATCCCAGTGCCATTTTTTCCACCACCAAGATCCAAAGGCAGGATCTCGAGGATCCAGAGGAGGGGGAGCACCTCTTCCATTCACAGATGTGGGTGAAGGGTTCTCCACTACAATTCCTTGTCGATAGCGGAAGCCAAAAGAACCTCATTTCTGCAAATGTCGTGAAGCGGCTCAACCTACCGACCATACCATACCCACAACCATATACCATCGGGTGGCTTCATCAAGGTAGAGATATCCGCATCCACCAACAGTGTCGCCTTCTGTACAGCATCAAGTCATTCATGGATGAGGTATTATGTGATTTTTCTCCTCTTGATGTAGCTGATGTATTATTGGGCCAAAAATACTTGTGGAGGTGACATGTTGTGTATGAGTCTAGGCCTCATGCTGTTATTATTACTTCGGGAAATAACTTGTACAGGATACCAGAGGTAGTACTGCCTCCTGTCATTTCTTTGACTATAGCAAAACAACGCAGTAAGATTGTTTCCCAAACCAAGAAATTTATTTTCCTTACAACTCTCTCATAGGGAAAGAATAATATTTTGGCCACAACCTCGAAACAGGGCCCTCATGCACGGCTGCAGGAGATGGAAAAATTCATGGAGGAATACAAGGACATTTTCTCGTCACTCACATAGGTTCCTCTACACTGTCAGGACAAGCACTCCATTGATCTGACCCCCAACGCACTGCCACCTGACGTTGCCATACATCTTGCAACTACACATACAGAATCCATGCATGTATTGTCTAAGGTTGATAAAGAAACCAAATTTACTAAACACATCTACCATTTCCACCCACAGATCCATGACATCTTCAACAAATCTGATACCCAGTTCAACAGAATTTGCCTCATCTCATGCAGGATATTAACGCAATGGGGATCATTGATTTCTAAGGAGGGAGGAATGATCCAGGTGGATATCAGTGGCCACCCACCTATTCCATTTGGATCCGCACCATCAATTGTTGGAGTTTTTCACATTCAGCACAACTTACTATTTTTAGCAGGTTTTGGGTCCTGCACTCCCGGAGCCATTTTGGGGCCTTAATGATCCAGGTGGATATTGATGGCCACCCACCTATTCCATTTGAACCCCCCTCCCATCATTTCTTTCAGTTTTTAAGTTGCAGCACAACTTATTATTTTTAGTAGCTTTTCGGGTCCTGAACTTCCAGAGCCGTTTTGAGGCCCTAAACGACGTTTTTTTGGGAAAACTAGGAAACTCATTTGGCTCACACCAAAAGTTGTACTCGTCGGATATATCTTTCTAACGAGGTATGATACATGTCAATAGAAGATCGTATGCCGAAGTTACGTCTCCGGGAAGTTGAAACACCAATTTACCCAAATGGGGCCCATAGTTTTGGCGCTTCATCTCCTAGGGTTAGGTTTTTGGACATTTGGAGTTTTTCCATTGTTTCTCAATAATAAATAAGCTCTCAAGCCTCATTGTCACATAGTTCAGAGGTCTGTAGACACCACATTTCTTTGTAGAGATACGCTACCAACACCCTAGCTATTTTTATTTCCATTATGTCTATAAGAAAATTTCAGTCATTCTTTTATTAAAAAAATGAAGTATTGTTTTCGCTGCATTTATGTGTTTATGTCTATTTCTATATTTTATTGCAGTCCCGCATAAATCTAGATCAGTGGTATCAAAGCGGTCTGATCTTTCTCTGTTTTTCTTTGCATGTCCCCAACACGATCAGGGTATAAGGAGTTAGGGCTCGATCTGGTTGAATCCTTACAAGATCAGCCACGCAAACCCCAATGACCTCCCATGGTGGAAGAAAAGAAAGACAAGGGAGTAGGAGATCCTATCAAAATATTTCTTGAGGAGGCCCTCAAGAAACAAAGGAATGTGATGATGAATAACTTTGCTCAGATCCTTCAACAATTTCCCACCTACGGTGAATCTGCATCCAACAACCACTCTGGAGGCGCCACTCCTTCCAGGTACAGGTAAAATTTTAGATTCCTATATTTGAAGGCCAGATAGATGCAGACGCCATAAATAGATGGTTAAATTTTCTGGAAGGTTATTTCTCAATCCATGATTTCTCCAACCGAGAAAATATTATATTTTCACTCCTCAAAGTCACTCCCCATGTCAAAGAATGGTGGGAAACCTATTGTGAGCAAGAGGACGAAGGGAAACCCTCTCTGTTCTCGGCCACACCCACTTGGAATTCATTTTGAGACGGCATCAAGGAACAATATTACCCCATGGGGAACTATGAGGACAAATACATCCAATGGAGCATGTTGCGACAACAAAAGGATCAAGATGTGCAAGAACTGAAAAATTTGTTCCATACCATGCGCGCAAAGTTGCATATTAAAGAATCAAAGAGACATTTGGTGCTCAAGTACCGCAGTTGTCTACAAAAACACATTCAGGAGGAAAGGGAGTTCCTTGACATTACATCGCTTGGCACGTCATATCGCTATGCCACCAAGATCGAGAAGAAATTTAAGCAGAAGAAGCGAGACTTTGGATCTACGAATCTGAAGCCAAGAAAGAGCGCCGCGAAAGCCCAAAATAAGGGGAAAGGCCAAATCAAGGTGATTAAAAAAAACACCACAAATCCAAAGAAGGACATGGGGAAGTGGTGTGAATTTTATAAAAACCCCACTCATAGCACAAACGAGTGTTGGGCCAAACAATTGTTGGTGGATGAACTAAAGGCACCTGCATCAGATGCATTTCTGATACTGAGTCAGAACCAAATAAAGGCAATGACAACGAGAAGCAAATCTTTGATGCAGATCCTAGTGCCATTATTGCCACCAAAAAGATCCAGAGGGAGGATCCAAAAGATCCAGAGGAGGGGGAGCACCTCTTCCATTCGCAGATGTGGGTGAATGGTTCTCCACTGAAATTCCTTTTCGATAGCGGAAGCCAAAGGAACCTCATTTCAGCAGAGGTCGTGGAGCAACTCGACCTACCAACCATAGCATACACACAACCATATACCATTGGGTGGCTTCACCGAGGGAGAGATATCCACATCCTCCAACAATGTCACCTTCCCTATAGCATCAAGCCATTCACGGATGAGGTATTATGCAATGTTGCTCCTCTTGATGTAGCTGATGTATTATTGGGCCAACCATACTTATGGAGGCAACATGATGTGTATGAGTCTAGGCCTCGTGCTGTTATTATTACTTTTGGAAATAACTTGTACAGGATACTAGAGGTAGTACCACCTCCTGTCATCTCCTTGACTACTCCAAAACAACGCAGTAAGATTGTTTCGCAAACCAGGAAATTTATTTTCCTTACAACTCGCTCACAGGGAAAGAAAAATATTGTGGCCACAACCTCGAAATAGGGCTCCTGTGCATGGATGTAGCAGATGGAAAAAGTCACGGAGGAATAAAAGGACATTTTCTCCTCACTCAAATAGGTTCCTCTACACTGTCAGGACAAGCACTCCATTGATCTGACCCCCAACGCACCATCGCTCGAGGTTGCCATAGATCCTGCAACTACACATACAGAATCCATGCATGTATTGTTTGAGGCTGATAAATAAACCAAATTTACTAAACGCATCTAGCATGTCCACCCACAGGTCCATGACATCTTCAACAAATCTCATACCCAGTTCAACAGAATTTGCCTCATCTCATGGAGGATATTAATGCAATGGGGACCATTTATTCCTAAGGAGGGAGGAATGATCCAGGTGGATATTGGTGACCACCGACCTATTCCATTTGGACCCGCACCATCAATTCTTGCATCTTTTCACATTCATCAAAAATTACTATTTTTAGTAGGTTTTCGGGTCGTCCACTCCCGGAGCCATTTTAGGGCCTTAATGATCCAGGTGGATATTGGTGGCCACACACCTATTCCATTTGAACACCCACCATCAGTTATTTGAGTTTTTAAGTTGCACCACAACTTATTATTTTTAGCAGTTTCTCGGGTCCTGAACTTCCAGAGCTGTTTTGAGGCCCTAAACGACGTTTTTTGGGAAAACCGGGAGCAACATGGGTCGATCAACCAATGTTGCTCACACCGAAAGTTGCACTCTTCGAATAGATCTTTCTAACAAGGTATGATATGCATCAAAAAAAGATCATATGTTGAAGTTACGTCCATGGGAAATTGAAATACAAATTTACCCAAACGGGGCCCATAGTTTTGGTGCTTGATCTCCTAGGGTTAGGTTTTGGATGTTTAAATTTCTTCATTGTTTATCAATAATAAATAGGCCCTAGAGCCTCATTGTAACATAGTTCAAAGGTCTGTAGCCATCACATCTCTTCTTAGAGATACGCTACCAACACCCTAGCTATTTTTATTTTCATTACGTCTGTAAGCATATTTTAGTCATTCTCTTAAAAAAAATGAAGTATTGTTTCCGCTGCATCTCTGTGTTTATGTCTATTTATGTATTTTATTACATTCCCGCATAAATCTGGATGAGTGGTATCAGAGTGGTCTAATATTTCTGTATTTTTCTTTGCATTTCCCCAATGCGGTCAGGGTATAAGGAGTTAGGGCTCCATCTAGTTGAACCCTTGCAAGATCAGCCTCGCAAACCCCAACGTCCTTCTATGGCAGAAGAAAAGAAAGACGAGGGAGTAGAATATTTTATGAAAATATTTCTTGAGGGGCCCTCGAGAAACAAGGGAAGGCGATGATGAATAAATTTTCTCAGATCCTTCAAGGATAGCCCACCTACAACACATCTGCTTCCAACAACCATTGTGGGGGCGCCACTCAATTTAAGGTACAGGTAAAATTTTACATTCCTATATTTGAAGGCCAGATAGATGCAGACACCATAGATAGATGGTTAAATTTTCTGGAAGGGTATTTCTCGGTCCATGATTTATCCGACCGAGAAAATATTATTTTTTCACTCCTCAAAGCCACTTCCCATGTCAAATACTGGTGGGAAACCTACTGTGAGCAAGAGGACGAAAGGTAACCCTCTATGTTC
The DNA here is from genome assembly GCA_034641835.2 of Pinus albicaulis. Taxonomy (NCBI): domain Eukaryota; kingdom Viridiplantae; phylum Streptophyta; class Pinopsida; order Pinales; family Pinaceae; genus Pinus; species Pinus albicaulis. The sequence continues at coordinate 895,078,232 of CM076573.1, forward strand.
TCGGCCACACCCACTTCGAATTCATTTCAAGATGACATAAAAGAAAAATATTATCCTGTGGGGAATTATGAGGAAAAATACATCCAATGGAGCATGTTGCGGCAGCAAAGGGATCAAGATGTGCATGAAATGACAAATTTGTTTCGTACCCTGCGCAAAAAATTGGGTATTAAATATTTAGAGAGACATTTCGTGCTCAAGTACCATAGTTTCCTGCAAAAACACATTCAGGAGGAAATTGAGTTTCTCGATATTACATCGCTTGGCATGACATATCGCTATGCTGCCAAGATCGAGTATAAATTTAAGCAGAAGAAGTGAGACTTTGGATCTGCAAATCTAAAGCCAGAAAAGGGTGCCCTCTAACCACAAAACAAGGGGGAATTCCAAAGCGAGGTGACTCAAAAAAACACCACAAATACAAAGAAGGACATGAGGAAGTGGTGTGAATTTCATAACAGCCCCACTCATAGCACAAATGAGTGTCGGGCCAAACAGTCGTTCGTGGCTGAACTAAAGGCACCTGAATCAGATGAATTTTTGATACCGAGTAAGAACCAAACAAAGGCAACGACAAAGGGAAGAAAATAATTGATCCGGATCCCAGTTCCATTGTTTCCACCACTAAGATACAGAGGTAGGATCCCGAAGATCCAGAGGAGGGGGAGCTCCTCTTCCATTCGCAGATGTGGGTGAAGGTTTCTCCACTGCAATTTCTTGTTGATAACGGAAGCCAAAATAACCTCATTTCAGCAGAGGTTGTGAAGTGGCTCGGCCTACCGACCATATCACACCCGCAACCATATACCATCGGGTGGCTTCACCTAGGGAGAGATATCCTCATCCTCCAATTGTGCCGCCTTCCGTACATCATCAAGCCATTCACGGATGAGGTATTATGTGATGTTGCTCCTCTTGATGTAGCTGATGTATTATTGGGCCAACCATACTTGTGGAGGTGACATGATGTGTATGAGTCTAGGCCTCGTGTTGTTATTAATACTTTGGGAAATAACTTGTAAGGATGATAAAGAAACCAAATTTACTAAACGCATCCACCATGTCCACCCACAGGTCCATGACATCTTCAACAAATCCCATACCCAGTTCAACAGAATTTGCCTCATCTCATAGAGGATCTCAACGTAATGGGGACCATTGCTTCCTAAAGAGGGAGGAATGATCGAGGTGTATATCGGTGCCCACCCACCTATTCCATTTGGACATGCACCATCAATTCTTGCAACTTTTCACATTCAACACAACTTATTATTTTTAGCAGGTTTTCAGGTCCTGCACTCCCAGAGCCATTTTGGGGTCTTAATGATCAAGGTGGATATTGGTGGCCACCCACATATTCCATTTGAACCCCCACCATCAGTTCTTTCAGTTTTTAAGTTGTAGCACAAATTACTATTTTTAGCGGTTTTTCGGGTCCTGAACTTCCGGAGATGTTTTGAGGCCCTAAACGACGTTTTTTTTCGAAAAATTGGTAGCAACATGGCTTCAAGGACCAATTTTTCTCAAATATAAATTTTTACTCCTCGGATAGATATTTCTAACGAGGTATGATACGCATCAAACAAATATCGTATGCCAAAGTTATGTCCCCGGGAAGTTGAAACACCAATTTTCCCAAACAAGGCCCATAATTTTGGCACTTCATCTCCTAGGGTTAGGTTTTTGGACGTTTAGAATTCTCCATTGTTTCTCAATAATAAATAGGCCCTCGAGCCTCCTTTTAACACAATTCAGAGGTCTGTAGTCACCACATCTCTTCTCAGAGATACGCTACCAACACCCTAGCTATTTTTATTTCCATTATGTTTGTAAACATATTCCAGTCATTTTTTTATTAATAAAATGAATTATTGTTTCTGCTTCATATCTATGTTTATGTCTATTTCTATATTTTATTACGTTCCTGCATAAATCTGGATTAAGTACCCATAATTTTATTCATTGTAAGGTAGCCAAGGAATTGAATTGTTTCCTATATCCAGCACCAGAATGTCAAGTGATGGTTGCAAATGGAGGAACTATAATTTGATTTGGAAAATGCCATAATATCAAGCTAACCATGGGGGAATATGTATTTAATATTCCAATGCTTTCCATTCCAATGGGAGGTGTTGATATTGTAGTATGAGTACAATGGTTACAATGTTTGGGGATGATATCTTTTAATTTTCAAGAAATTTTCTTGAATTTTTTTTGGGAAGGAAAGGAAGTCGAATTACGAGGTATCGCAGGGAATCCAGGAAAGAAAATAAGCTCTAATATCATGACAAATCTTCTGAAGAAAGAACAACAATGCGTAATTGCACAATTATGCTCACTAGAAGTTCCAACATGAAAATCATCTATTTCTCCATATCTCCAAAAAGTCTTGGACAATCATTTCAAGGTGTTTGAAACTCCCAAAGGACACCCATCTATTCATGATCATGCTATTCATTTGATTCCAGGAAGTGTTCCTCCAAACATCAGTTCTTATAGATATCCTTATGTCCAAAAGAGTGAAATTGAATGTATGATTGCAAAAATGTTAGAGGCTAGTATAATTCAACCTAGTCAAAGTTATTTCTCTACTTTAGTAGTATTGGTGCGCAAGAAATATGGATCATGGTGCATGTGTCTGGATTATAGGGAGCTCAATAAGCTCACTATTAAAGATAAATTCTCCATTCCCGTGATTGATGAATTATTCGATGAATTACATGGAGAAATTTATTTTACCAAGTTGGATCTTCTTTCATAATATCATCAAATTAGAATGAAGACTGGAGATATTTATAAAAAAAAATTTCGAACTCATGAGGGTCATTATGAATTTTTGGTCATGCTTTTTGGCCTTACCAATGCACCTTCTACATTTCAAGAGTTGATGAATTCCATTTTCAAACCCTTCCTTAGAAAAAATTTTCTAGTATTTTTTGATGATATACTAATCTACAACAATTCTTGAAAGGACCATGTTCAACATGTTGACAGAGTGCTCAAACTATTGGAGGCGAAACAATTATATGCAAAATGGTGAAAATGTGAAGTTGGCTTACAATTTTGGCCTTTTTTTGAGAAAAAACTTTCATTTTTTTTAGTTCTTCAACTTTCTGCAAGATAAACCAATTTTTCTGTTTAGAATTTCATTTTGTGAGAAAAATAAAAGTTGTCAGAAATTTTGTTAGCTTTCTATTACTTATTTTTGGAATTTTTTTATACACATTTGTTATGCCAACTTAGTGTTTCCTTGAGTGTGTGTTTTTTAACAATCAACAGATTCATAAGAATTCATGTTAATACACAACGATGTATTCTTTAAAAATTTATGGTTTTGAGAAACAAAATGTGTTACAAAAATCTAGATAGAGTCTACTTCGGTTTCATCGTATTTACAAAGCCAATGGATGCATATCATAATTACTAAAAAAATTTGAACTGGTCCAATATGAAAAACTGCATATTTTGAATATGTTTCACGACACAAGAAATTTCTTAACATACAAGTTATAAACTAAAAATATAGAAGCTACACATTAGAGACAACAGACCAATGTAATGCATGATAGTTTTTCCAATTTTTTTTACAATGTATTTTGGAAGATACAAAATTTTGATTTCACTGAATCACAATGACCTTTAGAAATTGTTTGCATCCGTTTTATTACAAAATTAATTAAAATTAGTAAATATTTATGAAATTCCATGAAAGTTATATTTCCTGAAAGTAGATTCAATTCTAAAAATGCTTGTCTTGGTTCTGACACTTAATTCAGAATGTTTCATGGAGTTTAGTCAGTCCAAAGTTGCAGAAATGTATTCAAGGATTAGCTCTGTGTAACTGGTGACGCGTTAGTTCGGTCGAATTGTTTTTTGTGCCGACGACATGTTAAATCAAACGACAAAGTAGTTCAACCGAAAAATTTATTAAAAGTTCGGCTGAACTTTTACTTAACTTTCCGTCGACCGGAAAGTACCGCTGAGCCCCTCCAAAAAAAAATTTCAGAGAAATATAAATTGCCGCGAAACCATTCATTATTTTCGCATATTTTCACACTTTTGGTCTGATTTTAGAAAATTTTTGATCTGATTTTGCAAAGAATTGTTTTGGGTTTAAGGACTTTTCTTTAAGACACATTATTTTCGTACATTTGATCTGATTTTGCAAGGAATTTTTTTGGGTTTAAAGAATTTTCTTCGAGGTACACTCAAAAGACATTTCTTGGAGGTATGTGATACCGTTTTTTGGGATTTTTTTTTTTAAGTATGGATTTGGGATTAATTTCGAAATGAAATTTTTTGATTTTGGGTTGAAGTAAATCTTTTATAATGATTTTTGAAAATGATTTTTTGTGTAAATTTTTAGTTGAAATTTTTTTGTAGGATTTGGAAGGAAATATTTTGAACCTCGTTTCATTTTTATAAGACATTTTTTTCTTGATTTTTTTAAAGTAAGTGTTTTGGATTGGAGTATGTATTTTTTACAAAAAATTTAAAATGAGTTTTTTTTTTTAATTAAATCTTTTGTGATGTTTTTTTTAATTGAGTTTTTATCTAAATTTTTGAAGGAAATTTTTTGAAATTCATACACTATCATTATGGGAAATCGAAGAAATTGTATGAGAAAATATGATAGAAAAAGAGACCCTCAGTAACGTAGAGAAGAGACGAGACAATCTCGCAAAATAAAGATAGAAGAACTCTCAAATATTGAAGGGGAAAATCAACCTCAACTAGAAGTTGAAACAGGTATGTAAATGTAAATATTATGATTTTGATATATTTAAAATTTTCCTAGTGTAAAATGTGAAGCTTAATTTTTATTTGATGAACTAATTTGAAAAATATTTTGCAATGTAAATAGAGAGAGATATTCCTAAAAACATTGATGATGAGATACACAATTTTGAAAGAGAAAGTGAAAGAGATATTGAACCAATGATTGAAGATGGTGAAAATGATGAAGGAAATGCAAGTGAAGAAATTGAATCACAAGGTATATATATATATATATATATATATGAAATTATACATATATTTATTGATTTAGTTATTTATTGATTATGTAAACTTATTATGTACTATTCATTCGAATATGTACAAATGAAATCAATGTCAATGACGAGATGTTAGAAAATGTTGACACACACATATGGAGATAAAAAGCTGACCATTATATATACAAGATCGTGTTAACCACATTTTTTAGAAGTATTTCATAAAGGAAAATGTAACAGTTCAAGCCCAAATTTTGAAAGGTCTCTTATCATTAAGGAAATTAAAAGAAGCTACGACTTTATTGGGTATTCGAAAATCAACCATGGATAAAAAAAAATGAACGAAAATGTGATACAAAATATAAATAGTGCTATAAATTCAATGAAAAGATCTAGACAAAAAAATGTTTCAGTTGTACGTAGAGCAATACATATGGCAGTGGTTTCATCAAGTACTAAAGAGAATCGCTTGGTAAAATCTATGGCATGAGCATTACGAACCTTGCGAAAAACTTTGCACAAACATCCGAAATTTCGATTGCAAATAGATGTAAATGATGAACTTGTTTGTTGGAGAGCTATTTTTTGGCAACCATATAGAGATAGACTTGGAGAAAATGTTAAAAAAATAATATATGAATATTGGAAGAAAAATTCACGTGTTTCGCCAACTGCAAGGCATGTGATGCGAAGAAGAATAGCATGAAATCAGTATGAAAAACATGAAAAACATTTCTTGGAAACCACTCAGATAGAGTTGTTCAATAAGTTCAAAGAAGAGAATCATGAAATTCATTTTTCAATCAGTGCTTTTGTTCAACAAAAACCATGGTATGTAAAACCTATCACCATACGCGACACTTGTTGTTGCCGTTATCATGTAGAATTTGAGTTATATTATGACACATTCCTTGATTTTGGTAGAACATTTTGGTAGGATTCACCTCCTCCTTCCACTATCCGTGATTTCATATCTCAAATTCTATGTGAAAGAGAAAGCGATGAACTATTTTACGAAAAGAAATGTGTTGGTTGTAAAAAATGCGATGATTGTGGAAATTTGACTAAATTTCAAAATAAATATTGTACTGATATAAATGATCATTCATTTTCCAACATGAAAGTGAAATGGAAGAGATATGAATATATCCATACATCGATTCAAGGTGAAAATAGTGTTAAAAGAATTGAATTATGAGAAGAAGAAATTTTTGTGATAGAATTTTTGAGAAAGTTTGAGAAAGAAGTTTACAAATACACCAAGCATTCCCATAGAGCTCGATGGCAAGACTTGCAATTCAAAAATCCCATGAATTTTTTCCACTAGGGACCATTTTGTCAGTAATTGATTTTGCAAAAAACTACACATTTGTTCCACAAAAATAAATTCAGAGTGAATACTATCATTTTGACCAAGTCTCCATGCTCGTCCATATTCTATATAGACATGCTGAACAAAATGTCGATCATATAGAAATCACGAGTGAAAATTGACATATCATTAAAGAATATCACTTTTATATCAGTGACGATCGTACACATGATACATGTTTTGTACAACATTGTTTTGGAAAAATTTATGATTCATTGAAAAATCATGGAATAACATTCAATGAACATTGGATATGGTCAGACGGATGCGCAGGTCAATTCAAATCTGCATGATCATTCTTTTGGTTGTGTTGTCTTCATAAGAAAACCTGCATTAAACATTGTTGGAATTTCTTTGAGACTGGCCATGGAAAAGGAGAACATGACAGTGCAGGGGCATGCATAAATCGAGCACTTCGAAGATATCAAATGAACCTCTCTGCAAGCTGACTTGTGGACGCGAAAGAAGTTGTTCAATGGTGCATCGCTGCTCTAAGCCATGATACTAACCGATCAAGAGAAGTGCGAAGGTACATTCAATTTAATTTTTATTGAATATCTAATTAAATAAACAATGTACATTTATCACAATGATTATCTTTGATTGTATTTTGATATCATATTTACATTCTTCTTTAAATTTTCCATATAAAGTTTTTTTTGGCATATTGGGATCGAAGACGTAGATAGATCAATTGGAAATGACGTTGAAACAATAAAAGGGACTCGAAAATTGCATTCAATTAAAACAAAGTCGTCTAGAAATGTGTTTGCATTGGATAAAATAAAATATTCTTGTTTTTGTCCTCTTTGCATAGACAACACAAAATCCAATGACGTTTGTGAAAACAAAATGTATATAAGATATTGGAAACATACAGAGCTAAATACAAAGGGAAAAATGTCCATTGCAATGTTTGAAGAAATGCAAATAGAGGAGACTACAATATCATCCGATGGTGATAGAGTTTATGATCTTGTTAGAGAAGGTAACATTTGAATTGCTTTCTAATGATAAAGATATAGAAATAAATTTGAATATGTATAATTTTGTCAAGTTTGTTTTATTGTGCAGGAGATGATTTTGCTATAATTGCACCTACTGACAATGATGAAAATGTGAAGTATTATTTGATGTGTTACACTGATCAAAAAATGAAATTATTATAAGACTATAATGATCACGAATTTCCATATGAAAGAGGATCTATTATACTGAAAGGTTATTTTTTCAGACAAACTAATCAAAGTGGGAATTTTGTTTACTTTGAAGACTATGAACCTGATTTCATAAGTTGTCAATATAGTCACTTGGTGTGTGCAGCATGCATAAAGTTGATCGAGGTTCAATCAAAGAAAAAAACGAATATTAAAAAATGGAAAATGTCAAAATCCGATCATGAACGGATTATTGAAGATGGCATTCCATTGGAAATTTTTTGATTCAACTACCCAACAATTTATTCTCTTTCGATTATATGTTCTAGAACTTCCAGTACTCAATTAAAAATTGAGCTGCCTTGTTATGTTATTTGTTCAAGTGTTTGCACATGTACAAATTGTTTTGGTACATGCACACTCTAGTATCAGCTGAAAGTATATTTTTTATACATGCATTGATGAAAGATGTTGCATACATATTGGATACATATGTATATGTTCTAGAATGCAATTAACTGTTCAAGTAGTTTTACTATGTGCATTGATGAAAAATGTTTCACGTACTCAATATATATGTTCTAAAATGCAATTAACTGAAAAATGTTTTTCTATGTGCATTGATGAAAAATGTTGCATGTACTGGATATATACATGAACTCAATGCACAAAATTTCTCTTGTGGGATTTTTTGGTAAAAAGTATCCACAATGTAAATAAATTATTCGCATTATAATTTTGTACAAAGATTCCTTTCAGACAAGAGACTCGCAGCACTTCTTTGACTTTTGGTGGGATTTGACCCACATCTCTATTCCTGATTGAAAATCTAGTACAAAATTTGTCTGTCCAATGGTCGAATATTTTCTATGTGCATTAATGAAAAATTTACATAAGTTAAATACTACTGTTTAAGTGAATTTTTCTTTTAAAACTTACCAAATGTACTTCAATCATGTCTAAAACTTGAATTTTATAAACTTTTTGATTATATCAAAACAAACTACTTCACATGTCATGCCAATTGTAGTTCAACTATCCAATAAAAATATTAACCATTTAACATTATATCACATACCAAATGTAGATTAAAATGGTATCCATAACTTAGTTTTAATTTTTTTTTGATTATATCACAACATTACTTCAAAACTTAGTTTTAAAAACTTTTTAATTATATCACAACATTACTTCACATGATTAATGTACTTCAACCATCCAGAACTTGGGTTTTAAAAACTTTTTGATTATATCACAACATTACTTGACATTCCATCCGATTGTAGTTCAACTATCCAATAAAAACATTTAACATTATATCACATGTGCCAAATGTAGATTGAAACCATCCAAAACTTAAGTTTTAAAAACTTTTTGATAATATATCATGCAACATTACTTCACATGCCATGCCAATTATAGTTCAATTATCCAATAAAAACATTTAACATTATATCACATGTGCCAAATGTAGATTGAAACCATCCAAAACATAAGTTTTAAAAACTTTTTGATTATATATCGTGCAACATTATTTCACATGCCATGCCAATTATAGTTCAACTATCCAATAAAAACATTTAACATTTATATCACATTAGATTGAAACCATCCAAAATTATAGATCACAACATTGCTTCACATGCACATATTATTTCACATGCCATGCCAATTGTAGTTCTTGACTATCCAATAAAAAAATTAAACATTTAACATTAAATATCACATGCCAAATGTAGATTGAAACCATCCAAAACTTGAGTTCTAAAAACTTTTTGATATATATCATGTAACATTACTTCACATGCCATGCCAATTATAGTTCAACTATCCAATAAAAACATTAAACATTTAACATTAAATATCACATGCCAAATGTAGATTGAAACCATCCAAAACTTGAGTTTTAAAAACTTTTTGATTATATCATGTAACATTACTTCACATGCCATGCCAATTATAGTTCAACTATCCAATAAAAAAATTTAACATTATATCACATGCCAAATGTAGATTGAAACCATCCAAAACTTAACTTTTAATTTAACAAAAAATTATAGATCACAACATTACTTCACATGCCAAATGTACTTCAAGCATCCAAAACTTAAATTTTAAAAACAAAACAAATTATAACACATCATTACCTAATATGCCAAATGTAGTTCAAAAGCAAAATAAAACTTAAATTTAAAAAACAAAACAAATTATAACACATCATTACATAACATGCCAAATGTAGTTAAGAAGCAAAACATTAATTTATAGATGACAACATTACTAGTAGTTCAATTATCCAAAACTTAAAAGTTTTAAAAGCCAAACAAATTATATAACAACATTACTTCACATTCACATGCCAAAAGTACTAAAACCATCCAAAACTTAACTTTTTGGAACAATAAAAATTATATTAACACTGTAATAAAATATGTCCAAAAATTGTAGATCTCACAAGTATCAAACTGTATCAAGTTATATATATATATATATATATATATATATATATATATATATATATATATATATATATATATATGACAGTGCATCTAGATAATATATAAAAAGTAAATTTAATACTATCTAAATCTTGAAATCAAATCTACAAATCATGTCCATCAAATAGAGATGGATGTAGCGTCTTTCCTATCAGGGTCTCAATCCGCACACTATCATGCGAAGCATGGGAAACCTGTACACAATGCACATGTACAAACATTAAAATTTGATGTTTTAAAAATGAGTGAGAATATATATAGAACTTCATGTAAAAAACAAAATATATAAAAAAAACATGCAATACCTCATGAGGTTCCCTCTCCATTTGTTCACCTGCTACAAGTCCCTCCCCCACTCCCCCCCCCACCCCCGCCATGGGAACATCTGCAACGGTAAACTGTACAATATATATGTATAAATTTATATATTAAAAAATTTCAAATGAAAATTCACGTGTACATATATAAACTTATTTTCAATAATATTAAAAAAAAAATTAGACAACTTGTTCAAATGGTTGAAATGGTGTGGATGTTCCTATCTCCATTGCTAGAGTCTGTGGATTAAAGAAATCTTCTATAGGAACCTAAAATTCAAAATTTTAAAAGTATAAAATAACTTAGGATCAAGATCTCAATTTCTAATAAAACTTAAATAAACAACAATCTATAAATTATAACTAAATTAAAAACACACACACATAGACACAGATATATATAAGTGAAAAATTGAATACTTCTGTAGGTGAATTTGAGACATCTCCTAAGAGAGGCTCCAAATGAAAATCTCCAACAACCTAAAATTCAAAAAATTTAAAATAAATCAAGATATATATATATATATATATCAATTTTTAATGGAACTTTTTGAGGTGGAATATATATATATATATATATATATATATATATATATATAACTTAAACATAAATTTTAAAAATGAAAAATTGTCCATACTTGTGGCTCATCTCCTAAGGAAGTAGAAGGTACATCTCCCAAGGAAGAAGAAGGTACCGCCATCTCAAAAACATCGAACGGAATCGGAATCTGTTAAAACATTTTATCATTATATATACATACATGTACATGTGTGCACAATTATTTATTTTAAAATATCACTTAAAAAACACTAACATTTTCCAACATATCTTGATGGTGAGACCCATCTGCATTGTTTGAACCAGAGGTCCCGAACGTGATATTAACATTTTCGTCATTCATCATGCGTGACAACTGCAAATGGTGTTTTAACATATAATGATACATTTTTGTTAGATTAATGTACATACAAATAAATGTATACATGTACATATACATGTATTTATTACAAATTGTACACATGTATGTGTTAAAATAATTGAACCCTAAGGTCATTAACACATACTGTTCCCGTGCCCTCTTCCTCATGAAGAATTAAGTCTTGCCAACCATTGTGACAATTCTTTGCATATATTCGAAGATCTTTAACATTCATGTTGTCAATCTCTTCATCTGTACAATACACAAAATTGTCACATGCATTCTCACGTGCTCTTTGTCAATTTAGACAAACATCGACTCCACCCAATCCACTGTAAACATTGTCGATCATGACATCCCTTGCTTCTCGACTTATTTGAGAAGTCGCATCCATCTTTGACCGCAGAGTTTCGACCCGAAAAGGTCGACTCACCAATGGGGCTTAGGGCGAGGCAACTCCACATCTCGCTTAGCGCCCTTACGGTCATACAATCGACCTTTCCCCGAACCAAAAAATTATGATGGAAGGCCATTGTAATTGGGTTTCATTTTCAAAAAAAATTCTATGTAAAACAATTGTGCAAAATAAATAGGAACCTCGTCGTTCCATGGGAGTCTTTCATAGGCCGCAAGGTGCCTATCATACAAATAGTGAGCTATATCGGGGTGCTTAAAATATTGCACCTTCAACCTTTTTCTTTTTGGCCCTTGCTTGAAATTAAACATTGACTTGGCCATATCTTTTGTAACTCTTTGTTTTACATCCTCCCATTTATCAGGACCCATTACTGTTTCCTTTCTCTTTCTCATGAGTTCTACAAATGTATCAGTCGTTGGCCCAAGATTTTTGTACACATTTACTATTTCGCCCAATGAATGTGTAACTATTTCGAGGCTTTGTCGACTCTCAGCAGGTAGAGTCAAAGCCACTACATCTCTCTGCAATTTTGCATGAAGTTGTTGACACCTTTGTAAGGTGCATTGCCCCATGTTTCTTTCCCATGGTATATCAGTAATGTCGGCCGGATAAGTTGTGGTGGGTAGACAACCTTCTTCTTGAATGTAGTGTTCTGCCTTGCGTCTATTTTGACCAATATTTGGAACATTTTCAGCCTCTGCATCAATATATATATATATATATAATTTTGTATATTAGAAAAAACACATTAAACAAATTTGTACAAATTCAATGAAAAAAATATTGAAATTGATGACAACCTCGACGTGATTGATTAGCATCTTCTCCACCCTGAAACTGTTGAGACCCAGAATGACCCTGCTGAGAACCATACCCAGAACAACCCTACTAAGAACCAGCACCACCAGCCATTGATTGGCCTTCGGGAGAATAAATATCACCCCCTTCACGCAACCTGCTACCACTTATTGATGGCCCTCTAAGGGGATTTGAACCACCACCAACCTCTCAAGAGGAGAGAGAAGCTTCATAAACAAATACAAATTTATAATCAATTGAAAAATACATTCATGTACATATAAATACACACGTACATATTCATTGATTAAATTGTGTTCAAACCATAACACGACTAGGTGAACCCTAGGCATCCATGGCTAGAGTAGAGACCCTTCTCTTCTTATTAGCCCCTAAAAAATAAAAAAATGAAACTTATTTTAATAACTAATTTAACGCACAAAGTTGATAAAAAATCAATTCCATATGTACATACATGTATGGAGATTTAAGATTATATTTAAATTTACCATGAACAACTCTCGATTCCGATCCCTAATCCTCCCCTCTCGTAGATATATGGGATTTTTTTTATCTTCGTCATTCATCCTCCATGATATATATATCTACGGTGGACATTTACAAATTTAAATTAAATTCAAGATAAAGTTCCGAAAATTAATGTTTAATTTAAAGTGTAAATAAATTATGTTGATGAATAAATTTTAAAGGAGAGCAGGTCAACACTAATGGTATCCAAAACTTAGTTGGACGACTTTTCTAGTCGCAATATTGGGAAGCACATATGTAATCACTGCATTCCCTGGATTGGGATAGCAAGAAACTTCTATGCATAGTTTCCATTTTTCAACCATATTTAATGGTTTTCTTATCCCTAAAAAAAAAAAATTCAATAAAAATATATATATTATTTATTGACATTTATTGCAAATTCATGGGAGAAATGAGAAACTTATATTTAGATCTATTCCAGAGATTGACCATATGGGCATTTACTAGATATGTCACCTTTCATAAAAGATGAGATCTGGAGGCTACCTAGCCCTTTATAGACTCTGCCTATAGAACTACCATGGATATGAAAATGAAAAAATTCTAATTAGATCTAGTTATTCTAAATATTGAATATAGGGGCATTTACTAGATTAGGTTTTAAAACCTATATGTTTCGTATCAAATCACTTTTGGTTTCAATGGGAAAATTTTATGGCTAGTTTGTGTTTTACATGTTGAATATAAAAGGTTTTTTCTCTCTCATTGTTTGAGACCATGGATATGAAAATGAAAAACTATATACTTGGTTAAAACCTATGTTTTGTATCAAATTAATTTTTGTTTCTAAATACTATATACATGTTGACTGTATGGGCATTGTTGTAGGGGAATTTAATATAGGGGTATTTAGATCTATTCTAGAGATTGACTGTAGGGGCATTTACTAGATATGTCACCTTTCATAAAAGATGAGATCCATAAGCTACCTGGCCCTTTACAGACTCTTCCTATAGAACTACCATGGATATGAAAATGAAAAACTTCTAATTCTAGATCTATTATAAAGATTGAATGTAGGGGCATTTAATAGATTAAGTTAAAACCGATATGTTTTGTATCAAATCACTTTTTGTTTCAATGGAAATTTTTTATGGCTAATTTGTGTTTTACATGTTGAATATAAAAGGTTTTTTCTCTTTCATTGTTTGGGACCATCGATATGAAAATGAAAAACTATATACGTGGTTAAAAACTATGTTTTGTATCAAATTAATTTTTGTTTCTAAATACTATATACATGTTTACTGTAGGAGCATTTAGATCTATTCCAGAGATTGACTGTAAGGGCATTTACTAGATATGTCACCTTTGATAAAAGATGAGATCTAGAGGCTACCTGGCCCTTTACAGACTCTGCCTATAGAGCTACAATGGATATGAAAATGAAAAACTTCTAATTAGATAGATATTGTAAAGATTGAATGTAGGGGCATTTACTAGATTAGGTTTTAAAACCTATATGTTTCGTATCAAATCACTTTTGGTTTCAATGGGAAAATTTTGATGGTTAATTTGTGTTTTACATGTTGAATATAAAAGATTTTTTCTCTCTCATTGTTTGAGACCATGGATATGAAAATGAAAAACTATATACTTGGTTAAAACCTATGTTTTGTATCAAATTAATTTTTGTTTCTAAATACTATATACATGTTGACTGTATGGGCATTGCTGTAGGGGAATTTAATATAGGGGTATTTAGATCTATTCCAGAGATTGACTGTAGGGGCATTTACTAGATATGTCACCTTTCATAAAAGATGAGATCCATAAGCTACCTGGCCCTTTACAGACTCTTCCTATAGAACTACCATGGATATGAAAATGAAAAACTTCTAATTCTAGATCTATTCTAAAGATTGAATGTAGGGGCATTTAATAGATTAAGTTAAAACCGATATGTTTTGTATCAAATCACTTTTTGTTTCAATGGAAAATTTTTATGGCTAATTTGTGTTTTACTTGTTGAATATAAAAGGTTTTTTCTCTTTCATTGTTTGAGACCATGGATATGAAAATGAAAAACTATATACGTGGTTAAAAACTATGTTTTGTATCAAATTATTTTTTGTTTCTAAATACTATATACATGTTTACTGTAGGGGCATTTAGATCTATTCCAGAGATTGATTGTAGGGGCATTTACTAGATATGTCACCTTTCGTAAAAGATGAGATCCAGAGGCTACCTGGCCCTTTACAGACTCTACCTATAGAACTACCATGGATATGAAAATGAAAAACTTCTAATTATATCTATTCTAAAGATTGAATGTAGGGGAATTTAATATATTAGGTTTTAAAACCTATATGTTTTGTATCAAATCACTTTTGGTTTCAATGGGAAACTTTTATGGCTAATTTTTTTTTACATGTTGAATATAAAAGGTTTTTTCTCTCTCATTGTTTGAGACCATGGATATGAAAATGAAAAACTATATAATTGGTTAAAACCTATGTTTTGTATTAAATTACTTATTGTTTCTAAATAAGTTATATACTTGTTGAATATAAAAGGTTTTCTTCTCTCTCATTGTTTGAGACCATAGATATGAAAATGAAAAACTACTATTTAGATCTATTCTCTAGAGCTATGGCTAATTTTTGTTTTGCATACATTGACCCTTAGGTTAAAACCTATGTTAAAACCTATGTTTTGTATCAAATCACTTATGGTTTCAATGGGAAAATTCTATGGCTAATTCAAGTGTTTTACATGTTGAATATAAAATGTTTTTTTCTCTCTCATTGTTTGAGACCATGGATATGAGAATGAAAAAATTCGATTTAGATCTATTCTAGAGATATGGCTAATTTGTGTTTTACATGTACATTGAATATAAAATGTTTTTTCTCTCATTGTTTGAGTCCATGGCTATGAAAATGAAAAACTTCTAGATATTTAAAAATATTCAAGAGATTGATCGACTTGTAGGGGCATTTACTCTTAGGTTATTAGACCTATGTTTTGTATCAAATAACTTATGGTTTCAATGGGAAACTTTTATGGCTAATTCTTGAGTGTTTTACATGTTGAGTATAAAAGGTTTTTTTTCTCTCTCATTGTTTGAGACCATGGATATGAAAATGAAAAAATTCTATTTAGATCTATTCTAGAGATATGGCTAATTTTTGTTTTACATACATTGAATATTAAAGGTGTTTTATCTCATTTTTTTAAGACCATGGATATGAAAATGAAAAACTTCTAGATATTTAAAACTATTCAAGAGATTGATTGACTTGTAAGGGGTTTAACTGCTAGGTTAAAACATATGTTTTGTATCAAATCACTTGTGGTTTCAGTGGGAAACTCTTATGGCTAATTTGTGCTTTATATGTTGAATATAAAAGGTTTTTCTCTCTCTCATTGTTTGAGACCATGGATATGAAAATGAAAAACTTCTATTTAGATCTATTCTAGAGATATGTATAATTTGTGTTTTATATATACATTGAATATAAAAGGTTTTTTCTCTCATTGTTTGAGACCATGGATATGAAAATGAAAAACTTCTAGATATTTAAAATTATTCAAGAGATTTATTGACTTGTAGGGGCATTTACACTTAGGTTAAAACCTATGTTTTGTATCAAATCACTTGTGGTTTCAGTGGGAAACTTTGATGGCTAATTTGTGTTTTACATGTCGAATATAAAAGGTTTTTTTCTCTCTACTTTTTTGAGACCATGGATATGAAAATGAAAAACTTCTATTTAGATCTATTCTAGAGATATGAATAGTTTGTGTTTTACATACATTGAATATAAAAGGTTTTTTCTCTCATTGTTTGAGACCATGGATATGAAAATGAAAAACTTCTAGATATTTAAAACTATTCGAGAGATTGATTGAGTTGTAGGGGCATTTACTCTTCTAGGTTAAAACCTATGTTTTGTATCAAATCACTTATGGTTTCAATGGGAAACTTTTATGGCTAATTCAAGTGTTTTACATGTTGAATATAAAAGGTTTTTTTCTCTCTCATTGTTTGAGACCATGGATATGAAAATGAAAAACTAATATTTAGATTTATTCTAGAGATATGGCTAATTTGTGTTTTACATATATTGAATATAAAAGGTTTTTTCTCTCATTTCTTGAGACCATGGATATGAAAATGAAAAAATTCAAGATATTTAAAACTATTCAAGAGATTGATTGACTTGTAGGGGCATTTACTCTTAGGTTAAAACCTATTTTTGTATCAAATCACTTATGGTTTCAATGGGAAACTTTTATGGCTAATTCAAGTGTTTAACATGTGTTATACAGTAATTTGTCACCGTCCTTACCATTCCCCGTCCCGCACAATGGAGGACCCATTTTGTGACCTGTGAACATTTTCATGCCTTGAAAACATCATCTATGCATCCCTCTAAGCATGAGATTCAATTTCCATAAAGACATCTCTTTGCAAAAAGTCATAAAAACATCTCCTTTTGCATTGGCGCGGGCAGATAGTTCACCACTCGCGCCAATGGGGAAAATCCTACAAAGAGGCCGCGCCAACTGGCGCTCTATCCCAGAGCAGTAGTCGCGCCAACCAATTTAAGGATTGTTTTTTAAATAAAGATGGCGGAAGTTGTGTTTCAAAAAACTTAGAAACCATTGCCTATCTTGAGTTGGGAGGTTTGGCTGCGGGAGTTCTATGGAAGGGAAGTGGTTTTGCCACCTCCCATAGAACCTTCCTTGTTGATAGGGCCAATCCCACAATAATAGGGATCCCAACTCCCTCCTTCCCCATCTATAAAAGCCTGCTCAATTCCATGGCAAGCTAGTCTTGAAGTGCCTAAGCTTTGAATCTCCAAATTCCCAAGATCCTTTGTGCTGTAAGAGCCCTCTTTCTTCCCTTAAGGCCGACTCAAGTAAGGAGATTATCGTTGAGAGACTCAGGAGAGGTTTGCCCTTTTCCTGGTGAGCTTTGCGAGACGTGAACGACTGGAGACCCATCCGAAGGAGACCACGACATCAGAACATTGGTTGTAATCTCTTTCGATTTCTATTTAATGAATGATTACGATTATGGTTCCACTCGGTTTTCGATTATGTTAATATGAGTAATATCCTTTCTGACTGATATTTAGTTGCGTATGCCGGATTTTATGCTTGTATATGTTTGTTTCTTGCACGTGCAGGTATCCATCCACGAAGATCGTGGAGGATCGTGATCTGTCGAGGCTGAGGAACGGGAACGCTCTCTTCTTCAGATCATAGCATTGGATTCCAGGGAGGCCTCCATCTTTGGTCTTTTCATTTCGTAACTAGGAACTTGCGTCGTAACATTTCGTGATTGTTGCTAGACCCCTGCTGGGCTAGTAGGGATCACCTCTGTCCACAGAGGGGATTTACCTCCTCAACAATTTGGTGACTTCGCTGGGGATCGTGTAGACTTCACTGTCTCATTTGGATTGTCTCGTTTGATTGTTTTATGATTTTCCTTGCTTGATGAGCCTTCTGGTTTGGGTTCTTTTGCTGTTTTTTACTTCTTGGTTTGCTTAGTATGCATTGATCTGCTTCTGGAGCAGTTCTTTTTTGTTTTTGGCTGAGAAACTCGACTGGCGCGCTTTTTAGCTCGACAGTCGCGCCAATTGGCGCATGTTGCTTTTGTTTAGCCCGCGCCAATCACTTTCTGGCGCCAGTTGCAGCCTTACAGTCGCGCCACTCCTGTAAGGTTTTTGAGTTTCCTCAATTTTTAGCTCTCTGGGTTTGGTCAGTGCTTTTCTTCTTGATTTTCTGACTACCTGAGTGTGTTGGAGTCCTGTTTGATTGGGAATTCGCCTCCGTCCTTTGGTTGTTTTCTTTTATCTATCGATTTCACGTTTTGAGCCCTAGGGCATCCAGTGGCTTAGTGTACCAAGCCCTCCTTGGGAGTTATGGTGTTTCGTTTGTCCGGTCGACTTTCTGATTGCTCCTCCACATCCTCTTAGTAGTTTTTCATTGTCTTGTTGCGATTTTTGAGTGATTTTTCATTCCTTCATTCAAATTTCCTTTGGTCTTGCCTTGGGCCTAGATCACACACTCCATTGGAGCCTTTGAGTCTTTTCTTGGTTTTGAGAGACTTTGGTCGATTTGGGATCTGATTGTTTATGTTGTTGAGTGAAATTTGTTTGTTTTTCTCTCTCAATATCGTTTCTCAAGTTGTTCCGTTTGTTTTCAAGTTTGTTCAGTGCATATTAGCTATCAAACGTTGAAAATTACAAAAAAAAATAAATCTCTTGTGCTTTTGGTTGAATTAGTGCAAATTGTAATCTTTTCGATTTTGCTAGTGATTAGTGATTTGAATGAAAAGTTTTCAATTTCATTAGTTTCATTAGAGATCTCATTGTTTGTCTTCCGATCATTTCGTTTGTGTAAAGCTCTCCAACTCTTCTCACAGAATTCAGTTTTCATCGAACGAAATGTTGGACCGTGGCATGTAGCTTTGCATTTAGGAGCCTTTAAGACATTACATATGATAGGGCTGAAAATTGAAACTTAATTGAAGATCAACTTTAAAATCTATCCAATTAACCTAAGGCAAAAAGATATTGAAATCTAACGAAACATATTTAGAGGTCTAGGCTAGAGACGTGTTCCGGCGTCTTTTTACCCCTAGTAGCCGGCTGTCGCCTTTGGCTTTAGACACCGCTTAGTACGGACTTTGCTCCCCGTACTGCCGCGTATATAAAGGGAGACCCCCTCTAGGTTTTCAAATCCTTTATCCACAGAAGCCGAGTTCGGCGGCCCTATACCCGTGATACACCGAACACAACATTCGGGGAGACTACCTGCACGTACGGAAAGTCCTTGGTCGATTTATGTTTCATTATTGAAACCAAGGTGTATATTGCAGTTCACGGATATTTGGTACACCCTTTGTGCCTAGTATTTCCTTAGCAGTCATTTGGTCTTTTCTGACTCCCTAAACTTGAAAAGATCGTCGAGCGCTTGTCCTTTCACGCTTGTATCAAATCTGAAAGAGATAGAGTCATCTTTCTATTGTTTATCGACTCTTAAAATATGAAACGATAGAGTTTCTTACTTTTCAATGTGGTAAAAATTAATCACCCACGATTACACGCCTGCTTAGATATTGCTTGTGGACCGTTTGATCGTGTGCCCTTAACTCATTTTCATCCCGTGTGTGTGTTTGCTTCTTTTTCTCTGGTCTTTTGCCATAGTGGCGGAACCTTCGGTTTCGTCGACTGGTAGTCCTTACACGGACGATTCTTCAGAGGCTTCCCAATCCTCTGTCGAACCACAACAGCCTGTTGTTTCCGAGTTTCCTGACGGGGGACCGGTTCTCGCTGAGCAACCCTTTGGAGGACCAGTTGAGTTCAATTGGCCCTTTTCGGACCTTGTGTCTGAATTGAGATTAGGAGTTGATTTCCTTTGAGTTCGCCCTTTGTTGCTGCTGTATTTCCTCCTAGTCCTTGCCGTCTTTTGCGTGAGTTAATAGCAAGATCAACCATGAGTGATTCTTGTGAGGAAATCCCAACGTCTGGTGAAGACTATCAGTTCTTCCCACGAAGATTATTTGAGGGAGACAACTCTGAGCTAGCTGCCATGTCAACAGCCAGTCCTTCTTTACCACAGGGTTCCAGATCTCTGGGTCAAATCATTTCCGCTGCAACCTCTATGGGAATATCATCTCCTGCTTCGAGGCCAGCTGCTACTACACCCGGGGTGTCTCCTCAGACGCCTGTCACTTCTGTTCCCGTCCGTCCCACTATCTGTGTGGCTGCCTCTTCTCCTGTTGTCTCAGCATCTGCTAATAGGGCTGGGCCAACTCCTGAAGATGTTTATCTAGCTACCGCTATACCGGAGAACATCTCTCCGGAGGAGTATCGGTTGTCCTTGCAACAGCCAAACGCCGAGGTTGGACCGTCCTCCCAAGATCCCTACCGATCTTAATTTTCACACTATGCACAGGATGGTACTCCCGTGTATGCTTTCCCAGGTCAGTATGACGAGCACGGGGAGATTTTGTGTCTACCCACTCCTGAGGCTTATCTCTATGCTCAAGGTTTACCGTATAACCAGGCTTATAACCCGCAAGGACAGCCTTTCCAAGGCCAACCTACGGGCCAACCTGGCTATCTTTATGATCCACAGGGGCAGCCCATCCAAGGTTACCCTGTCGGCCAACAAGGGCCATCGTACGGTCCGCAAGGACAGTATTATAGCCCTTTTGGTCAACCTGTTCAGCCTCAGCCGGGGTATCAACCGGGATCGGTCTATGGTCCTGGGGGGAAAATCCAACCTTTTTTACCGATGCAACCGCAGTATCCTGTTGTTTCTAACGTTGCATATCAGCCAGGACCATCCCATTGTTCTCGTTGTGTCAAATCGGCTCCCAAAGAAGCACTGTCCTCCGTTCCACCACCGGCAACTGGGCTTCATTCGCATAACCCGGAGAAACCGCTCTGTGCCAACTGCCCATCCGGTACAACTCCGCCTACTTACAACTGTGCTCAACTCACAGAATTCAAGATTCTCCGTTTATCCGGTCAACTCCGTCATTTAGGCTCGGCCTCTCATCCGGCCCGTTCACTCAGTCAGCCCTCTTAGTCGGGTCAACCTGCTCATTCAGTAAGGCACTGCCTATTCCATTAACCAAATGCCACAAATGGCCCATTCAATGCCACAACAAATCAACAACATACGATCGTGCCCGTAGGTTCACTTTTCGGCCACTTACTCATCCCTCGTTGTGGTGGTTATTATCCTCATGGTCAGTCTCAACCGAACTATAACCACCCCAGAGGCTCTTAGTATTATCCTCCTCCACTTTGTTTTACCTACACTCAGCAGCCAAATCCAAACGCTGCTTATACGGGGCTGACACATAATCAGGGTCCGTACCCTAGTTATCAAGCCCCACACTATGGTTACCAGCATCCAAATCAGTCTAGTTATATGACCTACGCCCCCTACGGTCAGAATCCTGCAGAACAGAACCCGTGGGGCCAAGGATATTCACAACCATCGTGGAGTATGGGTACCGGACCTCATCCTGGGCCTGGCATGGCAGTTAACCCTCCATTGTCATTCCTGGCTACCTTGGAACTGCCGGATGTTTCAAAGTTGACCAATGATCCGATTTTATATAATCTTTATTGGCCTCCGGTTCCCACCAAGATACCAGGTGAATGTCCCAAGTTTGAGGGGAAATCTGGGGAGGACCCCCAGGCGCATGTGATGACGTATCACCTTTGGTGTTCGTCTAACTCTTGGGTCGACGATTTGATTCACCTGCGCCTCTTCCAGCGTACTTTAACTGGAGCTGCTACTAAGTGGTACATAGAGCTATCCCGTGGCATTTTTCAAGATTTCAACTCTTTAGCCATGGCCTTCCTCACGCATTTCCAGTTACCGATTCGGTATGAAGCCAGGACGCACCTCCTGACTTCCCTGAAGCAAGATAAAGCCACTCACATCTCAGATCACATCCATGAGTGGCGGCGCCGTCGTCGACTGATAAAGTTTCACATACCTGATCAAATATTGACTCACTGGTTCACCACCTCCTTTGTGAATAAAATCACCAGATATCGTATCCAAAGCATGCGGATGAGAACAAGGTGTCGTGCGTAACCAACACTGATCTTGTCTATTCACAAATTCAAAGACGCTTTATGACATCTTGACCGATGCTCCACGCCGAGGAACTAAGGCTCGCCACTCCCTACAAGTGGATGGCAGGGTCATTGGTTCCTCGTCTCCAGTCCAAGAAATATTCGAATGGGAAGCGTAAGGCTAATTCTTCCAACAATACCTCCGCTAATCCCGCCTCATCATATTCCAAAAATCGCTATGAGGAAGTTTCCGTCTCAGCCAATCCCGGCGGACACAAATCCTCCAAGGGGAAGAAGAAGGGCAAAGGCAAATCTAAATCTGATGCCCCGAAACTAGAATCTAAATCTCGTACTGAGGATGGCTCCCAGTGGAAACCGAAGTACCCTTGCCTCATCTGTGAAGGGGACCATTATACTAAGGATTTTCCATGACGATACGAGGTTAGTCAACTTCTTAAAGGCCCTAAAGGGACTCCGGCTGTTTTGAAAGAGCCATTTCCATCTTAGCAGACCCAGATGGTCGAAAAGCCGTCACCATCTGCACCGTTCGGGTCTCAGGTTTTCATGGTGAAGAGTGTTTCACCTATCTCTGTCGCTACGCGGTCGAAGGATTACAACGAACCGCGGCAGGCACCCGGGAAGGCAGTTATGGATGGGCCGCCTCCCCACCTGTCTCCAGTCCGTTGGAAATCGAGAAGCCTTCTCTTGAACCCATTGTGAAGCCACCTCCTAAAGGTGTCCTTCGAATATCTTCTTATAATCCAAATGCTCGTGCCGCTCAACATTACAGCATTTTTGAGGATTTGGCAGAGGCGCCGTCTGCCATGTGTGCGCTAGAAGTTCTTCAAAGTTGTCCTTCGCAACGGAAGGCTTTACTGTCTGCAATCGGGGAAATTTATCCTGCCAACTCGAGTCTTCTCACCTTCGATCTGGAGAATTTCACTCCCCGGATTCCACATCAAATCGCTCTGGTTATTCAAGTCGGGATTAACGGTCTGAACATTCATAGGGCCTTCGTGGATGAGGGTGCATATACCTGCGTTATGTCCGCTGCTTGCTGGAAGGCCATCGGCTCTCCAGTCCTGTCGTCATCTCCCAATTCCCTTGAGGCATTTGATGGTTGGGAATCTAAACCCCTAGGCATTCTCGAGAGTCTAGCGATCACATTACAGGGAAAAACTTTCAACGTAGAAGTGGAAGTGGTTGATGCTAAACTCAACTACAATATACTTCTTGGCCGCAGCTGGACCCATGCCATGCTCTGCATGTCGTCCACCATCTTTCGATTCATTAAGTTCCCTCACGAGGGCAAGATTGTTACGGTGGATCAGTTGTCATTTTTCACCTCTAACTCTGAGAACAACGTGCCATACATGGATCAAATTCCGAATCCCCCGAACAGTGTAGGACCTGGTCTCTTCAAAGACCCAGTCCTCATGGGTATCTTTCCTGCACCGCCACCTCATACTGCTCAAGTCAACATGTTGTCCAGGTCCGATGACCCCTGGCTCATTCCTACACCTGAGCATGTATATGAGTTTGGAGAATCCATGCCTTTAACGCCGTCCCATCCAACTATCGTGAGATTGTTGCGGCACGACCCTCCACCTCCTCAAGATGCTCCTTGAGCATGGCTCTCGACGTCTACCCTAACTTCGGCCAATGTGCTGATTCACCTGATCCTCTCAAAGAGACGTTTCCTTCCGATGAAGCCATCATTGAAACTATGTCTCTTGAAAAGTTGCCCTGGGGCGATGGACATCATCGCTCCTCATTTATGCCTAGCTTGGGGGCAATGACGGATTGTCTGGAGCGTTATGCTACTCAGGTTCCTTCCCCTCCTCTTCAAACGCCCATCTTGACGCATGAGGTTTTTTCGGAGGTTAACCTAGGTAACATTACTCAAACTATTCCAATCAACATCTCCGTTAAACCGGGGATCGTTGAGAATATTCACGTGGGTGTGACTTGTCCTCCCGATGAGATTCAAGTCTATACTGAGCTTTTCAAAGAATTCAGAGATGTTTTCGCGTGGTCTTACGAGGAAATGCCGAGTATTGATCCCAGTATCGTAGTGCACGAGATTCCAACCTATCCAGGTGCGAAACCCATGCGCCAACGCTTACGCCCCATGCATCCTCAAAAAGCCGTCGCCATCAAGGCAGAAGTTGAAAAAATTCTGAACGCGGGTTTTATTTATCCCATCCCCCTCACAGAATGGGTGTCTAACATTGTCCCTGTCGATAAAAAGTAGGGTACGATTAGAGTCTGTGTGGATTATCACAACATCAATCGCGCCTATCCAAAGGATAATTATCCCACTCCATTTATAGACCAGATCATCGACGAATGTGCCGGGAGTGAGATCTATTCTTTAATGTACGGTTTCTCAGGATATAACCAAATCAATATTTCACCTGAGTATCAACACAAGACCACATTCATCTGTCTGTGGGGTACTTTCGCTTATAAAAAACTCCCGTTCGGGTTGAAGAACGCTGGAGCCACTTTTCAGCGTGCGATGTCCTACGCTTTTCATGACATTCACCATATCGTTCAACCTTATCTGGATGACTTGCCAGCCCATTCGGGTAAACGAGAAGACCATCCTGAGCATCTCCGCTAGATCTTTCTTCGTTGCAGGTGCTACAACATCAGGCTCAATCCTCATAAATGCGTCTTATGCGTTGATTCTGGACTTATTTTAGGATTCATAGTCTCGAAAGACGGAATTCGCCTTGACCCTTTAAAGGTCGAGGTCATCATAAATCTCCCATCACCCCCCTCCCTGTATCAGTTACAGAGTCTGCAAGGGAAAGTGAACTTTCTTCGGCGCTTTATCCCGAATTATGTCGAGGTGGCCAAAGGATTCACTTGTTTGTTAAAGCAGAATGTTCCCTTTCATTGGGACGAAATTGCTCAGGAATCCTTTGAGAAGCTAAAAACGTTGCTTGTCAATGCTCCGTTGCTTCGTCCTCCGGACTACCACCGAGACTTCACTCTATATCTAGCCACTGCATTTAGCACCATAGCCATGGTCTTAGTGTAGGATGACGATGACGGTGATGAACATGTTGTTTATTACCTGTCACAGAACCTTCTCGATCTGGAAACGCGTTATGCTCATGTCAAGAAGTTGGAATTAGCAGTAGTACACGTTGTACAACGCTTTCGCCATTACATCCTTTTGCGTACGATAACAGTGGTTTCAGACTGCAACCCTATGATGTATATTCTTTCTAGACAATTACTGGGGGGCAAGTACTCCAAATGGATTGTGATTCTGCAGGAGTTTGACTTAGAGTTCACTATTTCTCAGTCAACCAAATCACTGGTCTTCGTGGATTTGATATGCTCTCTCCCTACAGACTCTGCTCCCTCACACTCTGAAGACCATATACCGGACGAAACGCTTTTCCTCATCAGTACTCGTGACCCTTCATACGGTGACATAATAGTGTATCTTCAGACCTTGACATTTCGGTCTGAGTTGGATAAAGCTGCCCGCCGTCGGATTTGGCACCAGTCCTAGCCCTACCATATAGTAGGAGATACCTTATATCGCATTGGAGTAGATTCGGTGCTCCGGCGATGCCTGACCTTGGAAGAGGCTGAGAAGGTCCTAAATGACTACCATAGTGGCGCCTGTGGTGGACATATGTCCGGGTATGCTACTGCCCAGAAGATTCTGCGAGCAGGTTATTTCTGGCCTTCCATATTCAAAGACTGTATCACTGCAGTCCGTAAATGTCATCCATGCGATATTTCACGTTAAAGATGCGCACGCCGCTTTACCATTGCATCTCACATATCGTCACTTCTTCTTTGCTAAATGGGTGTTGCTGATTTCATGACTTCTGTAACCCTCACTCGGCCGGGGGGCATGCGTATATCATTGTCGCCGTCGACTACTTCACTAAGTGGGCCGAGGCGATGCCTACACTAGCTGCTGACGGAAGAACGGCTGCTTCATTTTTATTCAACCATGTTTGCATGATTCGGGGTTCCTCAAGCCATCGTCACTGATCACGGTACTCATTTCCGAGATTATATGATGGCGGAGCTGACTTCAACGTTGGGCTTGCATCATGACAGCTCGACACCATATTATCCTCAAGCGAATGGTCAGGTTGAAGAAGTGAACAAGGTTTTGGTCACTATGCTTCAGTGAACAGTTGGTATTCACAAATCCAATTGGCATCTCCAACTGTTCTCAACTCTCTCGGCATACCGAACATCTGCAAAGAGTGCAACTGGGTTCACACCATTTCAATTGGTGTATGGCCTGGAAGCAACTCTTCCGGTTGAATGCGAGATTCCTTCGTTAAAATTAGCTGTGGAGCTTCTACCTAATACTTCTGCTGAGGAAGAACGTCTTTTGTATCTGGAACAGTTAGATGAAACCCATCGTCTGGATGCTTTGGTTATCGAAGCACAAAAGAAGAGGGTCAAAACTCATTTTGATCAATCTGTTTCTCCTCGTTCCTTTATTGAAGGGGACCTCGTCCTCCTGTGTGATCAAGCACATGATAAGCTTGGAGCCGGTAAGTTCCAGCCTATGTGGCATGGGCCCTATATAGTAAAATGCGTTTTGAAAAATGGGGCCTACGAGCTTATAGATTATGAAGGAGTTCCGCTGGCACAACCCAGAAATGGGTTGTACCTCAAAAAGTACTATGCCTGAAGTGATTTCTTGGTGTGGTGTGTGTACATAGGTGTGTGATTTTCATTTGTGTGCATGTATTGTGTGGTGTGCTTTGTAAACATCTTTCTGTTGATCGGGTCTTCCTGGTTGTGCAGATGTCTTTTCATCCATTTGTTGGTTTCGCGGATAGTGCCTTCCGCAGTACCAGGAATCTGTCTTCAGCAGCCTGGGTAATCTATGATCCTTCTGGTGAGTTGATTGACCTGCAAGGAGTGTGTCTAGGACGTACCACGAACAACATTGCGGAATATAGTGCTGTGTTAGAATTATTAACCAAGGCAGTAAACCTTGGTATCCATGAATTTATCGTGTATCTAGATTCACAACTTGTGGTGTTACAACTGAACGGACACTATTCGGTAAGGAACCCGTCCATCTTACGTCTGTATCTGCGTATTCGATTACTGGAAAGAAATTTTGACTACATTACATATCATCATATACCCAGACATTTGAATACATTAACAGATGCAGTAGCAAATTTGGTATTAGACAGACATTTGCGCAATTTGTAAATCATCATCACATGTAAAGAAAGATCCATCCAGAAATAGATGTGCACATATATATAGATATCGAAATGTTTACATAGAGTGTGTCACATAAAAGTCAAAATATACATAATCGTCTTAAGTACATCCAGAGACGATATGTCTCTCAAAAAATAGGTGTGGTATAAATCCTAAGAGCTAATCCGCATGGTGCTCATGATAGCACGTGACTGCACGCACTAGGCATCTCAGGATTCAGTGGATCCGACCCGGAACTCCCACCGTGTGGCGCTGGTATGCCATCGGTACGTCTGCCAACCGAGCATAGTCCGAAATCCCTCGAGCAATGCCCTCAATATTCTGGATCAACTCCTCTCCTCCGGTGCCCTCTCCCTGAGGATCAGGGGCGAGTTGTGTCCGCCGTGAGATTGGAGACATCCCAGCTGGTCTCTCAGGTCCCACATCTGCATACATATATAAAATGTGTTAGGACGAATGTGTATTAACAAAAAAAAACATAAAACATAAAAAATCAGAAAATATGAGGTCTTACCCAACTCCTCGTCCCAGTCATCTCCTTCTGGCAGTGGGAGATCTGGGTCTCCGGTGAAGTCAGTTCCTGCATAGGGCCAGTATTCCACGATGATCAGCTGGCGCCGTAACCACCTAAAGAACTCCGGCCTCCAGGACATCTGTTAGCCGCCTCCAGCTCTGGGCATTAATGCTGCCCAGTGAGCCACTCTTGGCTCTCGTGGTATCGGATCTGCTACTGCGGCCCCTTGGCCCTGGAAGATTGGTAAGTGTTCCAGAATGAACGATACCAGGATGGAACCATAACCAAACTGTTTTAGTTTACCCTGTTTGCATTTCGTGAGCTTCCTTTTCATATTGATCGTTACTTCTGTTGCCCAGTCGAACAGTAGGGGACTCATGCATTCTGAGGCCAGCAGGAGTTGGGCCTTTGTGGCCTCGTGCGGTGCCTGCGACCCTGCAACCCGCGTGATGGTATGTAAGACGACTCTCAATGCCAGATCAGGGATAGTGTGGATATCCACCTTCTTTCTTCCTGATCCCATTTGTGCTCCTCGGCACACTCGTGCCATCACTTCTTCCATCTTCTCCCCAGATGGTCTGCTTCCAGTCAAGACAGGGATCGGACCTCTGCGGGATAATCCGGTGATAAAATAAACATCAGAAACCTCCAGCTCTAATAACTAATATCGTAACCTGAACACCTGTTCATGTTCATCCCAGATACTAATCAAATACTGGAGGAGCCCGGGCTGAGCTCGTAGACAGGGTGTGAGGAAGAAATTTTTCAGCCCACAGTTTCTGAGGGCATTCATGCAAGCTTCACTTTGGATGGCTTGTTCATCCTCTTCTCCATGCTCTCGTTCTTTCCATTCAATCGCCATTTTGCTTGATTACCTGCATTAATATGGTCATAAGCCCTTAGTTAGATCTCTGATAGGCCTCAAATTCCATGAAATTTGGTTTAAATATTGAATTTTTAGGCGGATTTTTAGGTTCGGCCGCTGGCGCGACTGTTTTGTGAACAGTCGCGCCACATGGCGCGGGCCCTTTGTATAAAAGAGCCCATTAGTGCGGGTCTGTGTCCGATACCCGCGCCAATGAGCGCGGCCCTAAAATTTCAAAAGTGGCCACATAGAACTGATTTTCAAGGGAAAATTATCAAAAAATGGATGAAAATGTAGAGCAAGGGAGCGCCTTTTACCTGTAGCAGACGAGAAGTTGAATGGTCAACTGGATTTGTTGCAATCACCATCAGAAGTTTCTGCTCCAAATGGATGACTGTTGCTTTTTACCAAGGTAAATAGTAAATGTAATTTTATTTTTACCAATTTGACATATTTATAACTTTTTGACATAAAATGAGTTGTAAAAAGTCATTTCTATTGAATATTTTTATATATTATGTCAAAAATGGGTTTTATGCTTGCTTGGTATGTGCAGCAGTAGGTTTTTGCGACTTTAACGATGGAAACGATTTGTATTTTATACTTTTTCGGACTTGGTAAATACACGAAAAAGTCACTTTGGAGTCATCTTTCAGCTCTTTTCTGACTCTCTAAACATGAAAAGATTACCGAGGCCCTTGTCGTTTCGATCTCGTTAAATTGGACATGAATCGACATCTACCTAGTATACGTTTAACCCTTTTTCAGGCTGGGATGGATTGATTACGAAAAAGGAATACCCTAGCCTATCGCGACTAGGAGGTTTTCTCGGATATTGTTTTCTACCTTTTCGGATCTGAGGAACTATTTACGAAAAGGGACCTGTGGAGTTTACTTTTCTGCTATCTTTTCAAACTCTCTAAACATGAAAAGACGCCGAGTTCTCCCTTTTTTAGACTCGTTAAACCCTGATGACATCGGATCCAGTCGAAATGACGTTCTCCAAGTTCCTCCTTCCTAGGACTCGTTAAATGCACTAGGATGGATTCGCCCGAAGGGCGGAATTATATTACAAGCATATGCTATCCCCTTCAAGATTGTTATAAAAAATAATTGGGGTACTCGCCAGAAATGGTGGGGAAAAATGGAACCATCGTCGTTGTCATCGGCAGTATGTCGCTCTTGAACATGGCACTTGTTTGCATTCGTGTCGGGTTGGGGACATCTCATCTCGTTTCTTCACTTTGCCTCCATGGGTTTGGATAATCCCTTTTGAATTCTCATCTGCTCATTGCCTCGTCACCATGACCTCTGATCTGTTGATGTCAAATACTGCCAAGTCCACTGTCGTGTCGTTTATATGTTCAAGAGAAGTTGACCTCTGCAAATATCAACCTTCCTCTGATTCTCATACGATCCTAATCCACAACAAAACATCATGTTCCTCTGTCTCGTGTCGATGATGTGGGAAACATTATGGCCCACCTTCGATCAAGGTCACTTCCTATCGACTTCAGCTCATTATCTAGGAAGTTGATCTAGAGACTCTTTTATGGTACCTTGGAGCCCACATGCCTCAATGGCAGGTTCTTCGCATTCGACGTGAGGTTTTCATCATTGGCCTCCGATCGAGTGATTCTGCGGGTGTTCGACACCAACTCATTGATTCACACGCCGTAGATTGTACCTGCAGTACCTTGAGGGCCATTGTTATTATTGGTGGTTCCTCTCACGTCTGTTAACAGCTTTCATCATTGGCTGGTAATCAGACAATGTTCCTGCATGTTCGACTTCAGCTCACATATTCGCATGCTCGAACTTGTACTTCGTTTGGGTCGAGATGGAGCGCAAGACCCTGGATTGTGTCTGTTGTAATCCAGGATGCGATTGTGGATTATTATCATTATGTATATGACTCATTGATTGGATGGCTGCTACCATACCTGAGTCTATTTATTTGATCCTCGCTGGATGGTTGCGCCCATACCCTGGATCCGAATTATAGTGTACTCTATTTCGGATGGCTGCGCCCATACCACACATACATCATGTACTTGAGATATCAGTTGTATTTTTCTGCGCAGGTTTTCCGACGGTGGGCCTTCAGTTGAACATGTTCTCATAAAGCATTTCACCCCTCTCTCTCTCGGGCCTCATACTTTAGGGGGCATCTGTTATACAGTAATTTGTCACCGTCCTTACCATTCCCTGTCCCACACAATGAAGGACCCATTTTGTGACCTATGAACATTGTCATGCCTTGAAAACATCATCAATGCATCCCTCTAAGCATGAGCTTCAATTGCCCTAAAGACATCTCTTTGCAAAAAGTCATAAAAACATCTCCTTTTGCATTGGCGCGGGCAGACAGTTCACCACTCGTGCCAATGGGGAAAATCCTACAAAGAGGCCGCGCCAACTGGCGCTCTGTCCCAGAGCAGTAGTCACGCCAGCAAATTTAAGGAGTGTTTTTTAAATAAATATGGCGGAATTTTTGTTTCAACAAACTCAGAAACCATTGCCTATCTTGAGTTGGGAGGTTTGGCTGTGGGAGTTCTATGGAAGGGAAGTGGTTTTGCCACCTCCCATGGAACCTTCCTTGTTGATAGGGCCAATCCCACAATAATAGGGATCCCAAAGCCCTCCTTCCCCATCTATAAAAGCCTGCTCAATTCCATGGCAAGCTAGTCTTGAAGTGCCTAAGCTTTGAATCTCCAAATTCCCAAGAGCCTTTGTGCTGTAAGAGCCCTCTTTCTTCCCTTAAGGCCAACTCAAGTAAGGAGACTATCGTCGAGAGACTCAGGAGAGGTTTTCCCTTTCCCTGGTGAGCTTTGCGAAACGTGAACGACTGGAGACCCATCCAAAGGAGACCACGACGTCAGAACTTTGGTTGTAATCTCTTTCGATTGTTATTTAATGAATGATTACAATTATGGTTCCACTCTGTTTTTTATTATGTTAATATGAGTAGTATCCTTTCTGACTGATATTTAGTTACGTATGCCGGATTTTATGCTTGTATCTTTTTGTTTCTTGCACGTGCAGGTATCCATCCACGGAGATCGTAGAAGATCGTGATTTTCCGAGGCTGAGGAACGGGAACGCTCTCTTCTTTAGATCGTAGCATTGGATTCGAGGTAGGCCTCCATCTTTGGTCTTTTCATTTCGTAACTAGGAACTTGCATCGTAACATTTAGTGATTGTTGCTAGACCCCTGTTGGGCTAGTAGGGATCGCCTATGTTCGCAAAGGGGATTTACCTCCTCAACAACATGTTGAATATAAAAGGTTTTTTATCTATCATTGTATGAGACCATGGATATGAAAATGAAAAACTTCTATTTATATATATTCTAGAGATATGGATATTTTGTGTTTTACATACATGTGAATATAAAAGGTTTTTTCTCTGATTGTTTGAGATCATGGATATGAAAATGAAAAAATCCTAGATATTTAAAACTATTCAAGAGATTGGTTGACTTGTAGGGGCATTTACTGTTAGGCTAAAACCAATGTTTTGTATCAAATCACTTGTGGCTTCAATGGGACAATTTTATGTCTAATTTATGTTTTACATGTTGAATATAAAAGGTTTTTTATCTCTCATTGTTTGAGACCATGGATATGAAAATGAAAAACTATATAATTGGTTAAAACCTATGTTTTGTATTAAATTACTTTTTGTTTTTAAATAAGTTATATGCACATTGAATATAGGTGGTTTTTTCTCTCATTGTTTTCAAGTCCATGGATATGAAAATGAAAAACTTCTATATTTAAAACTATTCAAGAGATTGATTTACTTGTAGGGGCATTTATTCTTAGGTTAAAACCATGTTTTGTATCAAATCAGTTATGGTCTCAATGGGAAACTTTTATGGCTAATTCAAGTGTTTTACATGTTGAATTACTTGTAGGGGCATTTAATCTTAGGTTAAAACCTATTTTTTGTACCAAATCATTTATGGTTTCAATGGGAAACTTTTATGGCTAATTCAAGTGTTTTACATGTTGAACATAAAAGGTTTTTTACTCTCTCATTGTTTGAGACCATGGATATGAAAATGTAAAACTTCTATTTAGATCTATTCTAGAGATATGGCTAATTTGTGTTTTACATGTACATTGAATATAAAAGGTTTTCTCTCTCATTGTTTGAGTCCATGGATATTAAAATGCAAAACTTCTATTTAAAACTATTCAAGAGGTTTATTGACTTGTAGGGGCATTTACTCTTAGGTTATTTAAACCTATGTTTTATATCAAATAACTTATGGTTTCAATGGGAAATTTTTATGGCTAATTTGTGTTTTATATGTTGAATATAAAATATTTTTTTCTCTCACATTGTTTGAGACCATGGATATGAAAATGAAAAACTTCTATTTATATCTATTCTAGAGATATGGCTATTTTGTGTTTTACATACATGTGAATATAAAAGGTTTTTTCTCTCATTGTTTGAGACCATGGATATGAAAATGAAAAAAATCCTAGATATTTAAAACTATTCTATAGATTGATTGACTTGTAGGGGAATTTACTCTTAGGTTAAAACCTATGTTTTGTATCAAATCACTTGTGGTTTCAATGGGAACCTTTTATGGCTAATTTGTGTTTTACATGTTGAATATAAAATGTTTTTTCTCTCTCATTGTTTGAGACCATGGATATGAAGATGAAAAACTATATAATTGTTTAAAACCTATGTTTTCTATTAAATTACTTTTTGTTTCTAAATAAGTTATATGCACATTGAATATAAAAGGTTTTTTCTCTAATTGTTTTGAAGTCCATGGATATGAAAATGAAAAGCTTCTATATTTCAAACTATTCAAGAGATTGATTGACTTTTAGGGGCATTTACTCTTAGGTTAAAACCATTTTTTGTATCAAATCAATTATGGTTTCAATGGGAAACTTTTATGGCTAATTCAAGTGTTTCACATGTTGAATGACTTGTAGGGGCATTTAATCTTAGGTTAAAACCTATGTTTTGTATCAAATCATTTATGGTTTCAATGAGAAACTTTTATGGCTAATTCAAGGGTTTTACATGTTGAACATAAAAGGTTTTTTACTCTCTCATTGTTTGAGACCATGGATATGAAAATGTAAAACTTCTATTTAGATCTATTCTAGAGATATGGCTAATTTTGTGTTTTACATGTACATTGAATATAAAAGGTTTTCTCTCTCATTGTTTGAGTCCATGGATATGAAAATGAAAAAATTCTATTTAAAACTATTCAAGAGATTGATTGACTTGAAGGGGCATTTACTCTTAGGTTATTTAAACCTATGTTTTATATCAAATCACTTATGGTTTCAATGGGAAACTTTTATGGCTAATTTGTGTTTTACATGTTGAATATAAAATATTTTTTTCTCTCTCATTGTTTGAGACCATAGATATGAAAATAAAAAAACTTCTATTTAGATCTATTCTAGAGATATGGCTAATTTGTGTTTTACATATATTGAATATAAAATGTTTTTTCTCTCATTTTTTGAGACCATTGATAAGAAAATGAAAAACTTATATATGTAGGGGCATTTACTCTTAGGTTAAAACCTATGTTTTATATCAGATCACTTATGGTTTCAATGGGAAACTTTTATGGATAATTTGTGTTTTACATGTTGAATATAAAAGGTTTTTTTCTCTCTCATTATTTGAGACCATGGATATGAAAATGAAAAACTTTCATTTAGATATATTCTAGAGATATGGATAATTTGTGTTTTACATGTACATTGAATACAAAATGTTTTTTTCTCTCATTGTTTGAGACCATTGATATGAAAATGAAAAACTTCTATATGTAGGGGCATTTACTCTTAGGTTAAAACCTATGTTTTGTATCAAATCACTTATGGTTTCAATGGGAAAATTTTATGGCTAATTTGTGTTTTACATGTTGAATATAAAAGGTTTTTTTCTCTCTCATTGTTTGAGACCATGGATATGAAAATGAAAAACTTCTATTTAGATCAATTCTAGAGATATGGCTAATTTGTGTTGTACATACATTGAATATAAAAGGTTTTTTTCTCTCTCATTGTTTGAGACCATGGATATGAAAATGAAAAACTATATACTTGGTTAAAACTTATGTTTTGTATCAGATTACTTTTTGTTTCTAAATACTAGATACATGTGACTGTAGGGGCATTTACTATAGGGGAATTTAGATCTATTCCATAGATTGACTATAGGGGCATTTACTAGATATGTCACCTTTCATAAAAGATGAGATCCAGAGGCTACCTGGCCCTTTACAGATTCTTCCTATAGAACTACCATGGATATGAAAATGAAAAAATTCTAATTAGATCTATTCTAGAAATTGAATGTAGGGGCATTTACTAGATTAGGTTAAAACCAATGTTTTGTATCAAATCACTTTTGGTTTCAATGGGAAAATTTTATGGATAATTTGTGTTTTACATGTTGAATATAAAAGGTTTTTTATCTGTCATTGTTTGAGACCATGGATATGAAACTGAAAAACTATATAATTGGTTAAAACCTGTGTTTTGTATCAAATTAATTTTTGCTTCTAAATACTATATACATGTTGAATATCAATTGGATGCACATAACATGCAAGTTATGTGCAAATGATGGATAATGAATGACCTAAGTGAATATCCATATCAATTGGATGCAATTTATGTGCAGCTGATGGATGACGAATGAGGTGATGTTGATCATAACCTTTACATCTATATGATAGGAAGCTTGATATACATAACAAGGTTTAGACTAGATATAATTTTGGAATTCAAGTTATGTGCAAATGATGGATGATGAATGACCTAAGTGAATCTCCATATCAATTGGATGCAAGTTATGTGCAGATGATGGATGATGAATGAGGTGATGTTGATCATAACATTTACATATATATGATAGGAAGCTTGATATACATAACAAGGTTTAGACTAGATATAATTTTGGAATTCAAGTTATGTGCAGATGATGGATGATGAATGAGGTGATCTGTTGATCATTACCTTTACATCTATATGATAGGAAGCTTGATATACATAACAAGGTTTAAAGACTAGATATAATTTTTGAATTTATATTAGTTGGAATATTTCAATCAACAACTAAACAGAGTCATCTATTACCAACAAATACCAACTAACAAATATGAAGATACTTTAAAGAGACTACAAAAAATGGACTATAGTACCCAAAAGGTGAGAAATTCATCTCTTACCAACAAATAGATATTAAGATACATGAAAGAGACTACAAACAATGAACTCTAGTACCCAAAAGGTGAGAAATTTACATTGAAAAAATATAGATATTCAACTAGAGGCTTGTGTGGATGACATGAAAAGTACAAGTGGACAATGTATAATTATACTTAGGAAGAGTCTTTGGTTTAATGGTTAAGCAAGAAAGAGTCATTACTTTCTCTATCTAGAGTAGAAGTGGAATACATAGTAGTTACTTCTTTTTCAGTTTTTTGGATGAAATGGTATCTACAAAATATTAAGGTAAATTTCAGTGAACCTACATATCTATTAAGTGTTTCAATACAAGTGTAATAATAATTTAAAAAA
Organism: Pinus albicaulis; assembly: GCA_034641835.2. Classification (NCBI taxonomy): domain Eukaryota; kingdom Viridiplantae; phylum Streptophyta; class Pinopsida; order Pinales; family Pinaceae; genus Pinus; species Pinus albicaulis. The sequence continues at coordinate 895,115,024 of CM076573.1, forward strand.
TAAAATATTCTCTTTCTCTTTCATGACTTACAAGGGGAAAATTACAAAATTTTTTGACATGTAACTACTGCATTTAATCTTACAAGCTTATATTATTTAATTATCATTAAATTAATTAATTAAGCAAGATGAGTATGAGTATACTCTTCAAAAATATAATATGTTTCCTCCTCTGAAATAATAGGTTACTCATAAGTTATGAATATTAAGTTTGGTCAAAATATACAAATCATAACAAAGATTCATTTTGGGGAATTTTATATGAAAAACAAGCTTGCAACCATAAAAGTTGAAATCAGAGTCACGAACGTGCCATGTTGTCAAAGATGAAGCAACAATGTGGTTTCCAGTTTACCTCAAAGATGAAGAGCATGGTTGAAAGTATCTGTGTTATGAAGAAATCAAACATTCATGAAGAACTAAAATAGGTTTATGTGGAAAATACCAAATGATTTTAAAGGAGTCGGTGACTCAAATCAGGCATGCTGGCAAGTCCAAATCTGGCACATTCAATCTGCCGAGGATAGAGCTGCATGCACAGAACTCACTCTACACTTGATTTTCTATGAGGTTGCAACAGTTTGATCATTCACTGAGGTAATGAACATCAGATACAGTGAAATTTCGATACAAACCCACCAGCACCAACTTAGCATTTGGCATACAACACTGGCATTTAGATTCGCGAATATGGATCATGAAATAGGGAAACGTAAGAAAATTATGGCCGTATATATTTGAGGTTGCAACAGTTCTATCATTCCCTGAGGTAATGAACATCAAATACAATGAAATTTTGATACAAACCCACCAGCACAAACTTAGCATTTGGCATACAACACTGGCATTTAGATTCACGAATATGGATCATGAAATAGGGAAACAATAAGAAACTTATGGCCGTATATATTTGAGGTTGCAACAGTTTGATCATTCACTGAGGTAATGAACATTAGATACAACAAAATTTCGATACAAACCCACCAACACCAACTTAGCATTTGGCATACAACATTGGCATTTAGATTCGCGAATATGGATCATGAAATAGGGAAACAATAAGAAACTTATGGCCATATAGATTTTCATATTATTGGTATGGGCCCAACGACAGATGGTAGCTGATGAGTTACTCCATTAATGGTAAGTATTAAGGTAGCTGTCAGTGGGAAATTGGAACATTTAAATAGCGTTTAAGTTGAACTGTATGTATAGGTATGAAATCGGATATTATAATTTTTTACGTTTTAATTTTGAAATTACACTTCATTTTGAAAGGTTGGAGAGTTATAGCACATGTCAAACCTAAAGTTGTAGCCAAAAAAATAGAGACAGGGCCAAAAAACGGAGACAAGGCCAAAAAAATAGAGACAAGGCCAAAAAACAGATACAAAGCCAAAAAAAACAGAGATAGAGCCTCTCTCATTCATAAATTCCATACTGGACGCTGAAGACGTTGAATACGTACCTGGATGCTAAAGATGTTGAAGACGATGAAGACGTTGAACTCGCTGCAGAGGACGCTGAAGTCATAGCAAGGAATGCTGAAGACGTCGTGGAAGACCTCTGCAACAAAAAAATCAACAAAAATTAAAAAATCAAACAAAAATTAAAACCAAATTACAAAATCAACACAAATTAAAACCAAACTAAAAACAACAACAACAAAAAAACTTACATAAATTTAAAATATTAATGCCTTGAGCTTAATGTGCATGAGAATGCTCGACAGAAGTGAGCACGCGAGAATGCGATAGATAAGATCACGCGACATAATGCTGGACAAAAACGAGCACGCAAATGTGAACAAAAACCCGGAAAAGGCTGCGGGTGATATATTTATAAAATAATAGTTCGGCTGAACTTTTATTGCCGGTTTTCCAAACTCAGGTGAAAAATATGTTCGTCATTGCTGTCAGTACGCCGTCATTGAAAATGACAAATGAAGTTCAGCCGAACTAAATTCAATAGTTCGGCTTAACTCTTGAATTCAGCCGAACTATGGAGGAAAAAATGTTTCTTCCCCAAATTGTCACAAAAGTGTTACCCATCTTTGCATTTTCACCCAAAAACATCCAAATGTTTCTTTGGAGTACAAGAGGTGGAATATCTGAGTCGTATTGTATCTCACGAGGGTGTTAAGGTAGACCCTAAAAAAATTAAATCCATTAAGGAATGGAAAGTCCCCACAACCATAAAGAAGTTGCGAGGATTTCTCTGGTTAACAGGGTATTATCACAAATTTGTTAATAATTATGGGAGAATAGAAGCACCTCTAACAACATTATTGAATAAAGATGCATTTTCATGGACTCTTGAAGCAACTAAGGCCATTGAACATCTTAAAGAGCAATGTGCTTAGCACCATTCTTAGCTAAGCCAGACTTCACAAAAACCTTTATTGTGGAATGTGATGCCTCAATAAATGGAATTGGTATTGTTTTAATAAAAGAAGGAAGACCCTTTTCTTTTGAAAGTCATCCAATCAAAGTAAAGTATTTACAAAAATCTATTTATGAGAAGGAAATGTTAGCAATACTACATAAACTAAAGAAAATGGTGACCTTACCTAATGGGAAGACACTTCAAGGTAAAAATTGATCATGATAGTCTTAACAAATACTATCTTCAGAAGAGAAGAAAAAATGGGTCACAAAGATGTTGGGTTATAACTTTGAAATCATCTACAAAAAAGGGAAGCTAAATGTTGTTGCAGATTCACTCTCAAGAAATAATGAATAGGTGGAAGCATTTTGTTGTGCCATTTCTATTATCCAACCAGATTAGATAACCGAAGCAAGGGATGAATGGAAGAAGGATGAATAAGTGTGGATGCTCATTCAAAAGTTGCATCAAGATCCTATTACATCTGATACATTTAGCTGGAAACTTGATTCCTTATGGTACAAAGATCGTTTATATCTTTGTAATAATTCCCAACTAAAAAAAAAATATTCTTTTCGAATTGCACACTTCTCCTTTACAAGGACACTCAGGATTTTTAAAAACTTACCTGAGGGTCAAGACAGAGTTTTCTTGGGATGGCCTTAAATCTGATATTCGAAATTTTGTGGCGGAATGTTTGGTTTTCCAGCAAAATAAATTTGAGACAATTAAGACCCCGAGCCTTCTATAGCCTTTATCCATTCCAAGTCAACGTTCAGAGGAGATTTCAATGGATTCTATGACAGGTTTACCTAAGTCCGAAGGAAAGAGTGTCATCAGGTGGTAGTTGATAGACTTACCAAGTATGCACACTTTTTTGCATTATCTCATCCATTTAAAGCAAGTACAGTTGCTACTACATTTATGGAAACAATTCAAAAGCTACATGGAAACCCAAAGATTATTGTAAGTTACAGATATCCCATTTTTATTGGAAATTTTTGGATGGAATCATTTTATTGTTTGGGTACTCAACTAGTTCATAGCTCATCCTATCATCCTCAATCTGATGGTAATACTGAGATAGTGAATAGATGTTTTGAAGGTTAACTTCGATGTTTGGTATTTTATAAAAAAACACAATGCGTCAAGTGGTTACCTCTCACTGAATGGTGCTATAACACTTCCTTCCATACTGCAGCAAAAATTACCCCACTTATGGCACTTTATGGATATCATCCACCATCCATCACATCATATTTAAGATAAAATTCTAAGGTTCAAGTAGTGGAATATCACATCGAGCATCAACAATAAGTTATCCAACTTTTAAAGGATAACCTAAATTTGGCACAAAATCGAATGAAAAAATAGGAAGATCAACATCGCTGCGAGAGAAGTTCTGATGTAGGAGCCTGGGCATTTTTACGACTACAACCATATAAAAAAATGTCCCTCAAGAAAGCTAACAAAAATAATAAATTATTGCCAAATGTAACACCTCCACATTCAAATTTTTTTTTTTTCCAGTCAGTACTATCTTCCTGACATATTAAATGTTAAGTAGGTATACATCTGTAACTCCAACAGGTTCAACCCATTCAATTCATATTATTCTATTCTTGCCTATTTTGAAGTAAATCTGGAATTATCATTAACAATATCTTCTTGACTATACATTTATAACCCATTAACACCTTTACTAATATAACAAGGCCTATCTCAAGGTGTTTAATTAAATGGTTTTCTATTTGCACTTTGATTTGTTAAAACCTTGCTCAAACTTAATATACATGAGCTTAATATATCCATTAGATATTTGAGGATTCCTCTATTCGATATAAATATCGAATCCATTAACCACAATGCATATGTGTGATTTTATTACCATATGGTTCATCTTTCAAATGTGACTCGATCACGATTTCATGGTCGTAATCTTATAACACCCGAATACCTATATGTGTATACATATAACATATTGATTGTATACGAAGTTTAACTTACATATGGCCTTATGGTTGCATGGGTTTCAACTTAATGTATCTACCTCACACCAAGATTGTGTTGTGTGTATGTATTTTGCATTGAGATCTCTATGCGTCAATTCTATTTAATTCCCGTAGTACCACACAAGAGTCTTAATAAATTTTGATCAGTCTGTTTCTTCATTGGGATTTACACTCTAGTTCGTTTCAGATTATTATTTTTTTATTTATTATGTGGTTTTTGAGGGCATTCTGGTACTTTGGCGTTGTCGCCCATTAAATTTTCTGGATCGTTGAGATGGAAGTCTTCTTAGATCGACGTTAAAACTTATCGTTGGCCTATTGTATACCCCAACTTGGAGTACACTTCCTCCAGATCTCGCCATCTGGATGGTGAGGATCAGTTAGGGTTTGGGCGTAAACGTTGCCATTTATTTCAAGGATTTTCTTTATTGTGCTTCATTTTGTTTCGTTTCATCTCATCTCTAGAACCTACGAAGGCTTCCCCCTTCGAGCCTTTATGGACACGATGGTTTCGCCCTCAGACCTCTTTGTTTCTAATGGTTTTGCCATCAAAACTCTCTATTTTCGTTTTTCTTCTAGTGTAGCACGAATGGAGAAGGAAATTCGACTGAACCTCTCAGGTATTGGTCCGCTTACCATTTTGACTTATGTAGGAAGTTTGTTTTTATACATATGTTTTTCGTTGATGAATGTATTATGCCTCCTTTCGCTGAACTGATATGTGCTTAGTCGTATGACCATCTCATTGATTCGATGCTTATATATATACATATTTTATTTTTGTTCATAGTTATCACGTCTTGAGGTGGTGAAACTATTCGAACCTCTCGTGAGTTCTCCTTCTTACAGACACACATAAATCATGATTCGTTACTTTGATATTCTTTTACGCTGAGATTAATTTGTGATTTGTCAACGAGGTTTATTACTCACTCGTCTTGCTTACGTTTTGCAGTGGAACATATTCACGCCGAGGGTTTATGCCCTTCGTTCAAGGTATTTGGATTTCACAAACTCTTGTTTAATTCAATTCAAACCTAGTTCAATGGTTACTGCATTGTTCGTATTCGATGATTGGGGTTTTACCCTCTGGTTTGCATTTTTCTAGGTACTCTCGTCACTGAGTGCTCCCCATGTTCTCCATCTTGATATTTCAGTCAACGCTACTAGATTTGACCCTTAACATTATTATTAATTTGCTCTCAAGTTGGTACTCTGTTATCATCCAGACACTCGTAATTCTCATGGTTGGAGGAAAATCTTTAGTTTATGGGGTAGTTTGTCTTGCTCGATAGTTAGATTCGATTTATTCATATAGCTTGCCCCCTTTTTATTTTTAAAAGAACTATGGCACTGTGTAATTTATGATTTCTCAGTGTGTAATATCCTGGACATTTACACTATTTATTTTAACATATATAGACTCTGCAGTGTTCTCGAATTTAACCAGTACTCCTAACTCGTATTGGGTCACTGTATTAGTTTTTCTCTTCCCGCATTTTTATTTAGATTTTCGCAGTTTGTATATACTTGTTCTATGTGCGGGATAATGGAGTTACTTGTACTGGCATATTCATAAACTTCTGACCCTATATTGTTATTAATTAAATATTGTGGTCTGAAGTGTATCGAATTTAATTATTTATGTCATTTTATCAGTTCGAAACCAAATAATAAGACTAATAGTACTTGTTTTGAGATCGTAGTTTTATCTCAGCCTTCTGCTTTAACTCTGTCTCCCTTTTTCTATCAAGAGTTTAAATCATTTCCTTCATAGTACCTATATTATGTTCTTTGTAATAAAAAATAGAGAATTCTTTCCAGGATATAGATATATATATATATATATATATATATATATATATATATATATATGGAGCAGAATAGCATAATCTTGGTTATTCCCTATTATAAAATTTTTTATGTTGGCTCTATGTTTCCTCCTTTACTGTATCTCTCTAGTAGAATTTTATATACATTTCCTCTTGGAACAGAATTTTCCATATTTTCCAATGAATAATATAAGTTCCTAACTTACAGTAGTAATACTCCCACCTAATCATTTCACACGAATATTGTTGTTACTGAATATTTTAACATGTTCATACATTAAAGGCCAGAAGCATTCTTTTAAATCTCATTCTGGTTTTTATAATTTTTACATAGTAGTAGTGCGAAATTCTCTTCATAGGAAATAACAATCCACTTTATTTTACTCATAGTATTTTACTTCTCCTAGCATCAGTTTTGGCAGTTTCGCTTTCCTGCTAATTTTAGCCGGAGCACAGTTTGACTCCTTCATGATATAGTACAGACAATTTAGTATGGTTATGGTCATTTAATAAAACAATAAACTCCTCAGGTTTAACTTACATTATAATTACCCCAAATCTTCTCTTAAGTCTGCACAACATTTCTGTATACATGCATGTACATATCTAAAGTATAACTTATTACAGTTTCCTAGGTTTACTACATGAACTAGTTTATTTTTTTTCTATTCAGGTACTATTTATTGCAGAAGAAGATTAAAATTACACTAGCTCTTCTAGGGAACCATTTATACTCTCCCCTAGATTTAAAACATCTAATGGTTTAGAGATTCTGGTTGACAGTATTCCCTAGTATTCATCCCTACTACCATACAGAAGCTTAGAAGAATTATTTTTTCTATTCAACTCTGTTCAAAGTAAGGAAATTCATAACACAACAACTTAACTCAACATAACCACCACAACACTTTTCACTACTATCTAACAACATCTAATTTACTTATTCAACAAATCTGTGTGCATACCACTTTTGTGATGACCAGTCCTCCCAACCTTAGAGTTATTTTATCCACAGAACTCACCCCCAAGCTGAGATCCTCTCCTAGAACAGAACAACCCCAATCTGTTCTGGAGTAGCTTATTTAAGCTTATGCTCCCCAAAGCTTGTTTCTAATTCCGTGTCCAGAATTACAGGATGCTTTTATTCCTGTTTGCCTAGGCTTCCCTTTTTAGGGACTTTAAAGCTACTTTTTGATTTTCCAGCTTTTTACCTCTTCCCAACTACTCTCCACCTCATTGGGGAAATCTAGATTTTTCCTCAAAAATCTAAATTAGAAATAAATTCTTTCAAGGATTTTTGAAAGATTTTCGGGGAAAGTCTTAGCCTCTTTCCATACCTCATGGATTTGGCAAGTGATCTCAAAAATCTCATTTGGTCAATATGCACCGAAATAGTATATTTATTTTTCATAATTAAATAATTAATTACATCCACACCATAATTATCCATTGGGGTCCACTCCCCTTTGTATTTAAGTTCAAATGTCTAACTTGAAAAACATAAAACTAGGGGTGTTACATATTCCCCCTCTAAAAACAAACACCATCCTCGGTGTTAACAACTAACCACTAGAGTTCATTTTGAAAATAGATATGGATATTTTTACATCATCTCAACTTCTCTTTCCCATGTAGCTTCTTTAGCAGTAAAGTGATTCCATTGCACCTTTACTCTTGCTACTGTTCGGTTTCTCAATTCAATTTATTCCCACTCCAATATTTGAAGCGGCTCTGAAAGGAACTCCCCTTTTGGTTCCACCTGTATAACATTCCAATCAACAATGTGAGAAGCATCATGTACATATATTTTGAATAATGAAACATGAAACACATCATGAACTTTAACATGGGGTGGTAAGGCCAGCTTATAAGCCACTGGTCCCACCCTTTCTAACACCTCAAAGTCCCACAATCTCTAGGAGCCAATTTTGCACAACTTCCAGCATAAAGTGTGCTCTTTTTGGGTTTAATACGCAGGTACACATGATCACCCACTTTAAACTCTTGATGCACCCTCTTCTTATCAACATAGTTTTCCGTCGATCTTGCGCTGTATTGATGTTTCTTTGTATTTGTTTGGCAACCCTTTCCATTTATTGTAGAGTATCTAGCCCCAATACTAGCTTATCCTCAGATTGGCTCCAAATTAAAGGAGTACAACACTTCCTTCCATAGAGTGCTTCGAATAAACTCATTTTGATGGAGGACTGATAACTGTTGTTGTAAGCAAATTCGGCTAAATGCAAGTAGTCTTCCCATTTTGATGGCCTATCCATCACATACATTCTCAGCATATCCTCCAAAATATGATTTGTTCTTTCTGTTTGACCATTCTTCTGAGGTTGATAAGCAGTACTAAAATTCAATCTAGTGCCCATGCCCCCAAACAGACCCTTCCAAAAGGCGGCTGTGAACTTAGCGTCTTTATCTGAAATAATCATGTTTGGGACGCCGTGTAGCCTTACTATTTCTTTTAGGAATACATCTGCTACTTGGCCTGTCCCAAAAGTAGATTTTACAGGTATGAAATGTGCAGCTTTTGTTAAAGTGTCTACCAAAACCATCACTGAGTCATGCTGGTACTTTGTTCTAGGTAACCCGGTTATGAAATCTATGGAAACAGTGTTCCATTTCCATTCTGCAATTGGCAAGGGATTTAAAATTACAGCTGGATTTTGATGCTCAACTTTAACTAGTTGACATTCCATGCATCTAGCTAAGTATTCTGCTACATCCTTTTTCATTCCTGGCCAAAAAAATTTCTTTTTCAAAGCTGTTAGCATTTTCTGATATCCAGGATGTCCTGAATATGGCTGTTTATGATATTTATCTAGGATCTCTTTTTTCAAAGACTCTACATTGGGGATATACAGTCTGTTTTTATAGCAGATCAACCCTTTCTGATTTTGGTTGTATTCAGCCATTTCTTTCTTTAACATTTTCACTTGTAGATTCTCATAGTTTGGATCTTGATCTGCTACCTTTTTAACTAGTTCTTCTAAATCAAAACTAGCACTACTCCCAATGCTCCTTATGTTTTTTCAAGCATTTCTACTTAGTGAATCAACAATTTTGTTTTCTTTCCCTTTGATATGTTTTATTTCCATATCAAATTTTCTCAGAAAAGACACCCATCTGGCTTGTCGAGCATTCAAATATGTTTGAGAAAAGAAATACTTGAGACTAATATGATCTGTCATCAATGTAAAATTTTTCCCAAGAAGATAGTATCGCCACATCTTCAAGGCATGAATTACAACAACCAATTCCATATCATATACACTGTAGTTTTGTTCATGTTTCTAAAGTTTCCTAGACTCATATGCAATAACAGAATTTTCCTGCAACAGAACTCCTCCCAACCCTTCTCTACATGCATCTGTGCACACAACAAACTCTTTGTCAGGATCTGCAATTTTCAGTATAGGGGCTGTAGTAAGTTTCAATTTTAGTTATTCAAAACTATTTTGGCATTTTTCAGTCCACTCAAGTTTGGTGCCTTTCCTCTGCAGTGAAGTTATGGGATATGCTATTGCAGAAAATATTTCCACAAATCTTCGATAATAACCTGCAATTCCCATAAATGATCTCACTGTTGAAACATCAGTTGGCACTATCCATTCTCTAATAGCCTTTATTTTCTCAAGGTCAACACCCAATCCTTGTTCAGAAATGATATGCCCCAAGTATTGAATCTTGTCCTTATAAAATTCACATTTACTAAATTTGGCATATAACTGGTTTTCTTTCAAAGTTTGAAAAACTATCCTTAAATGTTCTTGGTGCTCTTCCACACTTTTTGAATATACTAGAATATCGTCTATGAACACTAGTACAAATTTATGTAAGTACTTGTTCAAAATGCTGTTCATAAGCACATAAAAGTGGCAGGGGAATTTTTCAAGCCGAAGGGTAGGACTACAAATTCATAGTGACCATACCTGGTTCGAAAAGTTGTTTTATTGATGTCCTCTTCCTTAATTCTGAGTTGGTGATAACCAGTCCTCAGATCAATCTTAGAAAATATTGAAGCCCCTCTTACTTGATCAAAAAGGTCATCAATTTTGGGCAATGGGCATCTGTTTTTAATTGTCAACTTATTCAATTGACGGTAGTCAATGCACATTCTGAAGGTTCCATCCTTATTTTTCACAAACAACACTGGTGCTCCCCAAGGAGACACACTTGGTCTGATGTAACCTTTATCCAGCAATTCTTGCAATTGCATTTTCAACTCCATGAGTTCAGGGGGGCTCATCCAGTAAGGAGCTCTGGAAACAGGTGTTGCTCCAGGCACCAAATTGATTGAAAAGTCAATCTCTCTTTTAGGGGGAAGATGAGGAATCTCATCTGGAAAAAATTCTTTGAAATCTCTTACCACTGGTAAAGTGTCTAGTAGCTTTTCTTCAGGTTGCTGTTGTAATTCTTCAACATGTACAACATATAATTGATAACCTTTTCTAGCTGTTATTTTTAATTGCAGAGCTGATATTTGTCTTATAGAGATTGGTTTTGGTTTTACTTTGAGGATAAAGGGTCCCCCCTCCTCATCTATACAATGCAGAGTTTTATCCCAACATTTCATCATAGCCTTTCTCTTTTCCAACCAGTCCATTCCAATCAGAAAATCATATGAGCCTAAGGGCATAATGTTTAAATTTATTTCTATCTGAAAATCATTTAATTTAATTATTGTTTGAGGTAACTTATGAGTTAATTTCCTCTTGGTGCCAGTGGCTAACTGAACCAACCAAGACTGCTAAATTTTTTCAGTTTTGAGATTTCATTTCTCTACAACTTGTGGACTAATGTAACTCAAAGAAGCACCCAGATCAATTAAAACTATAACAGATTGGTCAGCAATCTTACCTTCCTTCTCAACCATAGTAGCTTGGTGTTTTGCTTGTTAGTTCTCCAAGGCCGCACTAATAGTGGGTATATTCCTTGCTATATCATTCACTTTGGTAGCTTCTCGATCTCTCATAATCATCTGAGTATTTCGGTGTGGATAGTCCCTCAACAGATGAGGTTCTCCACACCCCCAACATTTCAAAGGTTCCCGCATTTTGACTACTCCCTCCTTCCTATTATCTCCATCTATTTGTTTTGAACCAACTTGGGACTGAGCAGTTTGACTTTCCCTAGGTTTGTTAAATTTCTTCCGCTGATGGTCCCTCCCAAAGTTCTTCAAGTAAGCGGGTTTCTATTTCTTCCCTTTGAATTCACTCTTATTTACCCAGATTTTTCCATGTTCACCCTTTCCTGTAAACTTCTAGTAGCATAATCTAGCTTTCCTCACCACTTCATCCATATTTTTTGGATTATCGAACTCTATTTTCTCCTTGTACACAGCAGGCAAACAATTCAAAAACCTTTGTACCTTTGCCTTCTCTTCACGAATATAAGGAACATACCTTAGAAAATTTGTAAAATTGGTTGCAAATTCATCTATGGTGAGTTGTCCCAATCTGAGTTCGTGGAACTCCTGTGCTTTATCATCATAATAATGTTCGCTCAAATAGCGGTTTTTAAACTTGACTTGGAAATCTTCCCAAGTCACTGTTTTTTCGTCAATGGCATGAACCATTTTCGTCTCCTCCCACCACAAGGTAGCCTTACCTTGTAACTAGTAGACAACTAATCTGGCCTTCAGATTTCTCTCATATTCATAGACCTGGAAATACTTAATCATATTCAACAACCATGCCTCAACATCTTCCTCCTTCTCCCCGTCATAGGAGGGAGGCTTAATTTTTTGGAATTCCCCCTGTAATTCCTTCTTCTGTTTAGACTGATGTCTAGTAGTGTCATCTTCCTTAGAATCATCAAAGAACTTGCCTTTCTTCCTTTTTATGAAACCTTCACCTTCTTGGTTGTTCCGTGAAGTCAGTTATCTTATGAGCTTTTCCTACTCCTCACTGGTTAATGATAACCTGTCATTCTGGCTTCTTAGCTCAGCCATATCTCATTGCAACCTGTGCAACATAGCCATCAAAGGAGCATTAGGATCTGCCGTGTTATCTTAATCACGCATGTCAACATAAATTTCATCTCCTTCAGCCACTGACTTTTCGGTTCCAGTACCACTGTACACTAAACAAAAAAACATCGAAGAATTTTATTTTTTATTTTCCAACAGGAAATCATTAATACAGTGAGCACAAAAACATCCTAGTTTTCCAAACCTGAGCTCTGATACCATTTGTAACACCTCCACATTCAAAAAAAATTTTCCCAGTCAGTACTATCTTCTTGACATATTAAATGTTAAGTAGGTATACATCTGTAACTCCAACAGGTTCAACCCATTCAAGTTATATTATTCTATTCTTGCCTATTTTGAAGTAAATCTAGAATTATCATTAACAATATCTTCTTGACTATACATTTATAACCCATTAACACCTTTATTAATAAAACAAGGCCTATCTCAAGGTGTTTGATTAAATGATTTTCTATTTGCACTTTGATTTGTTAATACCTTGCTCAACCTTTTTATACATGAGCTTAATATATCCATTAGATATTTGAGGATTCCTCTATTCGATATAAATATCGAATCCATTAATCGCATTGCATATGTGTGATTTTATTACCATATGGTTCATCTTTCAAATGTGACTCGATCAGGATTTCATGGTCGTACTCTTATAACACATCGATACCTATATGTGTATACATATAACATATTGATTGTATACGAAGTTTAACTTACATATGGCCTTATGGTTACACGGGTTTCAACTTAATGTATCTACCTCACACCAATATTGCTTTGCGTGTACGTATTTTTCATTGAGATCTCTATGCGTCAATTCTATTTAATTCCCATAGTACCACGCAAGAGTCTTAATAAATTCTGATCAGTCTCTTTCTTCGACGGGATTTACACTCCAATTCGTTCCACATTATTATTTTTTATTTATTATATGATTTTCGAGGGCGTTCTGGTACTTTGGCGTCGTCGCCCATTAAATTTTATGGATCATTGAGATGGACGTCTTCTCAGATCGACGTTAAAACTTATCGCTGGCCTATTGTATACCCCAACTTGGAGTATGCTTCCTCCAAATCTTGCCATCTAGATGGTGAGGATCGATTATGGTTTGGGCATAAACGTTGCGATTTATTTCATGGATTTTATTTAATGTGCTTCATTTTGTTTCGTTTCATCTCGGATCTGGAACCTACGAAGGCTTCCCCCTTCAATCCTTTATGGACACGATGGTTTCACCCTCGCACCTCTTTGTTTCTGAGGGTTTCTCCCTCGAACCTCTCTATTTTAGTTTTTCTTCCTGTGTAGCACCAATAGAGACAGAAATTTGATTGAACCTCTCAGGTATTGGTCTGCTTACCATTTTGACTTATGTATGAAGTTTGTTGTTATACATATGTTTTTCGTTGATGAACGTATTATGCCTCCTTTCACTGAACTAATATGTGCTTAGTCGTATGACCATCTCATTGATTCGATGCCTCTATATATACAGAGTTTCGCTTTGTTCATGGTTATCACGTCTTAAGGCGGTGAAACTATTCGAACCTCTCGTGAGTTCTCCTTCTTACAGACACACATAAATCATGATTCGTTACTTTGTTATTCTTTTACGCTGAGATTAATTTGTGATTTGTCAATGAGGTTTATTACTCACCCCTCTGGCTTACATTTTGTAGTGGAACATATTCACGTCGAGGGTTTATGCCCTTCGTTCAAGGTATTCGGATTTCACAAACTCTTGTTTAATTCAATTCGAACCTAGTTTAATGGTTACTGCATTGTTCGTATTTGATGATTGGGGTTTTACCCTCTGGTTTTCATTTTTGTAGGTACTCTCGTCACGGAGTGCTCCCCATGTTCTCCATCTTGATAATTCAGTCAACGTTACCAAATTCGACCCTTAACGTTATTATTAATTTGCTCTCAGGTTGCTACTCTGTTATCATCCAAACACTCGTCATTCTCATGGCTGGAGGCAAATATTCACTTTATGGAGTAGTTTTTATTACTCGATAGTCAGATTCGATTTATTCATATAGCTCACCCCCTTTTTATTTTTAAAAGAACTATGACACTGTGTAATTTATGATTTCTCAGTGTGTAATATCCTGGAAATTTACACAGTTTATTTTAACATATATAGACTCTGGAGTGTTCTCAAATTTAACCAGTACTCCTAACTCGTATTGGGTCACTGTATTAGTTTTTCTCTTAACGCCTTTTTATTTAGAGTTTTGCAGTTTGTATATACTTGTTCTATGTGCGGGATAACGGAGTTACTTGTACTAGCATATTCATAAACTTTTGACCCTATATTGTTATTAATTAAATATTGTGGTCTGCAGTGTATCGAATTTAATTATTTATGTCATTTTATCAGTTCGAAACCAAATAATAAGACTAATAGTACTTGTTTTGAGATCGTAGTTTTATCTCCTCCTTCTACTTTAACTCTATCTCCCTTTTTCTGTCAAAAGTTTAAATCATTTCCTTCATAGTACCTATATTATGTTCTTTGTAATACAAAATAGAGAATACTTTCCAGGATATATATATATATATATATATATATATATATATATATATATATATATCTATCTATCTATCTATCTATCTATCTATCTATCTATCTATCTATATATATATATACATGGAGCATAATAGCATAATCTTGGTTATTCCCTATTATAAAAATGTTTATGTTGGCTCTATGTTTCCTCCTTTACTCTATCTCTCTAGTAAACTTTTATGTACATTTCCTCTTGGAACAGAATTTTCCATATTTGCCAATGAATAATATAAGTTTCTACCTTACAGTCGTAATACTCCCACCTAATCATTTCACATGAATAGTTTTGTTATTGAATATTTTAACATGTTCATACATTAAAGGGTAGAAGTATTTTTATAAATCTCATTCTGGTTTTTATAATTTTTACATAGAAGTAGTGGGAAATTCTCTTCATAGGAAATAACAATCCACTTTATTTTACTCATAGTATTCTACTTCTCCTAGCATCAGTTTTGGCAGTTTATCTTTCCTGCTAATTTTAGCCGGAGCACAGTTTGACTCCTTCATGATACAGTAGAGATAGTTTAGTATGGTTATGGTCATTTAATAAAAAAATAAACTCCTCAGGTTTAGCTTACATTATAATTACCCCAACTCTTCTCTTAAGTCTACACAACATTTCTATATACATGCATGTACATATATAAAGTATAACTTATTACAGTTTCCCAGGTTTACTACATGAACTAGTTTATTTTTTTTTCTATTCAAGTACTATTTATTGCAGAAGCAGAATTAAAATTACACTAACTATTCTAGGGAACCATTTATACTCTCCCTAGATTTAAACCATCTAATGGTTTAGAGATTCTGGTTGACATTATTCCCTAGTATTCATTCCTACTACCATACAGAAGCTTAGAAGAATTATTTCTTCTATTCAACTATGTTCAAAGTAAGGAAATTCATAACACCGCAACTTAACTCAACATAACCACCACAACACTTTTCACTACTGTCTAACAACATCTAATTTAATTATTCAGCAAATCTGTGTGCATACCACTTCTGTGATGACCAGTCCTCCCAACCTTGGAGTTATTTTATCCACAGAACTCACCCCCGAGCTGAGATCCTCTCCCAGAACAGACCAACCCCAATTTTTTCTGGAGTAGCTTATTTAAGCTTATGCTCCCGAAAGCCTGTTTCTAATTTTGTGTCCAGAATTACAGGATGCTTTTATTCATGTTCACCTAGGCTTCACTTTTTAGGGACTTTAAAGCTACTTTATGCTTTTCCAGCTTTTTACCTCTTCCCAACTACTCTCCACCTCATTGGGGAAATCTAGATTTTTCCTCAAAAATCTAAATTAGAAATAAATTCTTTCAAGGATTTTTGAAATATTTTTGGGGAAATTCTTAGCCTCTTTCCATACCTCATGGATTTTGCAAGTGATCTCAAAAATTTCATTTGGTCAATATGCACCGAAATAGTATATTTATTTTTCATAATTAAATAATTAATTACATCCACACCATAATTATCCATTGGGGTCCACTCCCGTTTGGATTTAAGTTCAAATGTCTAACTTGAAAAACATAAAACTAGGGGTGTTACATCAAAGTACTATGGTCCTTACAAGGTGTTGCAAAAGATTGGTACCATGGCATACAAATTGAAGCTTCCTGCTTCGTCGCGAGTGCATCCAGTTCAAACAATATTGCTAGAACTTGATGAGGAAGGAAAATTCATATTGGAACTTGAAGCAGCCACAGAAACAAGAAGTCGACAGCTATGAAATTGATCAATTTCAGAGTATTTCATCAAGTGGAAGAACTTACCCACTAAAGATTCTACATGGGAGGATGAAAATTTTATACAGAAGCACCCAGAACTACTCAAGCATTGAGGACAACACTTTTTTGAAGGAGAGGGGCATGCTAGGTTCCTATATTACTACTGTAGTCCCTTATTGTTATTATTTTATCCCCTTTATTGTTATTGTTGTACCCCTGTAACCCCAATATTGTTATTATTGTGCCCTTACATTATTATTGTTAGGTCGGCTAGGATTATATTGTGACCCCTTGGACTCTTATATATAGAAGGAGGTTTTTCCATTTGTATCATCCAAGAATTGTTCATTTATGTAATGTAAATGAGGTTTCCCCCTTGAAGTGTCTTATTTCTAAAGCATTGATCTCTCTTTTCTTCTATTTTTGGAGTTGGTTTCATAATAATAGGTATCGTTCACCCAGAGAGGAGGTTCAATCTTGGCATTAGAGCTACTTACATTGCCTTGTTGTCATCCACCACCAAGTGTGAATCCTGATGTGCTTTGACCAAATGTAGTTACCCATTAGTTGACCTTCCATCCTACTCCTTGGGTAATATCCTTTCCCGTGGACCCTCAAGCTTCCATGGGGCTATGCAATGGAGGAAGTGTGTTAGTTGATAGAGGTGAGCACTCCTTGGCTCAAGAGTCCCATCTCTAAAATCCTCTACCTCACGAGACTCAATTATAGCTCATAGCTACTCACAATGAAATAATCTCATCCATCCAACCATAGGGTAAGCAAAATTCCCTTCTCCCATGTATTTCCCCTTCTTTTATAGGAGGTTTCATAGTTGAAAATTGACACTTCATGCATAATTAATTATTTATATTAATCCAAAAGATTAATTGTTCACTCACTCATTTGTTACTCTCGCATGAAGGCTCTCCAAACTTATTTTCTTAAATTTTAATTCAAAGATAATATTTTTCTTCACCCCAACAAGACTCCCTATTTCTTCTCCAAGTTGTCTCTTAATCCTCCATTTCTACTCAATTTGATTTCATTACTAAGTTCAACTAATTAGCCTTGGATTTGGTCCCCTAACAACTTCATAATTTAGCTCGATTTTCCTCTTACATCGATATTCTTATGATGGCTCTTGCCACATGGAGGTTCTCTAAATTCCTCCAATTTAAATTTCTTAATATTTATTTTAATTCACCACCCTCTTCTCTTAATGTATTTTATGATTAATTTTTTTAGTTACGCTATCTCCCTCTTTTCCCCTTTTACCTAATTAAATTACTCATGTGCATTATCTACCTAATATTTTTCAACATGGGAAGGGTAGAGTTCTCAAGGTACAATATTTTTATATCTTCGTATTCTCCCTTTACGCCAAGTTTTAATCTTAATTTAATTGCCTTGGTTCTAACCTCATTTACCACCTAGTGTGAATTTGTAGGATTTTCATACCTTGATTATATTTATTGGTTTCTTTTGAATGAAAATGGTTCCAGTTCAGTTGTGTCCTGAAAGAACTTCCCTTCAAATTTTTAAGGGTTTCATGACTAATAATTTATTTATGATGAAAATGGTGTCAAATTGGTCATGCCCTTGAAGAACTTACCTTTGAAGTTCCAAGGGTACCACACGTAACAATTTATTCATGATGCCAAAGGTTCCAAGTCAGTGATGTGCTCCAATAACTTCCCTTGACGTTCTTATGGTGCCACGTTTCTTTCCCTTCAAGCATCAATTGGATACAAGGGGAAACTATAGATGCAATGGAAAAGACTGTTATCATCTCTAGTGTTGTCCACTATAGTCAAACTAATGGATTTGGGGATCAATAAATCCACATTGATGGACAAACCCAGTGAAATCATTGTGGGAGACCCAATTTTGGACCTTCCCCCATGACATTTTCATCTTAAAGGAAAAGGTATCCCAACCCTTCAAACCCAAGTCATGGCAGGAGTGCCAGCGGGGGAAATCAGGGGCATTGTCCCACTTCTCCCATGAAGTTCCATCCAATTGTACAACCTTATCACCCATTTGTGAATCATTTGACCAAGAAAATAAACTATGTATGTAAGCACTAACATGTCATTAGAATTTGTAGCAAGATTCAAAATAAAATTTAAAATTTCGAAGATAAAATATTGATTTCCATCGAACCAGATGTTTTCAACTCATCACATGCGAGTGCATTTGGTGTTTTCTTGTCATATTTTATAACCCTCAGTAACAGGGTTTCACAATTTTATTCATTATCATAGTAAAATCTCTGACATGACATAGTCATTCACATTGTTGGTTATCATGAGCTAGAAATAATGCAAGTAGCCTACATAAGGAACATATCCATCACAACTATCATGATCATAACATTAATAGAAAAATACATATCCATCAAATTTATCATCATCCTAACACCGACTAGGAAATAAATACATCCACTAATAGTAGATTCAAGGATGCCAATCCTCAACCTGAGTTCCTCAAAGAATAATGTGTGAGCCTTAAGGATAAATCAATGTTAATTTCATATCAAGGTCAGAAAACTAGAGTGGGGCACTACAAAACTCAATTTTCATCTTTTAGTGCTATTAAGTGACAGACTTCTATCGAAACTTTAAAAAAACTAAGTGTTTGGATCCTTTGTGCTAGACTCTGCTTCTGTACTTAATCTTCGACTTTGTATATGTGCTCGAAACTCTATTGTTGCTCCTAATTTTTAATAGATCCTTTCATTTTTAATTATTTTTTTGTCGCTACCTCCTTTGAATATCAATACTTGTTGAAATCACTTCGTTGAGTCTCCTATGGACTCAAATGTGAAAATCTCTTTATCTTGTAATGGTTATTAAATGAAATAATGATATGCTAACAAATTTTAACACACATACAGGCTATTGAAATACAAGAAGATTGTCACTCAATTAAATCAAAGCATTATATACATATTCATATAAGGCCCTTTTGTCCTTATCTACATTATATGACCCATTCTGGCACTAAGACAGATTCTTTATTTCTCAACCTCTCGCCTTCCTATCTCTCTGTACCCAATCACACACATTTTTTTCCTATTCATTATTTTCATCATTAAATACAAAAGGGATTCCAAACTAATACAATTTATATCCAAAGAATCTTCACCTAAACCTCTAATCCAAGATTTCATAAATCTCTAAACAGTCTAACTTCCCACCTTTCTCTCTAACCCACTGAAATATTCTCGAGATCTATTTAGAGAAATAGATTTGATTGCAATTATCATTTCTAATTATGTATTCCTCTAAAAAATTAGGAAAACATAGGAAATAATTAAATAAATACATTTTTAAAGGAACCAACTCCCTCTTAATTGAGGAGGTATTCATAATTAAATATATACAAAGGTACATGGAAGATATCAAAATGATATTCTATAAGAAGAGTCACAACATACACAATGCTATAGATTAAATACCTAACCAAGGTACTCTAATCAGGTGGCACTAAGGTGAATTCAAGCTTTAACCACTCTAGGTACCATAAATATTCTAAAACCTATTACTAACATATGGATCTAGGTGTGTATCCAAGGTCAGAGCTCCATGAACAATGCCACCCTCCCTATTTTAGGATCTAGACATCAACCCATATATTAATGAGATGTACTCCCAATAATATTGCGATAAGATGCTTCATCTCCCCTAATCAACTAAATCAAATAAATATACGCCACTTCCAATCATGCTTCAAATGTTCAACCTTCTATGAAGAGATCATACATAATCACAACCCTAATAAGTAATAAAATTTAAAATGAATATATAAATAAACAAAACCCTTCAAGGTCCTTAATCATCCCAATACTACTCATATCATCATAATTTTAACCATATGCAACTTGTTATAATCTTTCTTTCATTTCTTCAATAACACCATATACAACCTTTTTCAAGTATTTTATTTGAAAATCCATATGTAGTACTTTGATTCATTATTTATTCAAGGTGTTTTCTATATCATGCCTTCCCTCTTAACTGGGGATATATACCCTTTCTTTTATCCAATCTCCCTCTCAACTTGGGGAGATGAACAACTTCATAATATCAGTTAAACTTCATTCTTTCAAGGCTTAACTTTTTCTTACGGCATCAAGGTCATCTTGATCATCTTCATTAAAAAACGTGAATATTTTGTAACTGCAAGACTTTGATATCAAGTACAACCAAATACAAATATGGAAGTGTCAAAATATCAAATTCACAATCAACACGAGACAAATCCTTTTAAATGCTAGACTTCAACTACTTGATAGGGTTTTGTTATAAACCCTAGAGTCCATCTTCGAGACACATATCCTTATATATTAGAAACTCAAAAAAAATACCAATTTGATCATATTATTATACATCTAAGTTTTCAACAACATGCTTATTATAATTTACATGTGAGACTCTACTATGTTTTATTGCAAACCCTATATTTTATCATCAAAACTAGATCATATGGATGATTGAAAACAATATGATCATCTCCTAGAATATCAATCTCAATCAATATAGCATACATGAATATGCATATCTATGGTTTCAATATCATGCATTATTATCTTATATCAATATTCATACCTACTAGGTAAACACAAACATGAATACATCAATGTTAGATATACAACAATTTTGACCAAAAAAATGAAATACACCTAGAGTTTCATTCCTAGGATCTTAATTTAGTTAACTGAAGGTTTTTTTCATAAACCATAATTTATCAAACATTAAAAATCTAGGGTTTCATTATATAACCTAGATATTAACAGGAAACCGTAAAGGACCAGGTCTTTTACCACAACATTATCAAAACCACAAACATTAAAAGAATAGGATTTCTAGAATTTTTCCACAACCCCTAACTAGATTAGGGTTTCATTTCCTAACATTGACATACCCTTCAAAATAAGAGGCTAGGGTTTTATAGTGAACCCTAAGAGTTTGGATTTCACAATAATGAGTAAATGATAGTATAAAAATAATATATTCGATCTACTTATTAATCACCCTAATAAGAATATTTATGATTCATAACCCTAGACATAACAATTTCAATAATGTAAAGACATTTTCAAAACAAAATGAACATAACTTTACTATGAAGAGAACCTTGTAACAAAACTTGTAGTTTAAGACATACCTTTAATTTTTATTTAACATCCCTTGTAAGAAATAAATTATTGAAGGGCTCCCTTTGCAATATAACTTATTCCATGCTTCAATTCTCCTACATAACCATTGTGTATCATGTAATATTTCCTACCAAGGAAAATATAGAGGTTATTAGAATTTAATACAAACAAATCTTGATGTGATGAGGAAATAAGACATGAACATATGAAACAAAGAACAAAATAATTAAATTTTGGGAAAATGGTGGAAGCTCCATCTTAATTCAATTTTTTTGATTGATACCTACAAATTATCAAAAAAATTCAAAAATGTTCTAACACGACATGTTAGGCCTACAACCTATAGAAATGAAAACATAAGGGAAACTAATTCAAGACTAATAAGTATATGTAGGAGAGGACTTAGTAGTAGAACTCTTTGACTTACAATTATTTAGTTTTTTTCTTCATAGGTTGAGCTTCATTGGTAATATTTTCTTGTTTCCTATCTCTCTTCTTTTTCCTTGGATTCTCAAGACATTGATTTTTGTAATGACCCATCTTATGATAGTTGTAACATTCAATTATGGATAGGTCAACTTTATTCTATGGTCCTTTGAACTTCTTGAAGGTTCCCTTCAATATTTTGATGAGTAGAATAGGCATTAGAGGTGTTGTATTATTCATCCTTCTATGTTTACTAATGATATTCAGGCTTCTTCTTGACTGCATGCATTCCATATTGGTTCAAATGTTGGAGTATCCTTCCAAATACTAATTCCTTATCCAAAATGACTCCCATATTTTGGTAGACCTAGAAGAGTAGCAATTACAACTTCTTTTTCTGGTACATGATAATCTATTGCTTGGATTTTCTTGGATTTTATATATTATTCTAGATATCCTTACAAAATATGATGAAATAATATCGTCTCTTTCCATCCTTCTTTCTCTTAATTCATTCTTGAGGCTACATATCTTACCAATGCTCTTAATGGTGAATAACTTGGAAATAGCTTCATATATTTCTTGAGGAGTGTCTATGTTGGATATGTATAGAATTATATTTTCCTTTACTCCATATACTATCATATTCATGGACAAGATTTAGGTTTATCTAAACTTCCCCCTCTCTACTTAATGTGTAGACTTCTTGACTTTTCCTAGAACAAGGTCTAAAACATTGTGCTTAGCGAGGATAATATATATCCTCTTTTTCCATACCCTGTAGAGGGAGGATCCTTCTAGCTTGTTTTCTCCTTTCATTGTAGTTCAAATAGTTCCTATATATAGTGGTCTCCTTGTATAGTAATTTTTTCATAATTAACTTCCTTTTATCTCATTTTCTTCAATAGATCTTTGAGCTACCTTTTTCTTCCTTCTTCACCTTAGCTCTAATACGATGTTAGAAAATCAGAAATGCAAAAATATTTTCTTACATTGATACATTAGAGAACTTTTGAGGTCTAAAATGGGCATCCTAAAAAAAATGTAC
The DNA here is from genome assembly GCA_034641835.2 of Pinus albicaulis. Lineage (NCBI taxonomy): Eukaryota > Viridiplantae > Streptophyta > Pinopsida > Pinales > Pinaceae > Pinus > Pinus albicaulis. The sequence goes on from CM076573.1 coordinate 895,138,194, forward strand.
AACCAAAATAAACTTTATAAGAACCAATAGGATTCAAGATGATGATGTAAACCACGGGGGATGATTCACCATTTTTCAGTAAAAAAGTAAAAATATTAAAAAACAATAAAATAATAAAACTACTTTTTCAACTTGTATTTTCAACTTATCTCATTAAGGTTCTACTCAAATTTTTAGCGTTAGTACTCATTGGATGCAAAATTTAATTCCTCATCTAAGGATTACCCATGTTTCATACTTTTGATCGACCCTACTACATGAAAAATGATATATACATGAAAAAATGTGATTGCAATCACATTTTTCATGCATTTCTCATTTTTTTCCATAGTAGAGTCCATCGAAAGTATGAAACAAGAGTACTCCTCGGATGAGGAATCAAATTATGCATCCAATGAGTGTTCCCACTTGAAATTTGAGTAAACCCATAAGGAGATAGGTTAAAACTATGAGTTGAAACAGTAGTTTTTTTCTTTTTTCCCTCTAAAATTTGATGATGTAATCTAATATTATTTTATTATTTCTACTATTATTTTAGATTTTCCTTAGGAGGCCCATTTTAGACCTCAAAATTACCTTAATGAACAACTTGTGATATTCATGTGTTCTTATTAATTATTTTTTTATGTTATTCATTTATCTTATTTTCATCAAGAAATCATCAAATCAAAACATGAAAATCATGGACACTAAATATAGGCACTCATCCAGGGCTAAAACTGCTCTATATGGGAAAACCCATTCAAAATATTCAAGTACAAAATTCAAGTTGAGATAGACCAAGAACCTAGACACAAAATACTTTCCTCCTCCGCCAAGTTAGCTTTCTAATATGATTAAAAAAAATTCATTAGTCTCTTCTTGTCCAACAACTTCAAAAAAACAACAACTCATACTTTTGACTTTCCAGCTTCAAAACTTCGGCCCCAGCTTCAAAACATTGGCCAACTTCAAAATTGCAACTTTGATCCTTCTAGTAAACCAACAAATACACACGCGTGAAATATGGTGAGAGAAAACTTGACTTCACTTTCTTGATAAAGTCCTCCTTCACCTTCGTTAGATTTTCTCCTTTCTTCCTTGAATTTCATAACCTTTTCCATCTTCCATCTATAGTAGATCTAACTTCTTGAGTGAGAGATCAAATTGCTCCGAATGAGGTCAAGTTTATACTCTTTTATAGTGGTTCATGCCATCCCTTTTAGGCCAACTTGTCTAGTTTGAGGCTGACCTGCTAGAGGAGGCCTAGAAGACATAATTTACATGAAAGTAAATTTATTTCTTGACATATGAAGACCAAGAAGGGTATTTTATAAGGACACTTGAAATAGAACCTAGAATGCTACAATGGAGGTTTTGACCTATAAAAAATTGACCGTAACATGAAAGCCATGCTTTAATAAGTCAATTTATTTTATAATAAGTTTTATTTTTCTTTATTTTGAAAAATACATTACATCATGACTCAAATACACTTGTGAAGACCAACACTAGTTACATTCTTAAACATTTCATAGTGTTGGATTTCTTTAGGAACTTTCATCTTCACCTGCTCCACTTTCATATTCACTTCAGGCTCTCAAATGAAAACATTGCGATCAAGTTGGCCACATGAGATATAAATATTTTGATCTTCACTGTTGTGAGAATTATGGAAAACATACTCATAAATTAGACAAATTTTCTAGACACAATACTACAACAAGATAAAAGAGTAACCTTGGATGGATCATTTCTTGGAAATGGTCTTCAATTTCCAATAAGATATATCAATAATATAACAAAGTTCATTCTCGACTATTTACATGCATTAAAGTAGAGAGATATTCATATTTTAACCTTATATCTGACAGGGGGCGGGGGGGGGGGGAATTGATATTCAACTACTAGCTTCAAAATCATATGAAATGATCCTAATGCATAGCCAAAACCAGAGCGTACAACGAGATCCTAGAACTAGAGTTAGAGCTATAATTGGAGATATAATTATGTTTCATTAGCATGAATTGGTTGATGGAAAAACTTAAACCACCAAGAATAAAATATTTTGGTTTCTGCTAGCCATTTCATTAATTTTTGGTTTTCTTTAAACCATCATCAAGGATAAATTCCATTTTATAGAATACTTTAGCTACTAGCTAGATTTGGAATTGTTCTAAGAATTCCTTGACACCATGTTCTAGGGTTGGTGTTCAATATTAAAGCACCACTAGTATAAGACTTCAACTTTTTCTACCTAATTTGGATTATGGTTTTCCTTGAAAAGCCATTTTAGAGAGCACATCCAACCATTCTCTACTAACCACCTATATACTTCACATCTCTTCTTCAACTCCCATTAACCCCTTCAAATTAAGGGGGAATGTTTGAAAATTAATACTTTTGGAGTTATGAAAATTGGGTACATTCACTTGAATGGAAAATGAAATGACTCATGTGAAGTTATAGAGTCATATAAGTCCAAGAGACCTTCAAAAATGGATCACATGGTCATGAAATATTATACTTATATGTACATTTGCTTAATGAAATGTATCTAACATTTATTTATCTCTTATGTATTTTTGTGAGTCATTTTCTCACTAACCATATTAGTAACCTAAAACTCAATAATCCATATTAAGGATTATAGTGATATGAACTTGCTTCTATATGTTTCATCTCACCAAATTGAGGGGGCTAGGTCATCGATTTTCCATATTTTTTCTTCCTTGTAGACTCTTTCAAATGAATTTTCTATTCTTTCTTTATCTAAATCCATAGAAATATTTTCCATTGAGTAAGAGAGAACAAAACAATGAATTTTATTGTGTTCTACTTCTAGGGAATTGATTCTATGCTTTAGAGAATAAAATATAAAATGATAGGAGGTTTCCACTATTTGAATAAGTAGGTTCCTTGCAGAATTAGGAACTAAGTATATAAGAATTATTTTATGTTCATCTGATTTAGAACAACCTACTACTAGCCAAGTTCCAATTATGCAACAGAACAAACAAACCATAGAGCCAAAATGTAAATATACACTTTGAAACCATCTCCATAATGAAAAAGGAGAAACAGAAGACCTAAACAATGCCTAACATCACCAACATGACATTCATCAAAGCTTAATAATGATACTACAAAAAATATGGCAACACAAACAATAGAGAAATTTCCATCATAACCCAACAAACCATGAGAAACAAACTCCACTATAAATATCTATAGAGAATCCCAAGAAACCATCAAATATTTATCCCAATTTTCAACGGGTGTGACTTTCCATCAATAATGATTACATGATTAATTAAACTAAATAAATAGAGGTCCACCCATCATCCTTACCAAGGAATCTACAATCCATTCTCATTAATTGATTCATAATGATAAATTATTCCATTAAGACCCAATAGATAAACAATCTAAGGGATTAGGAAATACATAATATATATATATATATATTAAACATTCTTAGGCTTAAATCAATACTAAAATATATCAATGATTACCTTTTGGTTTTAGTGTATAAATTTATAAACACAATAATGTATTTCTGGATTCTCCTTATCTAACAAATTACTCTTATGTTAAATAAAAAATCCTTCCACTTAATTCTTTGTGGAAATTAAATCTCCCTTTGCAAAACACATATGAAGCAAATCAATCGCACATAACAAGATGTTTTACTGGGAAAAATTAAAGCTAAAAACCCCAACTATCATATATTGTTTATGTCAATGGAACATGTAATAATATCATACAAAGATCAGCTCATAGATCTCTCAGTACAATCACCAATCGTCACACACTGTCATGCAGAAATTTGCATATCTATGCACCAATTTCTTGCCTCCTGACAGCCTGCCTCCACTGTACAATCCATGATAAAGAAGACCCCTGAAAGAGTTTGACCTTACCTTGCTTGCACTACACAATCCTCATTGGCATCTCCAATGTCAGTGTAGATGCATTGAGTGCATCACTATAGTCACAACTGATAGTCCATCTCACCCTTTCACCTATCTCTCTACTAGGTTTCCACTAGATCTGACATGCAAGTAGCTAACTGTTGTATTTGTTAGTTGCAAGTTAGATACTACTTATGAATTAATTAAATAATTAATTCACTCATCTTTCACTAGTGTATGTTCAGTTACAACTAGCACAACTGAGTTTAACTCACTGAACTGAGTTAAACTAAATAACAACTCACATAACTACTCTTCCAACTCTATTACAATTTGTCACTATAATTTATAATGAAGTTCTCCATGCATGAGTCACCAACCACCCTAGGAATTGCGTAATTCCTTCAAACCACTGATGTGCCACATCTGTTCACTGAAATCAAGTGCTCTAAGAGAATAAGTTACTATTTATTTTCTGATTACTATTAAGGGCTAATAATAATTGGCATGCATTCTATTTTTAGATTAGAGATCTATAAATAGACTTCTGCCATCTTCTAAAAATAGAAATTCATCCAAAGATAGAATTTTCTCAACCATCTAGAATCAGCATCTTGTTAATTTTAGAATATGCTCACCATTCTAAAAATAGACATACACCTAAAGATAGCTTGTGTGGGCCCCACCTAGTTTAGGTGCTTATTTTTCACTAGGATCAAGGAATGATGTTTCAGGATGCCACTTTCACTATTTCTTGTTGCAATCTTCAACATTTAGATCTCATTTGATATTTAGCAAAGAGAGTTCACATTATTTTTAGATTTTTGAATCTTGATTTTATTCCATACTAAATATGCATGAGTTATCACCACTTTAATGACAAAAATTAAATATTTAAAAAATATTAAGGATTGAATGCATTCCCCTTTTACATTGTATAAAATACACCATAGGGAGTAAGTATATGCTACTTTATTCAATGCCCTCCTTCGTCCAAAAACATAATTGTCAATATTATTTATTTTTGAGTCATGAACTCTCCACTTTGTACCTACTTCCCATTTATTATTCTTTGAATCTCATCAAAACAGTGGATGGGGTAGAATGGAACAATAAATCCCAAATCGACCTAAATAATCCAATTATATTCAAATCTATCAAAATTTTATCACAAACCAATATTTCTAGATTGTAAATGTTTAGGAAGAAGGGATTTGGATTTATATGGTATTTTCTTTAGCATACTCCATTCATTATTAAAAATATTTTTTCTCAAGACCAACCAAATTTTCTATTAAATGTATTTTGGTTGAGTAGCCCATATTATTTTGAAGCATTTATTTTTTTAAGACTCCTAGGTATTGCTTACTCTAATTCATGGACATATCATCCAAATACCTAGAAATTTGAAAGGAACACATCCATACTTCCTTGACATAGTTATATTCAAAAAATTGATGGAAGGATAATTGTTCTTCATGGGCACACAAAACATAACTTGAGGTACTAACTACTTTTTTTTTTCTTCAAAATTTTTTCTGTAAGGATTATTCCATGAGAGGTAATCTAGAAAGAAAATATTTATCTTTAGAAAACCAATATTGTTACAAATGTTCTTCCACAAAGTTATAGTGTAATTGATAGTCTTCCATTTAATTAGGGCACCTTTTAAGGATTCAAATATTATTCCTATTTATAGTATTATTGGTGACTACTATGGTTTGAAAAGTTATATTATAGAACACCAATAAATATTCAATAAAAAAACATGTAATTTACTATTAAAATTTGTAATTTTTTGGTGTATATTATCTATTTAGTCATATGTATGTAGAAAATAGGCAAATCTTAAACAAATAGGTGAACATTTTTTTTCCACAAAATGTCCAAAAAAATTTCTAATTAGTGAAATTTTGCCACTAAAATCTTCCTTAAATTTAGTGAAGCTGCACCTATATCAATAGGAAGAAGGAATAATCACAACTCCAATGATCCCTAAGGGATTTATTCCATGGAACACACTCGATTAGTGCATGCTATAGTGAATTTACTAAATGCCTGAATTCACTCTAAATTTTCACTCTCATTTTGAGATGCCATATAAAGTGTGAATATTTCTAATTTCCATATAATTTTTGAGAAAATACAAACCCAAGCGACTGGACATAAAATCCATCGCATAGATGTTGTCCTCCAACTTATCATTTATTTCACATTTCCTAGTACCCTTATTTTATTAATGAGGTATCAATATGTAGAAGCTTCAAGATGGAGAACTTTTTTTTTTTATCTTTCGTGATTTCACAACATATTTATCTCTAGATCCTATGAAAAAAAATTTATAACATATATTTTTCCACTTCTCTAGTTTTCCATTGATAATTATCCATAATGGTTTGGATCCCATAGACAAGTTCATCTAAGTGGATATTTGATCCGTATTCTACTTATAACCTTTGGACTTCTAACAGTCCTCTAATTCACTAAATGATAGATGTTGGTTGGTTTACCTCCTTGACATATAAAATTTCTTATGGATATTGATACGTGAATTATTACGGTAGCTAGAGCAATAAAACCCAAACATTGATATAATTGCAAAACTAATCACATTAATTTGATTAGGAGTATTCACTCTACTAGATTCAGCCATTAAAAAGTCCATTATTGAAATTTTTTTTCTCATGTTTTTTGGAATAATATATAAAAATAGAGAATAATGTATTCTATAAAAGTTGGGAATCCTAAGATATTTGAAATAATACCAATTTTTAGCCAAGGAAATTGAAGGAACTTAGAGATGGGATTGAATTGATTATTTTTCTAGCCAAATATTTTATATTGTTTGTGGTTAACCTCCACCTAAGATACATCCATGAAATATTCCAATATTTGGTTAAATGTTGAGGCTATTATTAGAAAATTACTCCCAAAAGAAGGGTGTCAACTAGAAATTGAGAATGGTTTATGATTTTTGTTCAATGAAAAATATTAGTCTTTTAGAGATTTCAAATAACTCCCTTTAATTCAATATTGTGGCTAAGATAATTACCATAACAACATATACTAGTTGAGAGAGAGGAGAACTTTTCCTAAATCCTATATTTATTTGAAAAAAAAAAAAAAAATTTAACCATTCACTAAACGGGGTTGTACATGGGTACCCAATATCATACAAATTCATTTAATTAAAAGAGAGCTGAAACTAAATTTTCTCAAAACCTTGGGAATAAAGGAACACATAATTCGACCAGATGCATTTTCCATATCCAATTTAATTATCGTAACATTCTCTTTTGTTTCTGTCTTAAGTGTATGGCCTCTTGCATCAACACTATGTTGTCTATCATATGCATATTTTGTATTAACCCTCCTTGATTATCAAAAGTTATTTTGGGAAAAAAGTTTAAGTTTTTTTTTTAATTATCATGTTAATGATTTTATATTAATAATTTCAAACATAAATTGGATTGAATATGTAAAAGGAAGAAGGATTCGCCTATTTTCGAATTAATGTTGAAAATAATGAATTTTCATTTGGATCCACAATTTACAAGCACAACGGTCATGCTGACAATTTCTCTTCAGGTCATATTTAATAAGATCCCAAGATTACATGTAGAAGGAAATAAAAGTCCACTTAGGGGCCTATGAGATTTTTAAAGATCCAAACTCCAAATGGAATTTTAAATTTGAGCTTCTTTAATTGAACTTTTTATCATTTTATTATTCTAATGACATCAAAGTCATCGACATTTCTAGTGGTTGCTTCATTCAACAATGTAAATAAAGAGCATAAATGTTTTATAGTAACATTTTTTATACCGTTAAATTTTGATCACACCTTTCCTCAAGATATCCTTTATATCATTTTTAGAAATATGTTCTTTGGCTTACTCATGGAGAAAACAGTGTTTTTTTCCTTCATTTTAATCACGAGCTTCTATATTTCAACCATAAATGTTCCTCTTTTGAACAAACAACCTAAATGAATTAATTTTGAAAGGTTGCCTCTTCCTATTGAACCTATGGTGTGAGCTCCTTGACGTCTCTATTTAATCGTGTTTCTACCAATTTCAATCTAATTTTTCCTTTCAGATTATATGTAAAAAAATAAAACACCATCACCTAATATTGAATAGAACTATTTACTAATTAAATTTTTTTTTTCCCAAATATATGTTAGGTATCTAGAATCTAACCTGGTTAAGATAAAAACACATAATATATTCATTCTTGATATTCAAGTCAAAGATGATTCAATCTAAATGGAAACAAACCATAATATGGAGAATTATGAAAATATAAGAAAATGGGATTATGATTAAAAATGGTAGACGGAGGAAGAATCCTTGATTTGAAAAAAAAAACTGGAAAAAAAGATCATTGTGTACCAAAATTTTATCTAACCTTGCAATAATATGATTTTGGCTAGATGTTTTATTTGTCGAGGTATATTTTCTTTTAATAAGCTTGACATATATTAAATTTCATTAAGTAATGAAATATTCATTTTTTCACCAATCAAAAAAATAAAAAATCTCTTAATAATATGATTTTGGATAGATGTTTTATTTGTCGAGGTATATTTTCCTTTAATAAGCTTGATATATATTAAATTTCATTAATTAATGAAATATTCATTTTTTCACCAATAAAAAAAAATAAAAAATATCTTAAAATTCTCCCCCCTGTTTCTCAGGATTATGCACTATAAGATTAAAATCTCTAACTATAATAGTATTAGAGACAAATTTTAATTTTTGAGGGTGCATAAAGGTATCCAATGAGAAATTTCATCTACATAACTCATTTTCATGTGCTAATTAAAAATATTTAAAATCTTACTTATTTAAATATCCTTAAATCTTATGAATATCCAATCTTTTTTCCTTGAAATATAGTTCCAAACTTATTTATTTATTATTCCAAATTGTACAAATACCCCAATATGTTCTAGTTCCAAACTTGTTTATTTATTATTCCAAATAGTACAAATGCCCCTATATGTTCCTCTGGAATATTTTGTTTTCTTTTCACTTTTCTCCCTATGCTGATTTCTTATTGTTATTGCTTCTTATGATTTCATTTTATTATAATAGAGCACTACATTTGATGTGTTACATCCCTTGGTATACCTCCTGCAAAATACATAGGATTAACTTTTTATTATCGAGTTTTACTTACATATAGCATCCCATGAATAAATTATCGTATATTTAACTGATCATCATTTCATTTTATTATAATAGAGAACGAAATTTAAGGTGTTACATACCTTGGTGTACCTACATATAGCATCCTATGAATAAGTTATAGCATCCTATGATCATTAAATGTTAAAATCATCATCATAAAGTGGAATAAATTTATAAAATGAATAACAAATCTCATAAAGAAATAATTATTAGCGTGACTTGTTAACATAGTGCATTCTATTGCAACTTTGCATCATTACATTGTTCACTTAATGCAAAATTATAAATAACGAATTGAATGATGTAAACTCTAACAAAATCATTATGATAACAATATATAAATCATATAATTGAACACCGATATACCCTATAAAATCCAAAGGGAAAAACTAAGAAACAATTTTTTTTTTTTAAAGCTTAGGTGGTACCTTCTATTTTCTATTAATAAATTCGGGCAAAAGATGCAAAAATAGACCTCAACCTGCCCATAGGAAACCAGGTATTTTGACCATAGAAGTTCAAAATAAGTCACCCAAGACATAAAAAGTCTTAACAGCCTATACCATATCTATCGATACTGGATATACAAGTCTAGAGACAATATCATATACAAAAAAATTGAAAGGATTAGCCATTTAAAACTAAATTGCAACATCAGAACAATAAATTTTTAATCCTCCTTGGATTCAAGAGGGTTGAATCTTTGGCTGTAGCTCCTGGTAATTCAACTGAAACCTGTTACATTGCCTTAATTTCCTTCTCCAATATTCCAAGTCTCACATATTGATGCTGCTGACATAAATTAATTTCTTGAATATTCCTATTGATATCAGCCAAGGTTGATTCCAGCTTTGTTTCAGCTATACACATAATAGCCTTGGCTAACAAGCATTTAATTAACCAATAAGTTCATACAGATTGTTGAAATAGAGAAGTTCGACCCCGAGTGTGCCCAGGGTCTGTAATAATAGTTTGCATATCTTCTAGAGCCATATTGTCTTCCAAAGCTATGTTATCAAGAACCTCAGTTTCCCATCCATAAATATGAGCACGAACTGAATTAGGGATGTATGTCATAAAAGTTTGGACCAGTGGCTCAAGATGTTACTGAATCGACTTCCTTCCTCTTTTCTAGTGTGTTTCAGGAGAGGGTTTCTTGCCTTTTCCCCCAGTGGGCTTCCTTCCTCGTTTAACCATTTTAGAGAAACCTGAAAAATCTATTAAAACTTCCAGCCAAACAACAATACTAGTCAACTTCGTAGAGAACATGTAAGGCAGAGCAAGAAGAACAACGCCATATCCTGTGTCAGTCACCGAGAAGAAGAGAAGATGTAAACAACCAGTGTGAACATGACAACATCTGTATAGGTCCAGAAAAGGCTGAAGAGCAACCCGTTGTCTAGAGACCCTATCAAAGACCCATAAATCATAACGAAAATAGCAATCCTGAAGGGAAAAAGACCAATTCAAAGTCCCAATTACAGATTTATGAAGGTAAAAAAAACCAAAGAAACCCATAAGAATTTGCATGCAGGTTCCCAACAATCCCCGAAAGAGAGCAAGGTGCAAAGCAATTTCCCGATTTAGAAACTGTAAAAGGAGCAAATGAACAGATGGGGCATTACTTCTAAATCCCGACACCCAAACCAAAGTACAACAATCCTGAAAATGAATAAGGCAATGCAGAGTCCCGATTACAGAAATATTAGGGAAAAACGAACCAAGGAAATCCCTAATAGTTTGCATGCAAGTGCCCGACAGACCCCGAAAGTAAGCCAGACACAAAGCATCAATACCTCTAACTCCAACACACAAATAAAAGCATAATGATGACTAACAAGCCCATTACTGTTATGCAAAAAGCCCACCAGAGGGGATAAATAAAAACCCATAATTCGATAGATATCAGGGTCAAAGGAAAAGAACAGAGACATAAACAGACTAGCAAGCATAAAAATGCAAGACATAGAAAAATCCTGTTGATGAAAATAGATGTTGCAACCAACTACCTGAATCTGCTGCATGAATTCATACCAGAAATGACCATACTGCCATTCCAAAAATCCTCTAAGAGAACCATGATAAAAATCCATAGACGAGTGTAGAACAAAGTCCAGAGTTGAAGGTTAAAGAGCAGAGATACATACCACTATTGAACTTGAGCCGTCACCCTGAAGCTCGTACGGCTAGAACCTTTACATGCACTATCAAACTCGAGAGCCAAATTCAGAGAAAGGCAACAAACAATGAAATGTAAAACACCCTTACCTGCCTTAACTCTACACTGATGGCACTTTTTCCAAAACATTACTGACATCCTGGCTGACTGATCCAGCTGGAGCCTCCGATATGTACTATTCATTTATGAGGGTGGGTGCCAGACGTCCCATCTATTATTACCTCCCATCAGTTGCATGTGGCTACCACGTGGTAGGCGTCCTCCACCCACGTAATCGTGGTCGAGCTCGTCACCAAGGTTATGCTCAGTCCTGTGTCATCCACACCCTGATCGGGGAACAAACAAACATTTATTTTATTAAACGTTTCGTGAGGGAGTTCACTGCTCACTCAATGGAAATGATGTTATCCATCCCTTGTCCATTTTTTAACTTTTATAAAGAAACATAATCTTTAATTCAAGCATAATCAACTATAGGCCAATACATTAAGCATGATGTCATTTTTTGCAATCACTCTATACCAAAATTTTCTAAGCATAATGGATTATTGGCATGGTTGTTTTTTTTGTAGTATTTTACCCCTTGTAAACTATGTTTTATGATCTTCCAATCTGCATGTAACAATAATTATACATATTGACCTCATTTCCTATAATAATATTAATTACTTTCCATATTTTAATAGTTAAAAATGATAGATTCAAAAATATCAAGCATAAGTTATAAGTTATGATTCTTTCCTATAATCACTATTGTGAGCAAAATCTAACATAATTATGTAAAATAAAAACTTATCAAAAACAAAAAAATGCAATCTCTAGTGGTTATCTTTTTATGTCATAATATCTATTAGTCTTCTTTATACATTTTTTCATGTATCACTTTCTTGCATATGCATACTTGAAAGTAAAATTCATCTCTTAACCTTTTACTTTTACATACATCATCTAGTATAACACATAACTATTTAACACGCTCAAATCATACTATTAGAGTATTTAACAAAATGTAAAACCATGGGTTTAACCCATAGACTATGGTAATAATTCCCAGTTATTTTTTTTCTTGTTGCAAAACCATGGGTATCTACCCACTTGCTCCTTTCAATATAAAGCTATGATTAATCTTTTTAGTACAAATAATATAAAATTAATCTATTGTTTTTTGTTATTTTTTAAATACATTATATATATATATATATATATATATATATATATATATATATATATATATATATATATATAAAGCATGGTTATTTATCCATATTTTATATGTATTTAATAAATCCATGTAATTTTAAAAACATGTTTATTTATCCATAAATGCATAAAAATTTAAAACATATTAATAGATTAATTTATTACAAAAATATTTACTAGTTCAAAAACCATATATTAACAAATTGATTTAATACAAAAATACTTACCATTTCAAAAACCATATCTATGATATTAGTTGAAAACCACATATTCCAATATAATAACTAGTTTAAAAAAAAAAAACATAGTTAACCCTATCTCTATGCACACAAGAACCACTAAATTGTTTCTCTTTAACCCTATGCCATAGTTAACTTATCTCTCTAAGCACAAGAACATAGTTAACTTATCTCAAAATTACCATGGTTTATCTATCTCTAAAATATTTTCAACAGAAATAACATATTTGACTGATCTTTCCACACATAAGACCCGTGCAATCTTTTCAAAGAAATTATCAAAGTTAACTTATGAAATATTTTCAAAGAAATTAACAAACGTAACTTACCTTTCCGCACACAAGAACCGTGTAGTGTTTTCATAGAGATGAACTAAATTAACTTATATTTCTATGCGGAAAACCCATGCTATATTTGCAAAGAGAATAACAAAGTTAATGCATGAAATCTTGAAAAGAAAACAACCAAGTTAAGTTATATTTTTTTGCACAAGAACCATGCAGTTGTAAAAAAAGAAGAAGAAGAAGTTAACTTATGAAATATTTTCAAAGAGATGAATGAAGCTCACTTATATTTCAATGCACAACAACCATGTAATAATTTTTTTTTGGAAAATAACAGAGTTGACTTATGCAATCCTTTCAAGAAATCAACAAAGTTAAATTATACTTTTGTGCACAAAAACTATGCAATATTTGCGAACTAACAAAGTTATAGTATGCAATATTTTTGAAATAAAAGTCAATTTATATTTATGTGCAATGGTTGGAAAAAAAAAAAATTAACAAAGTTAGCTTATATTTCTCTTAACTTACTTAATTAATTGACAATGCATAATTAACTTATATTTCTCTTCAACCATATTCTCTTTGCTCCCTTAGCTTTTGCCGGCATAATCAATTGGTAATTTTAACCACCAAAGCCAAAGAAACTTGCTTGAATTTATAACAAATCTTCACCTCCAACCGCATCAAACATTTCCAACACCGTTTTGGTGTTTTTTGCATAGTGGATATTTACCATAGTTTGAAAAACCATTATTGAACGAAGAAACTTTAAAAGACTGGGATGGTGAACGGCCACTATTAGCAGTAAGAAACTCCAATCGTTGTGAGTCATGGTCACATATCAAACTCACCATAATATTTCAAGGAGATCTATTATTCTATCCCATCATTATTTATAGAAAGGCCACACCTTTCCTTCGAGCAACCAGATCCATTTCCATTTCCATGATAACCTACCATCATCCTAAGTTGTCAGGCGTGGTAGTTGTAACTATTTATTGGAGATAACCTGACTGTTTTATTAAGGAGCAAGTTAAAGTACTTTTCAGGTTACTAAAATTACACGTGGGATATTACATTCATCTCCTTTAAATATAACACTACATCTCTTCTTCCTTTCATCGTAATTATACTTTCATCGAGTCATTATTTTTCATTATAAGTTTGGTTTTTATTTATATCGTTTTTCTTTCATCTAATATTATTTTTAGATCATCTCTTAGGCATGGCATTTATCTCTAAGCATGATAGTTCTATAACTTCTCTTTCAAAATGAAATATTTTATTTTAAAGAAATAAGAATAAGTAAAAACAATAATGTTTTAGTTATAACCATAAATACTTGGAGTAAATATTCAATTTTTACTTTTAACATGCTAGTTTGTTTAATTTTCATAACAACAAAATCAAGTCTCTATACAAAATTATTAATACTTACCAATACTCTTGAAAACTATGGCTACAATATACAATACTTTTAATTACAAGTGATTTATCAGCTCTTGGAAGTAAGAGTGTTAATTACAAGTGATTTATCAGCTCTTGGAAGTAAGAGTGGTTTATCAGTCTTGTAACAAGCACCTTGGGTGGTTTATCAACTCCGTGGTTTATGACAAATGAATTGAATTAGTATTTCTCAATCATTACCACATTATTATTAATCACAATAATTTCAAATATCAATCATTCACATAAATACATCAGAGTAGTCATAACTGCATATTAAATTGATCAAAGTAATCATAACTAATCAGAAATATTTCAGAAATTTACACCTCTTTAACCCAAACAACATTTTGGTATATTTTGGTACAGGCCTATTCTTTACCTTTCACTGATACCTTTTCTAATTTTGACTGTATTTATCTCATCTCTCACAATCATCTTCCATGCATGACATTTATTTCCAATCATTTTATTATTTTTTGGTGTTTTTCTACCTATGAGGTTTATATCTAATCATGTTAGTTTTTGGTGGTCAAATCAGTTAAATAAAATCATCTTTTAAAAAAAAATGGAGGATTTTTCCAACGCTTTTTTGGACCATAATTGATTTTCACTGTTCCAAAAATAATAGTTAATAAAATGTTTTCATTTTACCAATAAATATTTGCATTCTCAAATAAGGTTTACTTTTCATTTTTTGACTTTTCTGCTGCATGTTATCCTAAAAAATCATTTAAAAAAAAATCTAACATTTTTTCTTTAATATTATTTATCAATCTACATTAAAAAAAAATTAAGTAAATTAATCAAGTTACAATTTGATTTCCAGTATTATTGAATGTTTCCTTGAAACACTTACCAACTAATGATTATTTGAAAAGTTTCAGACTCTACTACCTCAGCGTCCTCGCGGTTTTGGCCTTCAATAAAGTATATCCTGAAATCCAACAAAACACAGGAATCATGACCACATAGTTGGTGTTGATTCAAATCATATAAATTATATACATGGTTAATGTATATTTTTTATATATAAAATTTATATAAAAATAATTTCAAATATTAATATTTTATTTAATTAACAATATTATTTTAAAAAATAATATTTATCCATTTTAAATTAAATAAAAAAATTTACAAATCTTCCTTGTAAAAAGTATCTTTAAATGTAAAAATATGTACAATAAAATAAAAGTTAAAATACAAATTAAAAAAAAAAACTCATTCACCCGTTGCAAAGTTTTACTCTCTATACAATATAGTGTGAAGCTAGTTGCCAATGGTGATGTAAATATTTAAAATTCACATAAAACAAATCACCATTGATTTTTGTCATTAGTGTATAAACAAATCACCCTTAAATAACCATGTGAAGCCATGAATCAAGCCAAACTCGTAATACAAGAAGTGCATAAAGACTATTCTGCCGACCTAGCGGACTGCCTTTGCAGAGCCTCACAAAATATGACAAACAGACAAATCCAAGTTTGGTTGGAGGCGAACAGCGTAGATTATATGCATTTTATGATAAATTTTACTCTTCATAAGAAAACTTTTACAAAACCAATCTGTTTGTGTTGTGAACTGTCTGTTTGAATATATATATATATATATATATATATATATATATATATATATATATAAAATTGGGTTGGGTATAGGCAGAGGCGAGGAACCTTATTATATTGTTTAGACGCTTTTTGGTATAGTTTAATTAGGGGAAGATATGGTTTATATTGGAATTAGATGTTTTTTTTAAGCAAGAGGAACCTTGATAGGCAGGGAGTGTGAGAAGAAATGTGATAAACAATAATTAAGCTAAATATATAGACAAAGAAATATAATGGAAATTGGACATTTTATATATTTTCAAAAAATATAACCCGAAAAAAGTTAAAGTAAGGTAAATACCCAAAAACAATGACAATATTTGCAGACACAAGATACATAACAAACTAGTTCAATTTATTTGGTTTTTTCTTCAAATGACATGAAATAAATTTTAAATGAAAAAATTATGAAGTATAATTAAAATTTGTTTTAAAATAATGAATTTATTACTAACCAATACAATGTTACGAATTTTTAAAAACAAAAATTTGTAAATTCAAACATAAATATAATAGATATATTAATAATTAAAAATGTAATCTACCAACCACTATAATCTCTACCATTTATCTAGTAATACTATTTATATAATAATCTCTATTACTTTTTGTTATCTAAGTACTTCTCCGATTAAGGGTAAATTTGTTAGTAATTATGGCGAGATAATCTGGGTTTGGGTTAATATATTGGGAAAGTGGATCAAGGGTTGCAACTCTCTGAATTGGGTGAGGTCATCCATTGTTGTTTAAGCATCAGATCAGGAGCAGTTGTCTGTTTTCAAGTCGAGTCTTTTTAATCTTTCAAAGATAGTCAGGCCCTATTACTCCGTCAATTTTTTTAATCTCTCCAGTTGTTTTAAATGTGTCGTATTCCAAGCAATTCATGCCTGTAGAGAAATTTGCTAGAAGACGGAAACTTGAAGAAAATGGTGAAAGGACAATCAGTGAAGAAGGATGCAAAGGAGAAAGGGAAAGCCAATGTTTCAAACTCTGCGCCGGCCAAACGTGGAAGAAAGTCTGGAAAAGATGCTATAAGTCATTGATCTAGGGGTGGGAGTGTGATGCAAGAACCAAACAAGAGGAGGAATATGACATGGTTGAATATGCATCAGGTCGATATGCTTGGCTCCAGTGTGATCTGGCTTCTGTTGAGTAAGATGAATGAATGATTTTAGTTATTTCTATATTTTGTGATGATAACTGCTCTTCCTCACTTTAGATTTTGTGATGATAGCAGATAGTATTTACTTTTCTTATATGTTTATGAAGAGAAAGACTGATATAGCTACTTAAAGACTGTAAGAGATGGATTAAAGATGTTTATGTTTTGGATGTGCATTATGGTTTTGAATAGAAAATAAAAAGGACCTACTCAGTTTACAAAAAAAAAAAAAAAAAACTCGACCATTTATTTAATAATACTATTTATATAATAACATAATTATAGATAAAATATTAAAATAGTAATTAATTATTAATCTTTTAACAAAAAATACTAATTTACTAATCACCACTATCTCTACCATTTATCTATTAATAAAATAAAAAATAAAAACATAAGAGTAATAATAAAATATTAAATCAACATCTCTATCTCTATCATTTATCAATGAACATCTCTACAATTTGTATTTTAATAAATTAAAAATAAAAATTTAAAACTAATCATAAACTATTAAATCAATATCTCTATCAAATTCAGTCAACTAAAATATTTAGACATCTCTACTATTTATATTTTAATAAATTATAAATAAATACATAAAAATAATCCTAAACCATTCCATAAACATCTCTAACAAATTTCCTTAGCTAAAATAAAAATAATAATAACGAATGTCACTCACAAATTATATATGTTAAATAAATTATAACTAAATATTGATAACTCATTATTTACATAAACTTTTCATTATCGTCATATCATATCATATATATATTTTGGCTTGTCATTTACATTTTTAAAATTTTTTAAATATTTAATTAAATACGTGTTTTTTCAATTTTAACAAAAAAAAACTGTTATTAACACATATTTATTAAACAAAAATAATGATCTCGCAATTTATTTCTAAAATCATCATTCCAATAACTCTGCAGGGCCTGTTTGGAAAAACCAGGCATTGGAAGAAGGGGTAAATTTTCCTAAACCGTTCACAAATTTTTAAACGAGTAGTTTAAAGTGTGATTTTTTTTTGAAGGTTTTTAAGGTAAAGTTTAATTTTTTTAAATTTTGATAGGAATTTATTAAAAATAGAAGTTTGGTGAGTAATTTTGCATAATTTAAGTGCTTTAAGAATTTTTTTGGGTGCTGAATCTATATATATACAGTCAAAAAACCAGTTTAAATAACAAAAATCAAGATTTTACTTCAATTTTTTCACCAGATTCCAACACCTGAAACTCCAAAAAATCAAACTAAAAAAAACTCCATTTTTAGTTGTTTGTAGTTATATTTATTTATTTGTTGATTTCATTTGCATTTCTTGTTATTTCATACCCTGCTGTGCTCTCATAAAGTGTTTTGGGATTTGGAATTGAATGAATAAACTTTGTATACAACTACTACATTATGTACGACATCCCATAGACAACATATTGCGAAAATAAATCATCAAGATACATCAAACCAGGATATAGAGAGTTCGCGCAGGCCCATTATGCTGCTTTCGAATTCGATCCCTTCTCAAGTATTGTATGCTCTTTCAAGGCGTTGGGAGGAGATCACGAGGCCTAGACAGCGAGATATGTAATCTTATGGAGAGGAACAGCGACAAATATGGAGTAACCAGATATCGAAACCCCAAAACCGACCATACCGAAAAAATTACAGAGGAAAGGCTAATCGATCAAAGTCCACATGTCAAAATTGAAGTGGTTGAAAGAGGACAAAAGGAACACTCTCCTATTGGACAGATGAACAGTGTTTGCACACTGAAATCCTGAAATCCGGTAGAGAAAAGGCTTTTCCTCGTAATTAAGAGGAATGCAGGGTGTATAGTGGAATTGAACGGAACTTCAAAATTTTAAATTAGGAATGACCAAAATTTGATAATTTGGAATATTTTTAGTTTAATAATATAGTAAATATGTATATGATTTTTTATTTTTTTTAAATGTTTTATATTTAATTTATTAAAAAATATAAAATAAAATATGATTAGTTTTCATATTTATTTACTTTTACATTTTGTTCTACTTAAAGCTCCATCATATCTTTACTTAGTTTGTTGTTAAATATTTATGTTTTTTTTTTATTATATATCATAATATATAATTATAATAAAATAATAAAACTACTTATATATTAATAATATATATTCAAATTTTGTATAATAAATATTAAATTTTTTATTATATATTGACTTTAAAATATTAAGATATAAAAAATAAATAAATTATTATTCTAATAATTTTTGTAGATTTCCCAATAAAACTTAATTTTATAATAAATTAACAAAAATAAAAAAGTTTAGAGATTAGAATCAATTTTTTTTTTCATTTATAATGAGAGTTAGAAAGCTTTAAAGACATGCACTTCCAAGTGAAATCTATCACTTGTCAAAAATACTTATATATTAATAATATATATTAAAATTTTGTATAATAAATATTATTTTTTAATTATAAATTGCTCTTAAAACATTTAAATATAAAAAAATACAAATTATTATTCTAATATTTTTAAGATTTATTTTTCAATACCCAATAAAACTTAATTTTATGATAAATTAATTTAAAAATTAATGAAAAATGAAAATATTTCAAAATTTAGAGATTAGAATTTTTCTTTTTTCATTTAGGATAGGATTTATAAAACAATAAAGGACAACACAATTCCTATCTAATTTCATGATGGTTGCAGTGCCAAGTGTAAATTTTTATTTGAAAAGAGAAAAAAAAATACACAAATCTTATTGGTCAAATTTACCCAACCAAAATGCTTTCAACTTTTATTAATGACATCTCCAAATATGATTGTACTATTTTACCTAAAAATAACTTCCACTCCAATTAAATTTATACCCACAATTTAAATCAATATATATTTATATGCCATTTGTATTTTTGATAAAAGCCTTAAAATTTGATACTCCAATAAAAAGAGCGTCTTTATTTTCTGGACGCATGGAGATATGGGCTCTGCCTTCCACTCGGTTCGAAGGCCATGAGTATTGGGAAAAAAGTGACAGCTTCCCATGCCGGTGCCCGACAATGTGAAGCTCGTTGTACCATCTCCAACAGGCATTTCCAGCTGCCAATGTGAACCGGGGTGTACCATCTCCAACAGGCATTACCAGCTGCCCATACATGCGGTCGATCCATCTAGCATCAATTTCAGGTGGTGGTAATTTGGTAACTATTATTTTTCACGTTATAGTTTTATTAATGTTGTTTGGCAGTATATGTTAAATTTAAATTTAAGAGTAAACCTATATTGTCTAATTACATACGTTCATAAAATTATAATGTGACAAATATATATTATTTTATTTTTAAAATTTTAAAATAATTGAATTATATATTTAATAGACATATAACTAAATAATAATGTTGTATTTTTTGTGCAAAGATCTCTCGTGGATGTTGTGCGCTGCACTGAACTAAGTCAAGCGCGCCCTTGTCTGCATTTTTGAGCAGCGAGGCTGCTTTCTGCGACAGTCGGCCTAGGGATCCGCCCCCATGGAGGTGGAGAGCTCGCCCAAGGAGCCTCCTCCACCTCCCTCTTCCTCTGCAATGGATTCTTTCAATCAGCTTCTGGCTGGTTTGCCCCAGAAGAAAAAAATGAAGCAGCAAAATTTGTGAAGAAGCTAGAAGATATTCTGGAGATCTCTTTGCCCCCTGAGACCCGCATCCAATTTGCTTTGTCTCTCGCTGATCGTGCCCTCGTTGGAAAATTCACCGGGCTATGACCTTCTCCGAAATCTACGGAGCAATGGGTCAATAATAACTGGGCTCCTCTAATCAAGCAAAACGTCACTTCTTATTTTCTTGGGCGATGGTTCTTCCTCTTTGAATTCTCCTCCAAAGAAGATAAAGATTTGATTTTCCAAAACGGGCCCTATTTCATGGGCCCTCAGGGTCTATATCTGAATAAATGGATGCTGGACTTTGATCCGGCAGTCGATGTTCCCACGGCGGTTCTGATGTGGGTTCGGCTCCCAAACCTCCCAGTCCATTGTTGGAACTGGGATTCCTTGAAACACATCGGCAATGCCCTTGGGAAATTCATAGATCGGGCAAACAACAAGGATCAGTATAATTGTGCTAGAATCTACGTAGAAGTAGATCTAGAGGTGGGTCTCCTAGAGGCCATCAAAACCAATGTTGGCAGTTGGTCTCATGTGCAGAAACTGAACTATGAGCAGCTGCCATTTAAATGCAGGAAATGTCATGTTTACAGCCACTATGCTAGAGGCTGTCCGTCCAATGCTGAGCCAGAGAAAGGAAATGAAGAGGGCTGGAACCAAGTTAAGCGTTCAAATATCTCTCACAAAGGTCAAAATTCGGGAGGCCCTAATGGCAAAGGTCCTCTTCAGGCCAATGCTCAGAAGCCCCTTCCCAAAAAGGGACAAGAAAATAAATTTGACCCCCTAAGGTAACAAACAGAGGCAACTCAGGAAATCGAGATTCAAAAGCCAGACTCACCAAGCAAAGACACCCTCTCTTCCTCTCTCAAAGGAACAAGTGCTGTAGAAAGCTCCAAAGGCATTCCTCTAGAAGTTGAGGAAGAAGAAAAAGAATCGGAAGAATCAGAGGAGGAAGGAGAAATAGGAGAGTCTCAAGCCTCGGTAAGGAGATCCATAAGAGGTCGCAAGACTGACAGGGAAAAAAGAGAGTAGGAAACATACAAAGAAAAGCTTTAGGGCAGCCAACCAACTCTTGAGAAGCTGCTAGCCTTAAAGCCAAAGATGGTGAAAAATCAGCCCCAAGGCTCCAAGGGAGCCCATCAGAAACATAAATAATGAAGGTCATATCCTGGAACTGCAGAGGTATGGGGAGTAAAATCAAGGAAGAAGTCATTAGAAGTTTAATAAGAATAGAATCCCATGACATACTTCTCGTCTAGGAGACCAAGTTGGAAGACATAGTCTTTCTGCATTCAAGCAAGTAAACTCTGGAACAGAAGTGAAGCAAGAGCAATCTCTACTCGAGGAGCCTCGGGAGGACTAGGCACCATATGGAATGCCAGCAAATTTTCAATTATCTATGAGGCTAGCAATACTCATTGGTTGCTGCTACAAATGCAGCATCTGGTCACCAAAGAAATTTTCGGTCTTTTCAATGTATACTCCCTAGTCAATATTAGGGAAAAAAGGACTGCTGGGACACTATAAGGCACCATGTAGATCTAGCAAACTTGGAAAACATAATCATTGCTAGAGATCTCAATCTCACTCTTCATTTGTCTGAAAAAAGAGGAGGCAGCGTAGTTCAAGATCCGGCAAGAGAATGAGCGGAGGATCTTATGCAGGACTGGGACCTGCTGGACATCAAACCTACCTTCGTCAAGTATTCTTGGTTTAACAAAAGAACTGGTCCAGGTCATATTGCTGCCAGACTGGATAGATTATTCATTCACATTTCCTTCGTGTTATTAGGACTAGAACCAAGAATGCATATTCTCTCTATCCTAGATCTGGGCCCTATTCCTTTCAGATTTAGCCCTCTCTGGGTTAAGGAGCTAGATTTCATGCAATTAGTCAAGGATTGTTGGAAACAACCAGTCAAAGGCTCCCCCTTCTTTCCCTGGGAGGAAAATATCAGAACGGTGAAAGGGGCACTAAAAAGATGGGCCAAATCATTGCCAAATCCAGCTACAGAAAGAAAAAATATCAAAAGATCTCTAGCCACTCATCAACTACAATTGGAGGATAACATCATTACTAATGAGATCTTAGACAAAGAGGCTCACCTTCAGCAGAGTTTTCATAAGGCCTGCTTGGCTGAAGAGGAATACTAGAGATTAAATTCCCGAAGCCTTTGGCTCAAAGCAGGGGACAGGAACTCATCTTTCTACCAAAAACAAGCCCAGGCCAGGAAATGCTTCAACTCCATATCCGAGATCAAGGAGGAGAATGTCATCCATAAGGACTTTGAGGACATCAAGAAAGCAGCCTTCTCTCACTTCAAAAACTTGTATATTGAGGACACGGATCCGGATCAATATCCAGATCTGTTAGATATTGTTCCACATTCAATCTCTCCCAGAATGAAGGCTCTCCTAGAGGCCAAAGTCTCCAAGAACGAAGTTAAAAATGCCCTCTTTGACATGGATCCTGATAAGGCCCCTAGACCGGATGGCTTCTATGCCAGGATCCTACAAGCCTGTTGGCCGATAGTTGAAAATGATCTCTTCAAAATGGTCCAAAAATCCCAATATTGTCAGAAAATCGGGGGCAGCACAAACTTAGCTTTTTTAGCCCTCATCCCTAAGGAGAAAGGAGCCAACAACTTTAAAAGATTTCGCTCGATCTCCTTATGAAATATAGAGTACAAGCTAATTACCAAAGTGATTTCAAATAGATTGAAACTCATTATTCCCAAAGTTATTCCAGAGAACCAAGGAGGCTTCATCCAGGGTAGGCAAATTGTGGACAACTTCACCTTAGTCCAAGAGGCAATTCACTCAAGCTTACACCGAATTGAACGAGGTATGGTTATCAAACTCGATTTAGCAAATGC
Organism: Pinus albicaulis; assembly: GCA_034641835.2. NCBI lineage: Eukaryota > Viridiplantae > Streptophyta > Pinopsida > Pinales > Pinaceae > Pinus > Pinus albicaulis. Next base: position 895,161,932 of record CM076573.1, read on the forward strand.
ATTTGATCGAGTAAGACATAGATTTCTATTAAATGTCTTGAGAGAGTTTTGTTTTGGTGTAAGTATCATAAATTGGATCCAGGCTTGCATCTCAGAGCCCTGGATTGCACCTCTAGTGAATGGAAGAGCCACATATTTCTTTAAATCCACGAGAGGTCTTAGGCAGGGATGCCCACTCTCCCCTCTGCTCTTTGTCATCCAAGCCTTGGTTCTCAACTTTCTGTTAGATAAGAAGATGCAAGATCAAGATATCAATGGACTTTGTATAGCAAGAGGGGTCAAAATTATTAACCATGCCGTCTTCGCAGATGATACCTTGTTATTGGGGGCTACCACTCTATCCTCAGCCTCCAAGTTCAAAGTAGTGCTGGATGACTTTTGTGAGGCCTCTGGCAGTGTCTTAAACTAGAACAAATGTCACATTTACAGCTGGAATACTTCACCCAGATTGCTCTCTGCTATTGCTAGATGCCTCGGCTTTGCAGACTCCTCTTCTTGAACCTCATTTAAATACCTGGGCCTTCTTGTATTTCATAAAATATCTCTTAGTAAAGACTGGCTCCCTCAACTTGAGAAATTCAAGAGAAAGCTTCAAGCCTGGGGTTACTCCTGGCTCAACATTGCTGGTAAATCAGTTCTTATAAAATTTGTGCTCACCAGTATTCCCCTATTTCATTTTGTTGTTCTTCTTGCTCCGGTGAGTATCCTTAGAAAAATGGAGGAGTGTATTCGGCGCTTCTTCTGGAAGGGAGGCAAACAAAATGAAAACAAACTGCCTCTAGTCAACTGGGAGACCATCTCCAAGCCTCTGTGGGAGGGCAGATTGAACTTTAAAAATCCCAGTCACCAAAACATTGCTGTGGGAGCGAAATTAATATGGAAAATTATCGCGCCGATGCCAGGATGGGCTCAACTGGCTCTCTGGAAAAAATACTTGAAAGGTCCTCGCACCTGCTGTTTGGACATTCTGATTCATTTGCATAACTCTTATTTCCTCAAGCTTTATGCCAAAGCTGCTCCTCTTATCAAATCACATTATTTTTGGGTCCCAGGAAACAAGAAAAGGATAAATATTTGGACTGATAGAATTGTGAACGCTGATCTAATTGAAGACAGAGGCTCCATCAGTGCGCTGCATTGCTGGATGGAAGGAGATGAGATGAAAACGCTGTGGGATATTTCTATGTGGAACGACTAAAATTGGGCAGGCTGGAAACAAATCGATGTGCCAAGTCATCTGCAGTAGGAATGGCATTCGCTACTAGGCTTTCTCCATGGCATGGCGCCCATTCACATCTGCAAAAAATACACGAAAGGCTAGGGATAGAATGTAAATGGGTACGTTGCTGCAATGGGTTATGATAAGCTGAGGGAGAGGCCCTACGTTCCCCCTGCACCATGGAAAGGCATCTGGCGCTGCCCATCGTGGCCTAAAGTGGATTATTTATCTTGGCTCCTATGCCACAGTAAAATACTCACGCATGAAAATCTACAGAGGAAAGGGTTCCACGGTCCTTCAAAATGTTCTTTGTGTAAAGAAAATTCAGAGAGTGTTACCCATCTAATGTTAGAATGCAGATTTTCTATGCAGATATGGTTTTCATTCCTTCACACGCTGAACTCCAACATCATGCTCCCAAGTTCCAATGTTGAGTTATTTTCTAAGTGGGCGAACAGGTATCCCAGTCCTCCTCAAAAAAATCAGGTAATCAATGTTGCTTGGTCTATTCTCCCAAAGGTAATATGCTAGCAAATTTGGCTTGAATGGAACAAAAGAATTTTCGGAAACATTGAGCAGAACCTCAAAGCAATAGAAATCAAGATCAAATGCCATCGAAAAGAGTGCCTGATTGAATTAAAGATGACTCTAACCTTAGTCAACAAGACATAGCTTAGGGCTCTTTCCTTGATCTGCGTTTCCAAAAATATGTAAGGAATGCTCCTTCTCCAAAAGCCTGGAAAATAAGAGAATCCAAAAAATACTTTCAAGACTGGATCATAAATCAAACAAGACACTCTCTCTTATTTGATGGGACAGCAAAGGAAAATCTAGGCAAAGCTGGTGCAGGTGGTGTTATTTTAAATCCAGATGGCAAAAAGACACACTCCTTCGCCTGGGGGCTGGGCCACTTAACCAACATTCAAGTTGAGGCTTTGGCTCTCTTTCAAGGACTCAAGCTTCTCAAAGCCTTAAACATTAGTGAAGAAAATGTATTTGGTGACTCCCAGATCATCATAAACGCAATTGTATCTAACTCTCCAACTTTGGACTTAAAACTCACAAGTCTGATTGCCAGAATCAAGGACTTGGAAAATTCTTTCCAGAAGCTGAATGTCTTCCATGTGTTGATAATTATCAATAAAGAGGCGGGCATCGAAGCCAATAAAGCTACCTTCCTTTCCGCTGGGGTCAAGATGAAGGATGAAGAAGAGTCATGGGAACCCATTCCATAAGCTAATTTGTTGCCATGTTTTATTGTTTTCTCTTAAGTCAATTTGTTTGTATTTTCAAATTTGGAAAAATTTCTGAAATCGAATCCATCGTAACATCACTAAAGAGAAGGATTCCAAGCATTAGTTCCACAATCATCCTTAGTGGGGAGGTGCAATGGGCTACAATCCTACTTCATGTAATCAGAATTTTGGCATTTATGCCAAATTTACAATAATATTCCATAAGCGTTACTATAAAAAAAAAATATTGTATTTTCTATGATATTAACAAATATTTTTATGTAATTCCATCTTAATATTCATAAATTTTACAAAAATTAATAAATTAAATAATTAATTTATGCTCTATTCCAAAATCTATAATCAACCTACTATAAGTTAATATAATTTTTTATCCTAAAAATTTCCATCATAATCCATATTTTACAATCCCATAAATGGAAATAGGGGATCACATCAGCATTTAAATATACACACTACTCTATAGAGTAGTCTCGAATATGGGTTCTCAATATATATTAAGAAACATACGTCCATGGAACTTAAATTAAATAATTAACTGATAAAGTGACACTCCAATCCTCAAGATCTCTCTCAAGTTAAACGAAACTTCAATACTTTCGATATCACATGAAAATTGCATTTAAAATGCAGAGGCGAAATGACAACTTGCAGGATAAAGTAGATCTGATACACTGTCGAAGAAAAAGGGCTGCCGTGACGACAAAAGTTATAAATATTCCCAATCTTCAATGTACAAAACCCTTCAACGTCCGGTTTAATTTTGGATGCCCTAGACTGCTGTTTTTGCTCTAAATATCATGATAATTTTGGTAAAATTTTAAGAGGATTCAACATGGATTTTTGTAAATATAAGTTATAGTTATTAAACTTTAATATTTTATGTGCTTTAAAATTTTTTGATGGATCATATAAAACATGATTCAAACACTATTATTACAAGATTTCTTAATTTTTTTCCCCCAAATTCTTACTAATTTTAACTGTCCAAACAATTTCTCTACCTCAAAACTCAAAACCAAAATTAGTTGAGTTAGAAATACAAAGCTCGGGATCCTTATCCAATTGGTAAAGGTGTTCCGTTACACCACTTTTTTCCAAGAAAAAATATTTATTTTGTTTACTTGTTTAATTTTAGTTTATGTCCTTTTAGAACATGCATGATCATTCACTGGTATTCATCGACTCTCCTATTTTCCAAGGTTATTGATTCCAAAAGAAATAAGAGTTTCAAATGTCAATGGTAATTATAATTCCATTTATAAGTTCAATATGTTTTTTTTTTAAAATTTTATGTGGCCCTTATTGACTATCTTTTACTAATTATTACTATCTTTATATCTAGTTACTTTAGTCTATTAAATTTTGAATTTTCACCACCGCATTCTACTATTTGGTTCTGAATTGTTCCAAGCTAGCTGACTAAGGTTTGTACAGGCTGATGAATTCCAGTATCATTTTCCAGTCTAGTTATACCACAGTTCATTTCCAAAATAAGCATTTCTTTTGACAGGGACCAAAATAAGATCACCTAGAATTACCTAACCCTATTAGGTTTGGCAAGGTTTATCTAAGACTTTACATATCTAATAGGGAATTCCACTGGCTAACCAACTCAAAAATATTTTTTCCTTCCCTTTTCTAACAACTTAATATTTTTGTCGCAACTTACTTCACTTCCATAACAACTTCTTGTTTGAGGAATCAATTCCATTTCATCTCTTGGACCTCCTCCAACTCAAGAATATTTTTCCCTTGCCTAACAACTTCTTGTTTGAGGAATCAATTCCATTTCCTTTCTTGGACCTACTCCAACTAGTTCCAAGTACTCTGAAATTTTCCAAATCACCCTCTTGGCTCCATTTTCCCTAACATAGATCATTTATCTCTAGGGAGAAGAATAAGTGTCACATAAGTCTTGGAAGTAAAACTCTTTCTTAACAGTATTTCAATGAATAAAATTAAACAAATAAATATTCATGTTTATTATCAATACTTGTGTTCTTAAAAATAAACCAAATATTTACTTTACAAAGAGATATTACATTATGTTACTCAATATAAGTCATTAAATATTTCTATATAACTAAATGAAATATTCTTTTTGTTGTTATGTTATTTTGTACCACACTCTTAATATTAAAAACAAAATTATCATAGTGAAATTCAAATGATTAATATTTTAAATACTAATTATTAAAATTAATGAAATATAACTTTTTGTTTTAAAATGCAATATTTTTTTTTTAATAGAAATAAAAATTAAACATATATGAAAATATATATATTCTTCCTACTTAGTATAAAATCCACTTCTCTATTTAATAAAAATTCACTTCTCTATTTAATAAATTTAATTTCATATGACATATTTAATATATTTTATAAATATATATATTTATATATAGAATTGAACTACTATATATATATATATATATAATTGAACTACTATACATTGTAATCATGTAGTTTACTTCCTCTATTAAAAATCATACACAACATTTTTTTCTTATGAGCCTTACATTTATTCAAACTAATATTTAAATCAAAAAATTAAATTGCACAAAGTTAGTGGAATACATAATCAAATAAGCTTAAACTAAAAAATCAAGTTGCAAAAAGTTGGTTGCATACATAATCAAATAATTGACTAAATTGAAATGTATAATTATATAAATTATATAAAAATAAATTAAAAATATATAAATTATGGTTGTTAATTTATTCTATTATCTATATATCTATATATATATATATATATATTCAAATTTAAAATAGATTTTAATTTATTTGGTTTCATATTTTTTAGATTAATTTTCTTTTATTTTTTCTCAAATATTTGTGGTCATTTTTACTGGAGATGGTGGATGTGCTAGGAGGGTGCGTGTTTGGGAGGTCAAGGAAAATATTTATTTTACTATTCAATAAGAGTCTATAGAAATATTGAATAAATATTGGTTTTGAGTTTTTTTCACGATTCATTTATACAAATATATTGATGTAAAAATATTTTTTCTATTAAAAAGCATTTACCCAATATTAGTAAAGGTTAATAAAACAAATTTTATATTCATTATAATAATATTTCTCATCATTGTGTTATTAGCAAGTAAGAACCATTCTCCCCAACCATCTAGATAACTTCAATATGTATATATAGATAGATATAAATTTGTTATAAATTATATTTATTAAAAAAAATTAATGATTAATTTTCAAATCTATATAAAGCATAGAAAAAATAAAAAATCTTCCTAAATTAATGAAATGTGTCTAAAGGCCACATAAAATTAAAAAATCTTTTATAATATTCATTCAATATTCTTTTCACTCTATTTTTGTATTATTGACTCAATATTTCTTCTCACTCTCAGTGTCATATATATTTACTCAATATTTCTCTTCACCCCAACTTCTTGTAATTTACCCAATATTAAGCATATCTCTTTTTTGTAATATCATACTATTGATTTATATTAATTTATAAAATAAAATAAATTTACATTTAATGTTATTCGGAGCACACTGTTGACGTGCTCAAAAAAACTATAACTAACTAACAACATGATAAATTGTGAACAATTTGACGTGGTGATGGCTCTCTCCATCTAGCCCTTATATAAGAATACTATAAGTGGAATATTGGATAAATTATATAAAACTTGAAAGTAAGAATGAAATAGGATAAATATTGAGTGAAGATTATAATAATATTAAAAAATAAAAATTAATATAATTTCAATTTCACGGTGAAATACAATGGAAGCAAATTATAATAATATTAAAAATATATTTCTATTTAACAAATTGCAAATTCAAATTAAATTATTAAATATGATCATATTTTATTTTTATTATTTTATATATATTCTATGTTTTTTAATTATTATTATTATATATATATATTTATTTTTTTTAAATTGATATTTTATTTATAATTAGTCTTATTTTTAAAAAAATATTATTTATCCATTCTAAATTAAATATAAAAAATCACAAATTTCTTAAAAAAATATCCTTAATATAATTAAACAAAAATGCATACACATTACCTTATAAAGACAATTGCCATGTAAAATCATATATATTTGAATTGGAGTGGTATATAATGCAACTTTTTGGAATTGACGTGACAAGTTCATGTATGGTTAAACATTGCATGGCAAAGATGCATGGGGAAGATTATTACATATATATTTAAATTGGCATTGTATATAATGCAATTATTTGAAATTGACCTGTCAAGTTTATGTATGGTTAAATATTGCATGGAAAAGATGTCAAGTTTATGTATGGTTAAATATTGCATGGAAAAGATGTATGGGGAAGATTAATACAGTTTCTTGATTTTCCACAGCACTAACTCGTTCCCTACATGCATTCAATGCGAGCTCGATGCCAAAATTTTGAAATTTCAAATGTTATCTTCCCGCCTTTAAGTTAAATGGTTGTGGGTTGTGTTTTTCTGGAATCCTCACCATCCAATCATAATCTTCCTTCAGAAAATTTGTTTTCCCACCAAGGTTGAGTGTTACCCACAAAAAGTTGTCTTGGCCCACCTCGAAAACTAGCATGTTATATGGATTTTTCCTCCGAAAACTCCAACCATTACTTTTATTTATATCACATTCTATTGTGAGCTCACATTGTTGGTGACATAGTGGAGCAGGGCTTGGGCCACTACCCTATGAAGCTTTTCGCAGATAATGGAGATTTCAATGCACAAGTCCTCAAACTAGGGATGGGATTGGAACTTGTGATGTCATTATGCCATTCCGAGACACTTTACCTTCTCTTTTTATACTCCAAATATCCAATGCAAGTGCCATATCATTTTTCATTGCAGCCGACTCCTCTCAAGCCCATTAAGGGGTTTCCTTCTCTCTTTTTCTTTAAAGCATAGTTCAATGTTCATACATCATGGGTGGGATATTGGTAAATCCAACATTCAAGATCAATTTCAATATTCTTTCGTCGAGGGGTAAAAAATTTGTCGAAAAATTGTGATTATTCATGTTCTTTATATTTTTTATGTGTCAAAATGTGTGTGGTTTGTGGACAAATTTCATGTTTATTTTTATTGGGATGATCTTGATCTTTCTTTCAATATGATTTTCTAAATTTTTATTTGATTATCAGAGAAGGGATCTCAGTATATAATTCTAGGTTTTCTTCCCTGCATGTTATTCCACCTTGTTTTGGAATATTATAAATGCATTATTACGATGTGAGGGACGTTATTTAAATTCTTATGATGTCGAAGGCGTTGGGTTATCTATATTAAATATACTAAGCTTCTCATGTAGTTGGGAGGTATCCATGAATAAATCTTGGAATTTGGTTGTTATAAACTATTCTATTGAATATTATCGTGGGCCACACGTTTTCATGAAGACAGAGATTTGTTTTAAACTATTACTTCACTATTATTTTGAAACATGGCATTTGATTATCCATTGTAAAAAAATATTAATGATAATTTCAGTTGAGTGAGAATTAATATATTTTGATCCCTTTTTTTTCCACTTTGTTGTTGGTGTACGCCATTTTCCAATGTTCATTATTTTGGTTGTTAATTATAGTTGCTTGCATTCACATAATGTTCATAGGAAGAAATATGATTTGGATTTGTGCAGAAACGCAACATAATACAGATATAACCATAAACACAGAGATGCAGTGGAAATAATGCTTAATTTTATTAATAAAAGAGTGACTGAAATATGCTTACACACATAATAGAAATAAAAATAGCTAGGGTGCTGGTAGCGTATTTCTGAGAAGAGATGTGGTGGCTACAGACCTTTGAACTGTGTTACAATGGGGTTCGAGGACCTATTTATTTTTGAGAAAAAATGGAAAAACTAAAATGTCCAAAAACCGAACCCTAGGAAATGAAGTGCCAAAACTATGGGTTCCGTTTGGGTAAATTGGTGTTTCAACTTCCCGGGAACATAACTTTAGCATCTGATCTCTGTTTGACACTCTCAATAGCTTGTTAGAAAGATCTATCCGAGGAGTACAACTTTATATGTGAGAAACACTGGTCCACGTTCTTATGTTTCACCCAGGTTTCCCAAAAAAAATCTTTTAGGGCCTCAAAATGGCTTTGGAAGTTCAGGACCCGAAGAACTGCTAAAAATAGTAAAATGTGCTACAACTTAAAAAATAAATGAACTGATGGTGGGGGTTCAAATGGAATATGTGGGTGGCCACAAATATCCACCTAGATCATTAAGGCCCCAAAACTGCTTTGGGAGTGCAGGACCTGAAAACCTGCTAAAAATAGTAAGTTTTGTTGAATGTAAAAAGATGCAAGAATTGATGGTGCCGATCCAAATGGAATATGTGGCTGGTCACCGATATCCACCTGGATCATTCCTCCCTCTTTAGGAAGCAATGGTCCCCATTTCATTGAGATCTTCCATGAGACGAAGAAAATTCCGTTGAGCTGGGTATTAGATTTATCGAAGATGTCATGGACCTGTGAGCGGACATGCTGGATGCATTTAGTAATTTTGGTTTCTTTATAAGCCTCAGAAATTACATGTGTGGATTTTGTATGTGTAGTTGCAGGAGGTATGGCAACATCAGGCGGTGGTGCGTCGCAGGTCAGATCAATGGAGTGCTTGTCTTGACGGTGTAGAGGAACCTCTATGAGTGAGGAGAAAATGTCCTCGTATTCCTACATGACTTTGTCCATCTACTTCAGCCGTGCAAGGGAGCCATGTTTCGAGGTTGTGACCACAATATTCTTCTTTCCCTATGAGCGAGTTGTAAGGAAAATAAATTTCTTGGTTTGGGAAACAATCTTACTGCGTTATTTTGCAGTAGTCAAATAGATGACAGGAGGTGGTACTACCTCCGATATCTTGTACAAGTTATTTCCCAAAGTAATAATAACAACACGAGGCCTAGACTCATACAACATTTCGCCTCCACAAGTATGGTTGGCCCAATAATACATCAGCTACATCAAGAGGAGCAACATCACTTAATACCTCATCCGTGAATGACTTGATGTTGTACAGAAGGCGGCACTATTGGCAGATGCAGACATCTCTCCTTGGGTGAAGCCACCTGATGGTATATGGCTGCGGGTGTGCTATGGTCGGTAGGCCGATCCACTTCACGACCTCTACTGAAATGGGATTCTTTTGGCTTCCGCTATCAACAAGGAATTACAGTGGAGAACTTGTCACCCACATCTGTCAATGGTAGAGGCGCTCCCCCTCCTCTGGATCCTCTATATCCTCCCTCTAGATCTTGGTGGTGGCAACAATGGCATTGGGATCCACATCAATGATTTTCTTCCCTTGATCGTTTCCTTTGTCTGGTTCTGACTCAGGATCAAAAAATACATCTGATTTGGGTGCCTTTAATTCGGCCAAAATTGACTGTTTGTCTTGACACTCGTTTGTGCTATGAGTGGGGTTGTTATGAAATTCACACCACTTCCCCGTGTCCGTTTCTAGATTTGTGGTGTTGTTTTGAGTCGCCCCAATTTGGCCTTTCCCCTTGTTCTGTGATTCACAGATCCAAAGTCTCGCTTCTTCTGCTTAAATTTTTTCTCGATCTTGGTAGCATAGCGATTTATCGTGCTAAACAATTTAATGTCGAGGAACTTCATTTCCTCCTGAATGTGTTTGTGTTGACAGCCACGGTACTTGAGCACCAAATGTCTCTCTGAATCTTTAATACGCAAATTTGTGCATAGGCTATGGAACAAATTCGTTGGTTCATGCACATCTTGATCCCTTTGTTGCCGCAACGTGGTCCATTGGATGTATTTTTCCTCATAGCTCCCCACTCTCCTATTGGCTAGATGAACAATGAGTCTGGGAGAGAAAAGGGTTTTCCCCGTAATTAAGAGGAATGCAAGGCCTATAGTGGAATTGAATGGAACTTCAAAATTTTAAATTATGAATGACCAAAATTTGATCATCTAGAATATTTTTAGTTTAATAATATAGTAAATATGTGAATGATTTTTTTATTTTTTTAAATGTTTTTATATTTAATTTATTAAAAAATAATTAATAGAATATGACTAGGTTTTATATATATATATTTTTTAAATTTTGTTCTAGCTGAAGCTCCATCTATCTTTGCTTAGTTCTTCACTGTTGTTAAACATTTATGTTCCCCTTTTACTATATATCATAATATAGTATAATCATAATAAAATATTAAAAACTACTTATATATTAATATTTTGTATAATAAAAATTAAATATTAAAATTTTTATTATATATTGACTTTAAAATATTAAAATATAAAAAATAAATAAATTATTATTCTAATATTTTTATAGATTTATTTTTTAAAACCCAATAAAACTTAATTTTAAAATAAATTAACAAAAATCAAAATATCTAAAAATTTAGAGATTAGAATCATTTTTTTTTTCATTTATGATGGGAGTTAGAAAGCTTTAAAAGACATGCACTTCCAAGTGAATTCCATCACTTGTCAAAAATACTTATATATTAATAATATATATATAAATTTTGTATAATAAATATAAATATTTTATTATAAATGGCTTTTAAAACATTTAAATTTAAAAAGTATAACTTATTATTCTAATATTTTTATAGATTTATTTTTTCAATATCCAATAAAACTTAATTTTATGATAAATTAATTTAAAAACCAATGAAAAATCAAAATATTTCAAAATTTAGAGATTAGAATCTTTCTTTTTCCTTTTAAGAAGAGATTTATAAAATTATAAAGGACAACACAATTGATATCTAATTCGATGATGGTTGCAGTGCGAAGTGTAAATTTTTATTTAGAGAAAGGCGGAAAAAATACACAAATCTTATTCGGAAAATTTGCCAAACCAAACCCATCATAAAACAACTTCTCTGTAATATAAAAAATGATGCTTTCAGCTTATATTAATGACATTTCCAAATATAATTGTGCTGTTTTACCTAAAAATAGCTTCTATCCTCGAATAAAAAGCGCGTCTTTATTTCCTTAAAACGACGGATGGAGACATGGCCTCTGCCTTCCAGTCGGTTCGATGGCCATAAGCATGGGAAAAAAGTGACAGCTTTGTCATGCCGGTGCCCGACAATGTGAACCTGGATGTACCATCTCCAACAGGTATTTCCGGCTGCCAATGTGAACCGGGGTGAACCATCTCCAACAGGCATTACCAGCTGCTCATACATGTTGTTGGGCAGTATATGTTTATTGTTAAATTTAAATTTGTTTAAATTTAAGGATAGACGTGTATTGTTTAAGTGCATTAATAAGACTATAACATAATAAATATGTACATTTAATCTAATTTAATTTTAAAATTTTTTAAAATAATTAGATTATAAATTTAATGGAAATATAACTAAATAATCTTGTTGTATTTTTTGTTATATTAACAAATATTTTTATATAATTCAATCATAAAATTCATAAATTTGATAAAAATTAATCAAGTCAAATAATTAATTTATGTTATATTCTAAAATCTATAATCAACCTACTATAAATTAATATAATTTTTTATCTTACAAATTTCCTTCATAATCCATATGTTACAATCCCATAAATGGAAATAGGGGATCACATCAGCATTTAAATATACACACTACTCTATGGAGTAGTCTCGAATATGGGTTCTCAATATATATTAAGAAACATACGTCCATGAAACTTAAATTAAATAATTAACTGATAAAGTGAGACAACAATCCTGCAGATCTCTCTCAAGCTAAACGAAACTTCAATACTTTTTATATCGCATGACAATTGCATTTAAAATGCAGAGGCCAAATGACAACTTGCAGGATAAAGTAGATCTGACACGCTGTCGAAAAAAAAGGGTTGCCCTGACGACAAAAGTTATAAATATTTCCAATCTTCAATGTACAAAAGCCTTCAAAGTCCCTTTTATTTGGATGCTTTAGATTGTTGTTTTTCTCATAAGAAGATTTGATAGGGATTTTTGTAAATCTAAATTATAGTTATCAAACTTCAATATTTTAGGTTTTTGATAGTTTTCCATTATCAAAAACATAATTCAAACACCGCTATTGCAAAATTTCTTTTTTTTTATACCGAAATTCCAACTAATTTTAACCATCCAAACAACTCCACCTCAATAAACAACTCCTCCTTTTTAAATTATGCCACTCTCCCAAAACTCAAAACCAAAATTAGCTGAGTTGGGAATATAACCGGTAAAGGAGTTCCGTTACACCACTTTTCGCCACAAAAAAATATTGCTTTTGTTTACTTGTTTAATTTTAAATAGTATTTGTTTACTTATTCAATTGGTATTGATGGACTCCTATTTTCCGATGGAATCCTATTTTCTGAGGTTATTGTTTCCAAAAGGAACAAGAGTTTCAAATCTCAATGGTAATTATAATTCTATTTATAAGCTTAATAGGGTTTTTTTGTAATTTTATGTAGTTTTTTAAAAAAATTTTAATGTTCACTACTCATCTTAATGACTATCTTTTACTACTTATTATTATCTTTATATTTAGTTACTTTATTTTATTAAATTTTGAATTTTCATCCCCTAGGACCTATCACTCTTCACGGGCATTCTACTATTTGGGTTTTTAATGGTTCCAAGCTAACAGAGTAAGGTTTGTACCGGCTTGGGGCTAAGCCAGTAATTTTTATGGTTATTTATGCTAGAATTATATATAAAGTATTGAACATTTTTCTATTTAAGATTAGCGACCTTACATATAAATTTTTATTTACAACTAAAAAACAAATACAGAACCATAACTACTTTCTTTCAACACAGTAACATAATTATATATAAAACAAAGTTACTTGCTTTTAGAAAAAACATAACTATAAAATAATTATTTATCTATTCCCAAAGTTGTTAGGTTATTCCAAAATTATTTAGGAGAAAACACTGCTCCACCCAACTAGTGAGTTCACTTATCATTTTCTAGTGCTCCCACAGAGCTAGTTCATTTCCAAGACATTTCTTTTGACAGAGACCAAAATAAGATCACCTAGAATTATCTGACCTCACTAGGTTTGGTAAGGTTTATTAAGATTTACAAGTCTGATAGGGAATTCCACTGGTTAACCAACACAAAAATATCTTTTTCTGGTAAAGTCATTCCCTTCCCTAACAACTTAATCTTTTTTTGGCAACGTCCTTCCCTTCCCTAAGTTGTTTGAGGAATCAATTCCATTTCCTCTCTTGGACCTCCTCCAAATCAAGAGTATCTTTTTTCTGGCACCGTCCTTCCCTTCCCTAACAACTTCTTGTTTGAGGAATCAATTCCATTTCCTCTTTTAGACCTCCTCCAACAAGGTTCCAAGTCTTCATGCTGCCTATGACTTTTCCCCTTTCACCCTCTTGGTTCCATCATTTACCTCTAAGGAAAAGAATAAGTGTCTCATAACTCTTGGAAGTAAAACTCTTTCTTAACATCTTTTCCTTCAATAATTTTTTGGTAAACCATAACCAATTTAAATTAATAAAATTACACAAATAAACATTCATGTTTATTATCTATAATTCATTAAGATAAACTAAATATTTATTTTATAGATAGAAAAATATTACATTATATTACTCAACATAGATCTTTAAATATTTCTATATAACTAAAAGTGAAATATTCTTTTTGTTATTATGCTTTATTATACCACACTCTTCATATAAAAACAAAATTATCATAATGAAAATGTAATTATTAATATTGTATAATATTTCTTATTAAAATTAATGAAATATATATATATATTCACTTTTTGTTTTAAAATACAATTAAAAAAAGGTTATTAAAAATAAATTTTATTTATTTAAAAAAAAATCATGTTAATCCTAAAAATTAAACGTAAATAAAATTATATATCTCCATCATATTGAGTATAAAATTCACTCCTCTATATTTATTATATTTTATAATAAATAATATATATATTTATATGAATGAATTAAATTAAACTACAATAAATTATAATATATATGAATATGAATTGAACTACTATAAATTATATGAATATGAATTGAACTACTATAAATTGTTCTCGTTTAGTTCACTTTCTGTATTAAAAATCATACACAACATTTTCTTTTCATGAGCTTTACATCTATTAAAATTAATATTTAAATAAAAAATCAAGTTTCACAAAATTGGTCGACTACACAATGAAATAAGCCTGAGATCTATTCAAATTAATATTTAAACCAAAAAATAAGTTGCACAAAGTTGGTTGCATATATAATCAAATAATTGATTAAATTGAGATATATATAATTAAATAAATAAAGTAATATATAAATTATAGGTTGTTAATTTATTCTTTAAATAATTGATTAAATTGAGATATATATAATTAAATAAATAAAGTAATATATAAATTATAGGTTGTTAATTTATTCTTTTATTTATAATATATATGATATATTCAAATTTAAAATAGATTTTTATTTATTTGGTTTCATATTTTTTGATGAATTTTTATTTTATTTTTCTCTAATATTTGTCTTCATTTTAGTGGGGAGGGTGGGTGTGCTGGGAGGGTGGGTATCTGGGAAGGTAAAGGAAAATATTTATTTTACTATGTAATAAGGTGGATAGACATATTGATTAAATATTGGTTTTAAGTTTTTTTACACTATTTATTTATACAAATATATCGATGTAAAAATAATTTTTTCATTAAAAATAATTTATCTAATATTAGTTAAGGTTAATAAAATAAATTTTATAGTCATTATAATAATACTTCTCATCATTATGTCACTAACAAATAAGAACTATTCTCCTCAACTATCTAGATAACTTCAATATATATATATATATATATATATATATATATATATATATATATATATATATATATATATATATATATATATATATATATATTATATATTATATCTATCAAAAAAAATTAAAGATTATTTTTTAAATCTATATTAAAGATAGAAAAAATTAAAAATATTCCTAATTTAATGAAATATGTCTAAAAATAAAATAAAATTAAAGCATATTTTATAATATTTATCAATATTCTCTTCACTCTACTTTTATATTGTTGACTCAATATTTATTTTGAGTGTCATACATATTTATTCAATATTTCTCTTCACCCCAACTTCATTTAATTTACATAATATTCAGCCTCTCTTTTTCTTATAATATCATACTTTTGATCTATATTAATTTCTAAAATAAAACAAATTTACATTTAATGTTATTGGGAGAAACATGTTGACCTGATCAGCAAAACTATAACTAACTAACAACATGACCGAAAAAACCACCACCTTATTGTGAACAATTTGACGTGGTGGTAGCTCTCTCCATCTCGCCCTTATATAAGAATAAGATAAGTGCAATATCAGATAAATTATATAAAACTTGAAAGTAAGAAAGAAATAGGATAAATATTGAGTAAAGATTATAATATTATTAAAAAAATAAAAAATTAATATAACTTCAATCTCACGGTGAAATACAAAGGAGGCAAATTATAATAAGACTAAACAAAACAAATTAATTTAGTTAGAGTCGATACATATATTTCTACTTAATAAATTGAAAATTAAAATTAAATTATTAAATATAATAACATTTTACTTTCATTATTATATATATAATTGTTTTTACTTTCATTATTATATATATAATTGTTTTCTAAAATAATAAAATAGTTAATTTTATTTTTAGAAAAGACCATTTATCAATTCTAAATTAAATATAGAAAAATTACAAATCTTTTTTATAAAAAATATCTTTAACATAATTAAAGAAAAATGCATCCAGATTACCTAATAAACAAAGTGGTCATGTAAAATCATATATATTTAAAATAGAGTGGTATATAATGCAACCTTTTGGAATTGACGTGACAAGTTTATGTATGGTTAAACATTGCATGGCCAAGATACATGGGAAGATTATTACAGTTTCTTGATTTTTCGTTGCTCTAACTCGTCACCTACATGCATTCAATGCTAGCTAGATGTCAAAATTTTGAAATTTCAAATGTTATCTTCCCGCCTTCAAGCTAAAGGAGTTTATGTATGGTTAGATGCATGGGAAGATTATTACAGTTTCTTGATTTTCCAGAGCTCTAACTCGTCCCCTACATGCATTCAATGCCACCTCGATGCCAAAATTTTGAAATTTCAAATGTTATGTTTCCGCCTTCAAGCTAAAGGGTTGTGGGCGGTGTTTTTCTAGCATCCTCACCATCCAATCATCACCTTCTTCAGAAATTTATTTTTCCAACCATGGTTGAGTGTCACCCACAAAAGGTTGTCCTAACCCACCCCAAAAACTAGCATGTTATATGGGATTTTCCTCCCAAAAATCCAACCATTATTTTTATTTCTATCGCATTCTGTTGTGAGCTTACATTGTTGGCAGCATAATGGAAGCTTTTCGCAAATAGGAGGGATTTGAACCCACAAGTCCTCAAACTGGGGATGGGATTCAAACTTGTAATGTCATCGTGCCATTTCGAGACACTTTATCTTCTATTTTTATACTCCAAATATCCAACGCAAGTGCCAATCATTTTTCAGTGCAGACTCCTCTCAAGCCCATTAAGGGGTTTCCTACTCTCTTTTTCTTTAAAGTATAGTTCAATGTTCATACATCATGGGTGGGATATTGGGAAATGCAGCATTCAAGCATCAATTTCAATAATCCTTCGTTGAATGGAGGGGTAAAAATTTCGTCGAACAATTGTAATTATTGAGGCTTTTTATATGTTTTATGTGTCAAAATGTGTGTTGTTTGTGGACAAATTTCATGTTTATTTTTATTGGGATGATCTCGATATTTATTTCAGTATGATTTTCTAAGTTTCGATTTCATTCTTAGAGAAGAGATTTCAGTATATAATTCTAAGTTTGTTTCCCTTGGCATGTTATTCAACCTCGTTTCTCAGTGAATCAATCTTGGATTTTGGTTGTTATAAACTCTTTCATTGAATATTACCGTGGGCCACACGTTTTCATGAAGGTATTTATTATAAATTATTACTTCACTATTATTTTGAAACATGGTATTTGATTATCCATTGTAACATTTTTTTTTAATGATAATTTCATCTCAGTGAGAATTAATATATTTTGATCACTTTTTTTTCCACTTTGTTGTTGGTGTCGGTCATTTTCCAATGGTCATTATTTTGGTTGTTAATTATAGTTTCTTGCATTGACATAATGTTCATAGGAAGAAATAAGATGAACAAAATGTTGGAGCATTCAGTGCAGCTCAATAAAAAACAAGCAACAGCAGATCAAACACATCACAAAAGAGACACAGGGTTTAACGTGGTTCACTCAACCATTCTGGGCTACGTCCACCAAACATAGGCATCGGAAATTCTTTATTAATCAAACAGGAGATTACAAACTCTCACACCCACAAAAAACCATCCGTATGGATACCTGTTTTATAGCAAGGAGAATCTAACTGTCTCATAAATCCTCTCACATCAAATTTAGGATGCATTAACTCTCTCCTAACAAAATAGAGCTAATTTAGCAACACAACCTAATTTTTGTCACCTACTGAGATTTTTGACTATTTTAATAAAACTGAAAATCTCAACAATCTCCACCTTGACAACAATTAGCCTGATACCCTGTTACTTTATTATTTATTTTTTCTGCAAGCCAAGAGAAGCCAAACACCAGCGTAGCTTCTCTAACAAAACTGATTTCGTGAACATGTCTGCACAGTTTTCCTTTGTATGCACCTTTTCAAGAGAGACTCCCCTTTCAGTGATAACCTGTCTTACAAAATGGTACTTAATTGGAATATGCTTTGATTTACTATGATAGGCCGGATTCTTAGCCAAATGTATTGCACTTTGACTATCACAAAGTAACCCGATGTTGTCCTGTAACCTACCAAACTCACCAAGCAAACCTTTCAACCAAACCTACTTTGCAGCATAAAAGAAGAACATGCAGACTTCAAGAGTGGGATGAAGCAACAATGTTTCTTAGAAGCTTTTGATGATCGCTAATAACACCGCAGAGTAAGACGCACTTCTCCCCAAGATGACCTTCTTATCCAAATCACTCCAGAAATCGGTAATCAACATACCTAAGAAATAAATTCACTACTTCTATCATAAATTATACAATAATCACTTGTGCCTCTCAAATACCGAAGTACCCATTTCACTTGATGATCTGTTCTTTTATCCTGATTTTTGCCATATACCGCCGACAACCCCAATTGAAGATGCATGATTCCGGCTTTATATTGAAACCATCAGATACATCAAACATCCTACTATGATTAGATATGGAATTGGTGACATATAATCCTTTTCTTCACATCGACGGAAACATAAATTCAGCGAAAGCTTAAAATGGGAAGCTAAAGGGACTGAAACTGGCTTCACATTGTTCATACCAAACCTCAAAAGGCATTCCTTACATTTTTATCATGCAGATAGCCACAAACTCTTTACCATTACCTCGCCTCCTCAAAATCTCCATGCCCAAAATCTGTCTTGCTGCTCCTAGATCTTTCATATCTAATGTCCTTGCCATCTGAGTCTTCAACCTGTTGATTTCATCAATGCTTTTGCTTGCTAAAAGCATATCGTCAACATACAACACTAAGATAATGAACATGCCATTTTTCAATTGCTTGAAATACACACAATGATCATATTCACTTCTAACATATTTCTGACTCAAAATGAAAGAATCAAACTTCTTATACCACTGCCGAGGCGACTGCTTCAGGCCATATAATGACTTCTTGAGCCTGCAGACAAATTTCTCATTGCGATGCTGAACAAACCCTTCCGGTTGTTCCATATATATTTCCTCATCTAAGTCTCCATGTAGAAATGCAGTCTTAGCATCTAATTGCTGCAACTCTAAATCAAGCAAAGCCACTAATGCTAACACAACTCTAATTGAAACAATTTTAACCACTGGTGAAAAAATCTCATGAAAGTCAATACCGGCTTTCTGAGAAAACCCTTTTGCAACCAGTTGCGCTTTGTACTTGTCTTCCGTATCATTCACACCCCGTTTTAGCTTGAAAACCCATTTACACCCCACAGTTTTCCTGTCTTTCGGAAGCTCAACCAGATCCCATGTGCCGTTCTTACTCAAGGCCATCATTTCGTCCTTCATGGCTGCTTTCCACTTGTCACTATTCGAACCTTCTATTGCTTCCTGATAGCACAGAGGTTCATCGTCATTAGCAGTAAATGCAACCGAAGTAACATAATCATCATACCTTCTCGGTGGCCGTTTGATTCTTGTCGACCTCCTTAAGGTTTCGGTGCTTCCGCAATTGGTCGACTACCATCAAACTTCTTCATGATCACCATCTCGAGACCCGGGGTTTCGTTCGACCTACATCTCAACCCCCGGTTTCCATAACTGGCCTCAAACCTGTTCATGACTAGAATCTGAACTATGGTCATCATGACTATCATTAGAAATGCTATCAAACTGAATGTGCTGAAAGTCAGATACATCATCCTGTTTCAATCTACTATCTACATCTAACTGTACAAGAGAGGATTCATTAAACTTTACATCTCTGTTGATGATGATTTTGCGGGTAGTAGGATCCCACAATCTATATTCCTTTGTTCCAACACCATACCCAACAAAGATATACCTTTTAGACTTTGGATCTAACTTAGTTCGCTGATGTTTAGGCACTAGAGCATATGCATCACAACCAAACACTCCGAGTTTAGAATAGTCACAAGGGTGTCCTTTCCATACCTCTTGCGGAATCTTGCAGTCTATCGCCGTCGATGGAGATCGGTTTATCACATAACAAGCTGTTGCCACTGCTTCCGTCCACAACTCCTTCTGCAAACCAGCGTTACTCAGCATACTCCTTGCTCTCTCTAGAAGAGTCCTGTTCATGCGTTCAACAACTCCATTTTGCTGAGGAGTATAAACCGTGGTCTTATGTCTCTCGATCCCCGCATCCTTGCAATAGCTGTCAAACTCCTTGGAAGTAAACTCACCACCATTGTCAGTTCTTAAACATTTTATTGTTCTACCAGTGATGTTTTCTACCAATGCTCTAAACTGTTTGAAAATTGTAAAAACATCAGACTTCTTTTTCATCATGTAGACCCACACTTTCCTAGAAAAGTCATCAATAAACGATACAAAATATGACAAGCCACCATATGAAGTTGTAGGGGCTGGTCCCCAAACATCTGAATGAATATAATCAAGTATCCCTTTACTAGTATGTTTGCCTATTTTAAATTTTTGTTTACTTTGTTTTCCAAACAAGCAATGCTTACAGAAATCTAACTTTCCATACTTTAGATTAGGAAGTAATTTGCGATCAGCCAAAATCTTCAACCCTCTTTCACTCATATGCCCCAATCTTTGATGCCATAAGTGAATGGAACTACTGTCATGTTCAGACACAGTAGACACAAAATCTGACCCTGTACCTCCTAACTGAAATAGATTTCCTACTTTCTTAGCTTTCATAACTAGTAAAATGCCTTTGTAAATTTTCATTACTCCACCTTGAATTACAGTTTTATATCCATTTGAATCAAGTGCTCCTAATGAAATCAAATTTTTCCTTAAATCTGGTACATGCCTCACATCAGTTAATATTCTAGTTGTCCCATCAAACATTTGTAGTTGTATGCTCCCAATCCCCACAATATTACATGTTACATCATTACCCATGTACACAACTCCATCATTAATTGATTTATATTCCTTAAACCATTTTTTATGGATACACATGTGGTTTGATGCACCGGAATCTAACAACCAATGTTGACCATGATTTGACACATTAACTGATAATACTTCATCACTCATACCTGAACCAGATGTCGAACCTGTATCTGTCGCATTTGCCTCCTTCTTCTCTGTCAAAGAATCTGCTTTTGAAGTTTGCTGTTGTTGCTTCCAGTATTCCTTCTTCAAATGCCCCGATTTGCCACAAAACCAACACTTTACTTTGCTCTTCTTCCCTTTCGACTTTGAACGCGAATTGCTGTGCTTACCAGAGCGTCTTTCTCTAGAACGACCTCTAGCCATCATTGCCTCTGATGTAGAGGTGTCAGCATTCGACCGCTTCCTGGTCTCCTCGGACAACAAAGCTCCAACCACATCGTCAAACTCAAGGATGTCTGCAGTACTAAAGCTTATGGAAGTAACAAATTGATCCCACGATTCGGGCAATGAACACAATAGAGTTATTGCCTTATCCTCTGAATCAAATTTTACATCTAGACTTTGTAATTGTACCAATAGAGTATTGAAAACATTCAGATGGTCAGTAATCGAGGTACCTTCCTTCATCCGTAAACCATAAAGCTGTCGCTTCAGGAGAATCCGATTTGTCAAGGATTTCGTCATGTAGAGCTTCTCAAGCTTCGACCACAATCCTACGGCGGTCTTCTCTGACACAATGTTGAACAGAATGTCATCCGCCAGACATAACCGAATTGCGCTCAGAGCTCTGTCATCTAACTCATCCCATTCATCCTCCATCAAGGAAGAAGGCTTTTTGCTTTTCCCCAACAGCGCTTTCGCCACGCCTTGTTGAATCAGCAAATCGTGCATCTTAACCTTCCAGATCTCGAAGTTGTTTTTGCCATTAAACTTCTCAATTTCAAAACGGGCACTTTGAGTTTTCGCCATCTTGTATCAGCAAAAACACAATAATCTCCAGAACCCAACTTTAAATAAATGAAGTTTGTGTTTAAAAAATGCCTTTGCCTTAAAATATCATGGCATAATACAATTTAAAAAACCTTCAAATCGATTTTAAGGCATAAAATAAACTTCTCAAATTAATAAAAAAATGCCACCCTTAACAAAATCGATTTCTTTAAAATCACCCCTCAAATCGATTTTAAAATACACATTGAATTATTACAATTCAATGTAAACTCAAATCCTTTTTTTTTATTTGTATCGATGTGTTTTTCTTTCTTAAACATTGCAATTGATTTTCAAATTGCAAAAAAATAAAATCGATTTTATAAAAAAACACATACCATATTCAAAATGGCATTTCATAACAGTATTAAAGTAACATTATTTGTATCCACGCATCAGCACCAATGGACATACGATTCACTCCACGCACAATGTTTAAACAAATATGCTCCACGCATAAGCAATAAATGGTCAGACGCACCTTCGACCGGCGCCCATACGGTCTCCACGCACCAGCGCTCCAGCAACACCAGGTAATTCAGCACACCGGGCAGCCACACGCTATAGAAACTCTGTATGTCCTCCACGCAGTGTATATAACAGCTCCATTAAGTGCAGGCTCCACGCAGCAGTATGCACCAGCGACTTCAACAATTCTTTAATTGAACTCCAGTTCTACGCACCAGCTATGCACCAACAATTCTGCGCACCAGCAATTCAACGCACTCCAACATGCTCCGATACCAATTGTTGGAGCATTCAGTGCAACTCAATAAAAAACAAGCAACAGCAGATCAAACACATCACAAAAGAGACACAGGGTTTAACGTGGTTCACCCAACCATTCTGGGCTACGTCCACCAAACATAGGCATCGACAATTCTTTATTAATCAAACAGGAGATTACAAACTCTCACACCCACAAAAAACCATCCGTATGGATACCTGTTTTATAGCAAGGAGAATCTAACTGCCTCATAAATCCTCTCACATCAAATTTAGGATGCATTAACTCTCTCCCAACAAAATAGAGCTAATTTAGCAACACAACCTAATTTTTGTCACCCACTGAGATTTTTGACTATTTTAATAAAACTGAAAATCTCAACACAAAATTTAGAATGGGAAGGATTTAGTAAACTTAGATTAAATAATAACAATGAAAACTATAAAAATGGTTAAATCTGAAGCATAATGAAAGTCATGAATGTCATAATGGAAAAAATGACCTAATTTTGTGTTGTCCACAATGTTTATATGAATGGATAGCCATCTCAATTAGTCCATTTGAAATAATGGGTTTTAGGTATGGTTAACATTGAATTTCAAGTCAATTTTTGTGGAAATGAATGGTAATAAGTCCTTAAAGGTAGTGAGATTTAATGACAGAATGTTCAAAAATATGGATGAGCGATGAAAGTCTTAATTACGACATTAATCCCCGAACACCATGATAACATCGTACAATGTGCTATAATATCATGACATGATGACACCATGATAAGGTTGCGTTCTTGATATCAAATGAGTTCAAATTTATGTTTTTGATTAGAAATGCACTTATCATTATATGGGATTGACACCTTTGATAATGATTCACAAGACAATATCAAAATATTGGTAGAAATTTGAAGAGAGCGAGAGAAATTTCAAAAACAAAAAATATCACACCATATTTTATTGATCTCACATTCATTACATATATAATAATACATGATACTTCTAGATACGAGAATGGTGGATCTAGATTACTTAAAATAGCTAGTACAATTATTAACCTAGAAACTCACACAATTAAAACTCACAACAACTTGGAATTCATGGAAGCATTACTTCTAATACCCTCTCTTAATGCTTACATGACAAAACCAGAGAGTATACATTACAACAAAATCTTTGTCAAATTTATCTGATATGGTCATCAGTAGCACTCATATCCACTCTGAAATATAAAAAAAATTTCTTTTTTATTGACCACACTTTCAAGCTTCTCACTTGATCCATTTAAGACATAACCTCTTCATACCATCGTTGACGTGCTTTTCATAATTGACACTTCTCAACCTCCTAGAGTGAAACAGGTCAATCTCAATACTGAGCCATCTTATGGAGCTACCACCATATGCGAATCCACTGCCCTCTGCAACCTTCATCATTTATCTAGGATAACATTATGGGTATAGAATGTCTTCATATATATATATATATAGGTGGAGATTATAATATAAGAGTGAAGGGGAAGGGGGGAGTGCCTTTATAAAACCACTAGTCCAAGACATATAATATTATAACATGTGTGGACAACCTCAACCTTAACACCAGTGCCTTTAAATGTGGGATATATGACCATACCCATGACCAAACTTGAGCCCCTGACAATTTTTATTTGATGCATAACTTTCCAGCCTTTAACAATTTTCAGGATGGATTACTTCCAAGGCAGATATTTCGTTCTCTCAACTGTTGAACACACCTCTCTTTCAATGTCATTGTTTCATTTTTTAAATAGTTTTTAGCTCTCAAGTAGCATTAAGAAATGTCTGAGATTACTAAAAACATGTCCAAAATACTTATTCTTATAACTTAGAACTCGATGTTGTATTTATTCATGTTTTGAAATTAATAATAGGCAGAGAGAGATAGAGCAAGAATTTAATTTGGAGTGTGAAAATAACTTACGAGATTTTCTATATTGGCTCCCCATGATCACCAAGATAGAACTTTGGAATGTTTCATGAAATTAGAAAATTCCCATCCATAAACTATTATCCCTGAAATTTAAAAGGGAGGAATAAGTGGCTTGGGTTAAAAATTGTGAAACTTATCTCAGACTATATGTCTTCAAATTATGTTGACCCTTCTTTTCCGTAAACGGAAGTCTACATTCATGGTGTTTCTTCTTCTTCCATAATATATGTTATTTATTCAACTACGTTGTATTTGGTACCTACATGAGTCCCTTCAATCTATGAAGATGCCTTTAACATCCTTCCTTTGCATTGATCTAAGCACATTGTCATCCCATCATCATCAACTTCTTCTCTAAGGATTGGTCATTTCTTTGTTCCCTAAATTTATTCCCTCATCTCGTTGTCATTGGCCCTGAGTGCTTCCTTTGTTTCTATTCTCTGCATTAACTTCTAAGCAAATAATTCCTTGACATTCCACTTGAGCCTTTTTCCTATATACAGTCCTTATCTCCATTATTTTTATGATTTACTTGTGTAGCATCTTCTTTAGGTTACTGAGTTATACTCTCCTCTCAACCATTTCCTTATAAAACTCTTCATCACTCATTTTCATTTTTTTTTCCAACTGTTCTAGCAGTTTGTTTGTTCTTCATGTGAGTTCCTTCTGAAATATTCCTTTAATTGTTTGTAGTCATCCCCATCTTCACTTATTTGAGCTTATCCATGCCCACTATGAGTTGTAACCAATATTTTTCTTTGTAGCCAGCCTTCGACATTCGATACCTCATCACAGATTCCTCCTGAGCTTGATATTTTGGTATCATTGGTTTTGTCTCCTAGAGCCTCCTTCTTGAGAACTCCTTTTCTTTTCTTTGGCTTATGCACTCTCCTCATAATTTTATTTTCTTAATAACTTCCATTGGTCCCTTCACTTTTATTTTTATGAGAACTTCCATTGGTCCCTTCACTAGTGGTTGTATGTGTTGTATAAAGGATTGTGAGGCCCATATGTTATTTCCAAAGGTCATTTACAATCAAATGTTACAATCCTGTTGGAGATAAATTTTTTTTGAAGAGGGTCCTCACTTCTTGGGATGAGTTGGTATTTTTGTTACATTGTCATTCACCAAATTTAACCCACCGTATATGTGCATTATGAGAATCCCTCTTTGGGCACATTTCCAAAATCTATAAATACACTCTTCCAATTTATTTTTTTTGAATATTTTGGGAATACTTGGGTAGATATTAAAAAATAAATGTAGATCATGCTTGATCTTAGAATTTTGTGATCCATAATGATTATGAGATTGTCTTTTGGATTAATCACATAATCAAGTTATGGTTGTCATTTCAAACCATCTAATGCAGTTCATCCTGTGGACAAAGGTGAAAAAATAAATCTATCCAAAAGTTTAAATAGTAAAGATGCATCCGGTTCTAGAGTTAGTTGTTATCAATTAGCCATTATAAATTAGTTGATGAATTAATTTTTATTATTATATTAAATTAAATTAATATATAATTATGGAATAATAAATATATGTTTATATATCGATACTAATAATTAAAATAAATTTTAATATTATTAAACCATTAGTTTTTAAAAATATGTTTAATATTATTAAACAATTATTTATAAATATTATTGTACTAAAATATAAAAGAATATTATAATAGGAAAGTCAAAAGGGATTGCAATAATAATAATAATAAAATCTTAAAAAAAAAAATAATTACCATAACTTAGTGATGTTGTTAATCTGAAAGACGATCTCATAAATGTAGATCATATCAACCTTTGCATTTAGATATGCCTAGATATCTATGAGAATTGAAATTAGTAATGGTCATTGAATAAGATGATGCTTTAAAATAAATACTTCAAATGAATAGATAATTTGAATTATAAAAGAAAATATTTTAGTTGTTATATTTCATAATAGGTGGGATATTTACAGGACTCATGATCCATATTGGGTCACTATATTATTTGTCATCCATATTTATGCTTTTAGAGTGGAAACATAGAATAAATTAGCTTAGAGGAGAAATTTTATTAGTGGTGCCGAGTTTGTCGAATTAGGGTCTAAAACCTTATGGGGAAATTTTGAGGCCATAGATGATGTTTTCTGCAGGTAAAAATTTCTTTATTGACCATTAGGGCCCATGAAAGTACTATAAACTTAAATACTTTCCCAACTTTACAAGAAAGACAACAATCATAGTCTAGATGAAAAAATTGTCTCCAAGAAGTTGAACTAATGTGATTTACCACCATAATTCGAGAGAATTCCATGTCAAACCCCACTAATCGTGGAAAATGGTTTATCCATGTGCAGAATATGAAAAGGTTCAAATATGTAACTTTAGTTGAGAATTGAAGGAATCAAACTTAATTTGACTCCATAATTGATAAAATCAATAATTTATAACTTTGATACCATAATAATTTCTATCTTGTGACTAATGAATTACTACATGTAAGCATGACCAAGTAGCTCATTCAAACATGAAAGTTCATTCATAATAAGTAAATAACACCATAGTATAATTGCATACTTAAGTATGCACTACAACACCTTTGAATTAATAACGTGAAATGATAAATTCAAGATAATAATCAATTATACATGACATTCATATTATGAAAATCAATCATTGGTTAGTTTCAAATCAAGGAAATTACACCCAACCATAGGCTCACTATTACAATCAATGATCTATAGAATGGAAAACCACAAATCCAAATCTATGATTCTAGATGGAAACATTTCTCCTCGTGATAGCCCTAGTCCTCCAATATAGGCTAGTTTTCCAATTACCCACAAGCTCTAAAATATTAAAACAATTACAACCCACCATATCTCTTTCTATTTCAAATGGTAGAACCCAAACAATTTGATCCCCTTAGCTATTGTGCAGTTCCTTGGGTTATCCCACTTCCTTCATGGGATCCATAACTGAGTAGCTAGGAAATATCAATGGTGTGGACTCAAGAATTCTCAATTGTATTTTAATTATAGAATGTCCACCATATCCCTTCCACATAGTTACAATTTCCTCAAGGTATCATTGAAGCAATTCCATATATTATCACAATGATAATTTATTTATTTTTGTTGCCTTGACCCACAATTGATTTGAACTTTAAATATCATAGTTTTCATGGTACTTCATAATATGACCATCGCTAATATCACAACCAAAATTATTCATAATTACATGGCATATATTTCCAATAATCTAGATATTATATCCTTAAGATAGAAAATTACACTATGAGGGACATGTTTATCTAGGAAGAATGGTGTACTTCCCTACATAATTAAAATGATTAGACTATATTTTCATGAAGGGGAGAAACCGTATGTCCTTATTAGAATCTCAAATTTCCCACTTCCCTCACCAATGGAAAGGTTGGTATGACTTACAATAGTATAACAGGAAGAATTTGCAGTAAACATAAAATAATAATATTTGTCTTTGACCCCTTTTGAGCCTCCTTAGCCCCTTTTTTTCTCACTTATGTAATTATAAGCCCCCATGTTTCTTTTCTTTCTCTATTTGTAGTGAGTGATGAATTAATATTTTTCCATTTACATTTAGATATTGGATTGTTCGAATTTCATCATTTCATCATGTATATATTTGCATTTATATTTCAGGGATCCAAATATAATTTTTTCATTCACCTCCCACTATATTTTGCATCATCCTTTGTGCACATTAAGTATAAATATGCATTCTATTATAGGGATCCAACTAGAGACATCACAAATCATTATAACTTGTTTATGAAAATTCCACATAAAGTAGGGTACAATGGAAACCATTTCCTAACTCTTGTATTATAATTACTTTCTTTATGGTTGTTATATTAGAAATTACTCTTTCTTACAACCTTATTACTTAAATTCTTAAATTATAGAGTAGCTTAGTATCTTCCCAATAGTCCCCAATATTATTTGGAGGGACTATATAAAAATATTATGTAAATTAAATAAAACAACATAAGAAATTGTTTTTATTGTTTTGAAACTATTTAGCTATAATCCTAAGAATAATTAAATGATCTAAAGTTAACTGATGACCTTGAAAGTAAAATTTCCATTAGCTATCTTATCATATCTTTCTAGCCACAACATAATCTCATTTTCTAAAATTATTTAATATAACTTAGACATAACATGATTAATAATGATCATCGTATACTTCAGTGCATTATTTCACCATGTTTTGAAGTAGTGATAATAATGTTTTATGTCCAAATATTATGAAAATATATTTACCAACAAGATTAAAAGGTTCTGGATGTGAGGATTAAGAATAGAGATATTATTTTTTAGAATACCCTTCAAATAGAACTTTGTCTTCGATAGTGAAATCATTGTGCTTTGTTAAAGTATTTTCGTTATTATTTAGGAGATTGGGAGATTCATAGACATTTAGGGAATAAGTTCCTATATGTGATGTCGATATCACTTCTTTCTTTTCTCCTTTTTTTTCAAATATAAAGTAAGAGTCACCATCTCTCATCAAATAATGACTGGATGTTACATTTTCCGTGTGCATATTTATATTAAAAAATTTAGCATCATATATACATGTACGTTTCATTGTAATCCCTTTAAAAATTATTCCTTGATCCTTATTTTTTGCATTTTCCTTTAATTTTTATCCTAATGGCACCCTCTTAGAAGAGTCTCTACAATGACCAATATTAATTCAAAAGTGAAATAGTTTGGAATTGTATGAGAAATCATATGTATAAAATTGAGATGGTTCTTAAATTCCTTATCGTAATTAGAGTTGTGATATACATGTAAGTTCTCCATTCAAATTATTAGGGACTCAAGCAAACCTACTCTCATCAGTGTTAACGTCTTCTCATTTATCAACATAAACGGCATGAATTCATTAACCCTCACTTTTAGATATCCAATAATAGAATTATCTAAAATTGTAGCCTATTGATTTTATATATTATATTCCTTTTCATCATCTCATGGTTATACTTCATAGGATTCTTATATTTTGGGTTTTGCGTTAAGTATATTTTTTATTTTTTTCCTTTAGGATAATGGGTCGCACATGAGGACATAATTAATCTATCAAATATTATGGATATTCCACTCAACCGTTTTCCATATGAGATATATTAAATTAACCTTAAGTATATTATGAAGAGTAAATTCTTTATATTCAAAAATTATTATTATTGATTTTGTTGTTATGTATGCAATATATAAAATGTATAAAATAGATAATAGTGAAGTATAAACACACACTAATCACGAGTAAAACCCATATATTTTTTAGGAATTTATTCTTGGAGAAAAGCGAGCTACAAGGTGAGGCTACTCTAGTATCTTTTGTACATAATGGAAATGATGCAAATAAAAAGTGAAAGATACTCTCTATTCAGTTATCTAAGACATAAAAGCCATTTGATGTGACAAAATAAAAACCCCTTCTACTCTCATCTCTCTATCCACTCTCAGAACCTCTTTTCTACCATGGAACAAAATGCTTGTGAATAGAATGGAACCCATTTTTCCTCCTAGTGGTCTGATAATAACACGATCCAATAACCAATTAGGTGTTAAGTTTGAATGATTAAACTCTAAAATAAAGTTAGAAATTTAGCCGTTATAAAGTATTCTTCATAGCTTCCATGTGGATAACCCATTTTCCATAGATAATTGGGCTTTACACGACATCGTTTAGAATTTTTGTGGTGAATCATGATATGTCAACTTATGGGGGGCATAATTTTGTATATGAAAATGTATTAACATATTTATTGCACCATTAGAAAGGTATATCAATGTAGAATATCATAATTAATTTTAACACTTTAGTTAGGATTTCTTGTTGGCATTACTAGGTTCACATATGATTTGGTGTATTGATGTTGATGTTAAATTGATGCTTTAGCATGTATGCATTGAAGAAAAATTAATTGCATGAATGAGATGATAATGTCAAGTTATATTGTTGTCATGATTAGGTGGCATTAATTGAGTATGTTATGTTCCTGAAGTCGAGTGATGAAGTGTGTTACCTATTTCAATTGGAGTTGGAGCCTGTTGATTAGTGGCAAGATATTATGGGGAGTGCTCTGGTAGTTGTAGTCTTCATTTGAGAAAAAATATAGTAGAAGTCTATGTGAAGAAGCATTAATAACTTCTGATGAAGAGGGGAATGCCACATAGGTTGCAACTTTTTCATGGTGGGGCTAATTCCGTATTTGGTCCATGCGTATATATATGTTTTGAACCTACATTGATGGTTTATATATATATGGGCTTGAACTCAGTTGTTCTTCAAAGGAATTCCTCCCCTCCTTGACTTATATTATGAAGTCTTTGGTATGGTGGTTCTATATTAGATTTGGGGGTCATATAAACATCACTGAGTATATACATATTTGAAGTTAAACACACTACAAGGAAAATACCATCTAGAGGATGTTTTTGAGGAACCCCACAAAAAAATACCCCATACATGCGTTTCTAGCGTAGGTTACTAGAGGAGGTTGGCAGGCGGAGGGTTTTGCGAATGTTTTCCGCTCGGATTGCTTATCATTAAACGTCGCCCCAATGCTCTGCAATACCGAAAGCACTGGTCGGCACAAAAGCATTAGCACACCGCACACTACACACTCCACACACGCCCGCCTGGTGCGTTGTATTATTCTATAGCACTGTTGTGTCACACATCTTCCGCACCGATGCATTATAAAACACTACACCAAAACCAAAACTGCCTGGTGTGGTAGAACGAAACTGCACTGGTGCATCATAAAACATCGCACCAAAACACAAACTGACTAGTGTGTTTGTAAGAAACAACACCGGTGTGCCTATAAACCACCTACACCGGTAAAGGGTTAAATTAAAAAAAAAAGTTATGGAAAAACACCCAGATTTTTCATTTTTCTAGTGCTCCTGAGCTCTCAATTACTAGTGTGGGCTCTACCATAGAACGAATTGTTGCGCACAAACATTGGCACACCAGACAGAGTGCGCGACGTACACACCCGCCCGGAGAGTCCAGTTACGGGAACACACCAGTGCTTGACTACTCTTCCGCATCAGTGCATCATAGAATACTGTGCCAAAACTGAAACGTGCTGGTGCATTATTATCCAAGAGCACCAGTGCACCTATAAAACGCACGCAGCAGAATAAAATTAAATATGAAAAAAATTAAGGCCAAAAAACCTTTACGATTATTCTGCACCGGTGCTTTATGAATATTCCGCTCTGGTAAACCATCAAAACAACACTCCAAAAATTAAAATTCCCGGTGCAGTGTTAGTGAACCGCCATGGTGCATTATAAACAATGCGCCAAATCTGGCACTGCCTAGTGCAGTTGTAAGTAAGCGTACTGGTGCGCCTATAAACCCTCGCACACCAGAACAAGGTTAAATAAAAAAAAAGCTACAGCCAGAAAACCACATTTTTCACTTTCCTCATTGCTCCAAAGCTCTCAAGCATCGGTGCCATTTCCAATTCTCTGAGATGCCTTGACATAGATGCTCTCATTGTACCCATTTCACCCACTACGGCTCTGCATTGGCCACCAATCTCCAACTTGCATTTTGAAAAACGGTGGACAAATTTTTATTTTGCAAATTTTACAGCAAATATGCCTCCTTGACGGCATAATGTACATGTATTTTTCTAGTTCTTCCATAATTAAGACTTTTAGCGGATTTGATTTGAAATAACCTTAAAAATAAACATTAAAAAAAAAGAATTTTCACGCAGTGCGGTTCAGCCGTTCGTCTCGCACCAGATAGTGGTGCTGCCTGTAAAATTTACAGGCCGCACCGCCACCGGTGATAATGGTATCCACACTATTTCCAGGGCAGTACCAAAAGGTGCCCCACATAATTTTAAATTTAAAATAAAATAAAATGTGGTGCGCTCATTTAACCAGGTGCGTCGTTGATCAAGGGAATCCCAGTGTAGTGCATTGACGATCTTATCTGCCCCGGTATATGTCAGCGCACCGCATTCTGCATTCCAAGAGGGTTAACGGTGCGGCCGGGTAAAAGACCGCACCGTCGAATATGTAATTTTCATGAATTCAGTGCACTGACATGACTGTATGCTCTAAGGCATATATTTCAATCAACGCACCGCTATTTTGAACCTAGATATAGTCAACTGTGCTTGAAAAATAGACATCTGCACCGATGCTAGAGCGTTGTATTTCATTAGGGGCATTGGGAACAGGGTGCTACAAACTTAATCCACACCGCCACCGGTGCATGAATGCTTTTGTGGTGCACCTACTGGTCTATTTTTTTTTTTCAAAAAAAAATATATATGTATATTACTAAATAGATGTCTGTTTTAATAAAAAAAAATTGTTTGATATGTCAATGATTCAGAGAGAAGAGGAGGAAGAATAGTAACAACATGTTGAACAGTATGACATGATTCGCCAATGGGAGGCCCGACAAAGGGAGAGAGATGCATACCCTCAGCCTATTACAGTAGATACTCAGGGGATCCTTAGGCAGGTAGGCCTCCTCAAGTTCTATGAGGAGGCAAGTTCTATGAGGAGGCGACTTCCCTAAGGGCCATAGTGTGTTTCTGAGATATCTTATCTGCAGGTGGAATGCCCACTGACAGGCTTTCTAGGTTGGTCCTGACCAGTGGTACACATCCACTATGGAGGATATTTATTTTATTACAGGAATATCAAGGAGAGGGGTGGATTTTCCTTCATTCCCAGACGTGCTAACTGGTTTTTTAGCACATGTACTGTCTCCTTCGGAGTTTTAGTTGCTTGGAGGTTAGTTACGTATAGGTGCATTTGGTAGACAGGACGTGAAGTGCCTCTCATTTATCATTTCTACCATTTCGCACAACACCAGTGACAAACAATGCATTAGTTGCTCACTTTTATATTATGTTGATTCTTTAGTATGGCAACCATGACCTTTTAGGTGGTTTGCCATTTTTTTGTGGCAGTTTTGTACGGCCTTAGATAAATGTCGTGCTCATGCACAAGGGAGGATCAACTTCCCTTTTTCTTCAGAGTTGTTTTGTTTATTTTTTGAGAGGTTTCCAGAAATGAGACCTAGTTTTGTTCGACAGCCTCGTAGGCCAATGTTTGAGGCCCAGATGCACATGCGGGGGTAGATGATGCCCAAGAGGGGAGACACTATGTTTCCAGTCATGATATCGCATGATGCACTAGACTTACTAGCGAGTGTTGATGAGCTGCATCCATTCATTTTGGTCCCATGTCCTTATGCTGGATTAGATTGGAGAGGGTGTCCCAAAATCCTCTTCACAGATGATGAGCCACTAGATGATAGAGGTAATATTACTGTTTTATTTATATTTATTCTGACTTGTTCTTTAACTTGTTTTTATTAAACTGTGTAATGAAATTGTCTAATTGTTGTGTACTTGTATATATTTTGCATACATTGGCTCTTTTAATAGCGAGGATATGTCGGATCCACCACATGATATAGGTGTCGATCATGATGACAATCAGGACATGGCCAATGCCGAGGATGATCATGATCAAGATGAGGTCAGTGCAGTAGAGAGACATGCTCCTACTCATGGTGCACCGGTACTGCCTTTTTCTAGGTGCGGTCGACCTGAAACTAGATATAGGATGGAGTTGGGAAACCAACTGTGTGCATTGATTGTTGATGCAGGCATCAGGCCCACTCATTACAGAGACATACAGGCTGATGATAAGCTGCTCCAGATGTGGAGAGGCATGCAGCATGACATGTACGGCCTGATGCATCATGTCGTAGGAGCTACGATAGTTGTTACACAGCTGAGGAGGACTGTTTGTAGCTATAGGCGTACTAGTCGAGCCATGTCACGTGATGGATAGTCCACAAGCAACGACTCACATGCATCTCATGATCGTTCACCTCGCGTTGCACCTGATGAGCATGAAGTTGATCTACTAGCAGCATCTAGCAGTCATCATGGAGATGAGGCTGGACCATTGGCCATGTCCAGCCAATAGCCTACACCATCCATCAGTACTAGTCATGATCATGAGCAGGCTGGACCATCGACTGTTGAGGCTGCACTATTGACTGAGTAGGCCTCCACTACTACTGCTTATATTGATGTTTTACTAGTACCACAAGTTGATGCATCCATGAGTACTAGTGATCATGATCATGAGTAGGTTTGACCATCGACCGTCGAGGCTACACCCTTTACTGAGCAGGCCTCCACTTGTACTGCTATTTATGTCGTTATACTACCACCACCTGATCCATGAAATTTATATTATAGTTTTATATTTTTAACGTTATTCAGTTTATATATATATATATATATATATATATATATATATATATATATGTTAGATGATCAAAATATATTAATTTAAAGTTAGGATAAAATATTTATTAAATTATAATATCTAATAAATAATAGAGAATAAAAATATTTATTAAATTATAATATTTAATAAATATTAAGAGACACTTAGAAATAGAATATTGTTAGCAAAGATAGGACTCTAGAATTGAGTCATATCTTAGGCTCTAAAATAGGAATAAAGTTAGTAGATTGGATAGAAGATCATTTATTGTAAATGGGCACTTGTTATTTTTTCAGGTGATCCATAACTAAATTAAGTTAGGCCATATGGCTTATAAATAGGTTAGTCTCCTAATTGCAAATTTAGTAGAATTTTATGTTTGTAAACTCCTGCAACTTTTTCTGTAATTTCTTTTCATTATAATAAAATTACGTGTCTGAGGACACTTCTACCATTAATATGGTATCAAAGCCACCGGTAATGCAGATGAATTGAAGGTGAAGATTTCATCTTTGCAGACTTTTGGAAAATTCTGCTAAAGGATGAATTGGTATGCAATCTTGTCAATTATTTAAGGAAAAGAAATTTATTGGTTATAATCTGAAAATAATTTGTTTATTTAAGATTCAAATTGTTTTTAAAATTCAATTTTTTGCGAGCTTCTTGTCGAGATCTTCTTACAATTTTTCTTCCCATTGAATTGCTTTTTCTTGAAAAGAGCCCCCAACCACTCATAGATATTTCTAGGTGGATTGAAGTCCAAGCTTAAGCTTGTTAAAATATTTACTGTTAGCACTGAAGCTAACTAACGTAGAGACTTCATGTGGATGAAACAACACAAAGATTTATTTTAAAGTGGTGTAGAACAGAGCTTTTATACTCGTCGAGAGCACAATCATTAGTTCGAAGTCAATCAACATCTGTCGTGTGCATGTAGCACTCGAATGTTGAAGAGATGTGAGTAAAGGTGAGCACAGAAGACATGTTTAAGGCCATCGTAGCAATCGATCTAACTAGACGGAGAAATCAAAACAAGTGGAATCGCATTTTCTTTTGATGCAAATTTTAAATCCAAGACCTGATCACCGAATGGAGTCTTGAATGAAAGCTGTGAGGTTTTTGAAGCATAGTAAAGCCATGAAAATTGAATTGGTAGATACAAATGTTGCATAAGCAATGGCACCAGTGTTGTAGGAGCGTGATATTGGTTGAATTATACCACTGTGAAGTATTAGCAGTGTTGTAAAAAGAGTGCTATGTATGTATGGTAAATAGCCATCCATTTTAATAAATGTGGTTTGGATTGTTTTAACATGGCATTTGAATGCCATCCATATGGTTTATGAGATCGGCCATTTAGATTCCACCCATACATATTGCAGTCTCCACGTAGAATTTTTTTTTTTTGAAATGAGTTGTGAGTTAAGGGTTGCACGTTTATTGAATGGATATATGAAACTGTATGAACCAACGTAGGATACATAACTCCATTCCTGTGGAGAGTGCTTTGTTTTCTAGATTAAAAAGAATTGGGTGGATTGAAGTGTATGTAATTGATGAAATTTTGAAGAACTTGTAGAATTACCAGCTAGTAGAAAATCAATTACATTTTTATGAAGGAAATAAGCTCACTCTTTAAAGAGTGATTTAGGAAAGATGAGTGAATTTTTTTGTTTGTTTGTAATTGGAGTTATAAGGGAGACAATTGTATTTGTTTTTGGAGCAATAAGGTGAAGTAAAACTTAGTTTTTGGAGGAATAAGAAGAATTTTTTTATTTTGGAGAAATAAGGGTCATTATTTGTAACTCAAAGTATCTTTTTACTTTGA
This sequence comes from Pinus albicaulis, assembly GCA_034641835.2. Lineage (NCBI taxonomy): Eukaryota > Viridiplantae > Streptophyta > Pinopsida > Pinales > Pinaceae > Pinus > Pinus albicaulis. The sequence goes on from CM076573.1 coordinate 895,198,920, forward strand.
GGGGGGGTAGAATTATTTTTAAGAAGATATTTGTAAAGGCATTGTAAAATTTTGCAAATATTTCATTGTAAACACTCAATGAGAAATTGAATAGAGCCAAGTGAAAAGCTCAGTCATTTTTCTCCTTTTTTTTCAACGAATATACGAGGGTCAAGACCAAACCTTGATAGATCGTTTTTTGCATGGCGTGTTTCGTGTGACGAGTTGCTCAAATTTTTTGTGCTTGATTCTTTTGGTGCACTACTTCAACACTACAATGTCGAAGTTAATTAATCTGTTCTCTGAATCTGATAAGCTAGAAGGAGTGAAATCTTATAAGACATGGAAATGTATAATTGAAAGAACTCTCATATATAATGAATTGTGGCATGAAATTTGTGATTGCAACATTAAGCCAAATAAACCAATACATGCAGCTTCACTTGCAAAATGGGAAGTAAAAAATGGCAAAGCATTAGCTCTTATAAAAGCTTTAGTTAATAATGAAATGTACATACATATTGAAAATTCCTCAAATGCATGGAATTCTTTACGTACATTCAAATATCTCTTTGATACACAACCTGAATCAAAGAAGGTTGATCTTCAATTAAAATTGCTTCAACAAAAATTAACTAAAGGTGGTGATGTCCTTGAATATATTTCACGACTTAAAAATATCAAGAAAGAAATCATAAATGATGGTTTTCAAGCTGTTGATGAAAGCTTCTTGACCATGATTCTAATTGTTTGATTTCCATATTCATATACACATTTTTTGGAAACTTTGCAATTCACTGGAAAGTTAGAGAAGATAAAGTTTGATGAATTAAGTGACATGCTAGCTCAACATGATAAAACCTTTGGGAAGAAGAAATAGATTAGAGAAGATGTCTTCTTTACCAAAGCCAGCTGAAGTAACTCCTCAGCTGATAGTTCAAGAAACCGAGGAAGAGGAAATTTCAATCAAAATCAAGCAGCCCAAGCTCGTGATCGCAATCAAAGCAGAGGAAACAATTTCAACAAAGGCTATAATTCAGGCAGGATAAATTTTCAAGGAAGAGGCAACCATCAAAACAGAGGATATCATCAAGGTAGAGGACAAAGTCCAAGCAGAAGACAAACTCTAAATAGAGGCCAAAGCAAAGGCTGAGGTTAATATGAAGGCAGAGGCAGTGATTTCAGTCAAATTGTTTGCAGAAGATGTAACAAAGTTGGCCATTATGCAAAAGATTGTAGAACATCTATTGAGAAGATTCCAAAGTTTCATCCAAACTTTGCACAGTTTGCAAATGATGAATATGATTCTAATGGTTCCGAATATGTCTTCACCAACACAGAAGCAACAAATTTACAGGTTTCAAGATTTTTTAGAAGTGATTATGAAGATGCATGGATTCTGGATATAGGCGCAACTCAACACATGAAATTTTGACATGAATTCTTTTGGAGTTTCAAATAATTTCATCTGAATTCAATATATCTTGCTGATAAAACAAAACATACTCCTTTAGGCAAAGGCGTAGTTAATGTTTTTTTACCAGGAATTGGAGAAAGAATGACTTCAAATGTATGGTATGTCCCAACATTCAAGCAAAATTTGTTATCTTTAGTCACGATTCACCAAGTAGGACATATGGTAATTATGGAAGATGGCTTAGTTAAAATCAACTCAGTAAAAAAAACATGAAAACAGTGATGACAGGTTATGAAGATGGAAAAATGTTAAGGATGAAAGGGACAGTTATTCCAAGAAATTCTAACTTTGTAGGAGAAAAAAGTACAGATATTTCACCGATCAGATTGTGGCATGTAAGATATGGCCATCTCAACTTTTACAGTCTCTCTCAGTTAAAAAAATAGGGAATGGTTAAAGGACTTCCAACCTTCAAAAGGGAAAATGGAAAGTGTGAATCTTGCATTTTTGGAAAACAGCATCGAGAGACTTTTCCTACAAGTTCATGGCGTGAAAAAAGAAATTTGTAGTTGGTTCACAATGATATTTATGGACCCTTCCCAACTTCACTTGGAAGTTGCAGATATTTCTTACTCTTTGTTGATGATTTTAGCAGGATGACTTGGGTATATTTCTTGAAGAAAAAGTCAGAAGCATTTGAAAGTTCAAAACTTTTCGTCAGCTTATTGAAAATGAAATAAAGGAGAGGGTTGGCACTCTTAGAACTAACAATGGCAGAGAATTCACTTCAAATGAATTCAAAAAGTATTGCAAGGATAATGGCATAAAACGACATCTTACAAATGTCTACACTTTGCAGCAAAATGGAGTAGTAGAAAGAATGAATCATACCTTGTTAGGAATGGCGTGATATATGTTAACTTTAAAAAATTTAAGTCCTGTATATTGGGCCGAAGAAATTCATAATGCTGTCTACTTGAGAAACAGATCTCCAACTACTTCTTTAGATGGAATCACACCTTATGAAGCATGGTTTGGCTTCAAACCTAGTGTAAAACATATAAGAGTTTTTGGATCAGTTTGTTATGCCTTAGTTCCGATGGAAAAACGAACTAAGCTTGAAGCACGAAGGTTGAAAGAGGAGAAAAGGAATACTCCCATATTGGCCAAATGAACAATGTTTGCACACTGAAATCTGGTAGAGAAAAGGCTTTTCCCTGTAATTAAGAGGAATGCAGGGTCTAGAGTGGAATTGAACGGAACTTCAAAATTTTAAATTAGGAATGACCAAAATTTGATAATTTGGAATATTTTTAGTTTAATAACATAGTAAATATGTGAATGATTTTTTTATTTTTTTTAAATGTTTTTATATTTAATTTATTAAAAAATAATTAATAAAATATGACTAGTTTTTATATTTATTTATTTTTACATTTTGTTCTAGCTAAAGCTCCATCATATCTTTGCTTAGTTTGTTGCTAAATATTTATGTTTCTTTTTTTACTATGTATCGTATAATCATAATAAAATAATAAAAACTACTGATATATTAAAATTTTGTATAATAAATATTAAATTTTGTATTATATATTGACTTTAAAATATTAAGATATAAAAAATAAATAAATTATTATTCTAATATTAATCATTTTTTTTTTCATTTATAATGAGAGTTAGAAAGTTTTAAAGACATGCACTTCCAAGTGAATTCCATCACTTGTCAAAAATACTTATATATTAATAATATATATTAAAATTTTGTATAATAAATATTATTTTTTAATTATAAATTGCTTTTAAAACATTTAAATAAATAAAAAATACAAATTATTATTCTAATATTTTTAAGATTTATTTTTCAATACTGAATAAAATTAATTTTATGATAAATTAATTTAAAAACCAATGAAAAATCAAAATATTTTAAAATTTAGAGATTAGAATCTTTCTTTTTTCATTTAGGATGATATTTATAAAACAATAAAGGACAACACAATTCGTATCTAATTCCATGATGGTTGCAATGCCAAGTGTAAATTTTTATTTGGAGAGAGGAGGAAAAAATACACAGATATTATTAGTCAAATTTGCCCAACCAAACCCATCATAAAAACACTTTTTCTGTAAATAATGCTTTCAGTGTATATTAATGACATTTTCAAATATGGTTGTACTGTTTTACCTAAAAATAACTTCTGTCCTCTGTCATCCAATTAAATCTATACCCACATAATTACGTTGAAGGTGTTATATTGTGGAGTTTTTGTTTGCGACACTGTTCAGATTCGTCGTTCCTTATAGAATCTGAACAGTGTCCTGGTAGGTGAGACCATCAATAAAGGGAATAATGAACAATGTCATTTTTTTGGTAGGTGAGCTGAATCAATAGCCAGTTGTAGCCAGCGTTAAGACAAAACCAAGCATGTATTGCATGTTCGTTACTCCTGCAGGCCTGTCACCGCTTGAATGGAAGGCAAGCAAAATGAAACTCGCAGTGAGAAAAACCACAGAATTTATGGAAAAAGGGTTAAACTTTTTCCGGACTAACAGTAGCGCAAAAACAACATTGAAGCTGAGCTGGGTGGCGATCTGTAGCCAAGGTTAAGATAAACCTGAGCACATATTGCCTGTTCGTTACCCCTGTAGGTCTGTCACTGCTTGAATGGAAGGCAAGCAACACAGAACTCGCAGTGAGGAAAACCACAAAATTTATGGAAGAAGGGTTAAACTTTTGTTGGACTAACAGTAGCACGAAAACAACATTGAAGCCGAGCTGGGTGGCAATCAAGACAGAGGAAGTGGAAACCGGCAGAAATGAGAAGCCATATGCATATAGGGAATCGTTGGTGCTTGTCAGAATCCCAATTCCACAGCAAGCCAGGAAGATATTTTTTCTGAGGACATGGATAATGAGCATCATAAAGCTCAGTCTAAGCATTTTGGGTGCTAACTTCACTGGCGCTGCTATGAACCCTGCCACTGTAAGCACTTCTGTTATCGCTCTCAATGCAGAAATGTTGGTTTTTAGAAAGGATAAATTAGGATTTATTATGAGCTTATAAAGTCATAAATGCTGAGCTAAATAGGAAGGATTAGAATTTTCGACCTCTTTACCTATGTTCAGGGCTTGTACAGCTACCCAACCCAATTTTGATATGTGGTATTTTCCCCTCTATAGTTATAGAGGAAGTGCCTCAATAAACATGTCAGAGAGGCGGCATCATGAAGAGAAGACTTCCTTTGGCTTATGTGCTGAGTGTGAGGGGTTTCTATTCTTGAACCAACTTGCTTATTTTGAAACTCGTGCTATGGGGATGACCCAAACCACAAAAAAAATAAAATCCTAGTGGACAACACAACACTCTGCTAATCTCACTATTAAGCTATTTTTTTGTTGGCAATTGCTTGATATATAACTTATCGCATTTTAAAAATCATGTTTCAATCGGGATCGAATCTTGGTGGACAACACAACACTCTGCGAATCTCACCATTAAACTATTTTCTTGTTGGAAATTGCTTGATATATAACCTATCGCATTTTAAAAATCAGGTTTCAATCGGGATGTAGAATCCAGTTAGGTATTTGATGGTGTCTGAATTCAGACTATGAAGGTCTATTCCATCTCACAAGTGGGGTGATTATCTGTTCCATGTTAAGGTCTTATAGTCTATCTATGTGTAATTTAGCACTAAATTGTATCAGGTACTGAATTTATAAAAGAAAATTCCAAATTCCCAACATTCAATTTGCATGTGTTGCAGTCCTTAGCACAATGTCATTAGTTCCATTCCTGAAAGGCCTGGAAAAAGTGTTAGTTTCCATTATCATTGTTTTTAGACCAAGCAAAAGTCTAGCAGCCAGTTAAGAAAATCTATCAGTCGTTGCATGGTAATGAAGGTAATGATTGTTCTATTATGGGTTGTTGCACCTTTGTCACAAAGTGTCGGAAGCATTTTGTATTGTATGGATTTAATTTTTTTGAGTTTGACAAACACTTCTTTTGAACCTCATTTAAAGAGCAGTTACATATTGTATCCTAATTGCAGCTCTTCATGAAGTTGATGATGCTTCCATTTTAGCAGTCTGTTGATTTTTCTTCATTTTAATGGATTTGATGCACTTCATTGCAATTTTTTAGTAAAAAATGTTTTTCTTCTTGTTGGGAATCACGCATTTTTCTCCTTGCAAAATATGTCAAATTCTGGTTTTGAAAATCCCAAGATTTTCCCAATATCCGTAATAGACTTGATTCAGACTATTTCTTTTCCTCTTTCAGCCCACAAAAGTCCATGTAGGTCTATTAGATTCTTAGATAGTTCTAATTAATTTTTTTTTTTAACTCATTGTTCCGATCCATGATTTTTGTTACTGATTTTTCTAATTTGTTAATTTATCTCTTTGTGCTGTTAAGCATATATTGAACTGCATAGTTATTTCTTAACTTGCATTTGGTTTTTATATTATTGTATTATGTTACATCTTCAATCGTGTTCGGACTGCATAGCTCACACATGCTGCTTTTATTTGTCTGGCCCATCATTTAGTTTTGCATTATAAAGTGTGAGGTAGTTCCCTTTTGCCAATTATAATTTTCCTTGTCATGACTGAAACTTTTATTCTGGTAAAGTGACTCTAGACATGAAAGTTTAAGCCTAGAAGTAAACATACATGGAAACTTGGCAAGATTCAAACTTGATACATTCAGTACTTAGAACCTACAAACTGTTTCAAGTTTTTCATCTCAAGTCAAGTGTTCTTGCTATTGTGGTTGCACCCATAGCAAACAATTTTGAACCTACTCCCTTTCACTTTCTAACGTGCACGTGTTATTGTTTATTTACACTCTTAGAGCACTAGTGATTTTCTTACCCCTTCAATTTTTAACTTAGAATTATAAGAAAATAGGAAATGAAATCCAGAACTAAGTTTTTAACTTTTTTTTTCTGATGAAAAGTTAATGGATGGCGTTGCAGGCATTTGGGTGGGCTTATTCTAGAGGGCAGCACAGAAGGAAAGAACATGTATATGTGTATTGGCTGGCACCATTGGAGGCATGTCTGTTGGCTGTCTGGACTTTCGGGTTGCTTGTTGTTCCATGCCAAAAGAAACAGACAAGACCGAAGTTGAAGACCCTCAAAGAAGAATGAGGCAGGCAAGAATTGCAGCAATATCTCGTTCTCTTTGTGCAGGTTGGTATGCTAGATTGCATCCAGTCATTCAACTACAAATAATCTACTTTCTTGAGCTTATTGACACCAACTTTGATTTGTTTTGGCTCCATTCAACAATTCATCTTAAGCGTGTGTCACAAAGAACATAAAGGGCTATTCTTGGATTTAAATGTTACATGAAGAACAGTGGTGCTCTTAACAATGTATTAAGAATCATATCACAGAGAAGTAAACCTAAATAGTAGTTATTGGACACAACAAGCAAAGTATTTTTGCAGCCTTTGTGGAAAACAAACTTTCGATGGACAACATGATTATTCTGCATCGTATAACATATTGCTCTTTGGTTGATAACGTATTGCTCAAAAACATAATAAAATTGATAATGGTATATATATTGATATAAATAATCAGATTTTGATGGCAGAGATCTCCATCAGCTATGGGGAAATTTTAGGCAAGGTATTACTTGAATAATTAATGTATTTCAAAAGAGTGATGTCACATCTCGCAGGAACTTAGCCCGGGAGGTTACTTGTGGAGTCATTCATGCAAGTGAGCCTCCATATTTTAATAATGAGAAAAGCTCTGTTACACCATATGGTGGTTGCTTGAGCCTCCATATTTTAATAATGCGAAAAGCTCTGTTATACCATATGGTGGTTGATTTTAGAAAATAATGAAAGTTTATAAGAATCTAGAAAGATACATATGCTTGAATTTTCCTAATGCAAATACTATACAGGGCTGTTTTTTTTTAAAGTAAAGCTTATGAGCATATGCACTTTTGACAACTGCCCAGTAAAAGGTATGGGATTCAAAGCCTTTTTGGGTCGCATGGGCCATTTAAAATAAACAGATTTTCCTCATCAAATAAGAGATTTTCCTGCGGATTTTTAAAGTGTGCATACTATTGTTTAAAATTTGTTGTTATAAGTTTGAAATTTTGCACGCCATTGTTTAAAATTCAATGTTTTAAGCTTACAATGTTGAATTGTTTACTGAATGCAGTTTCTAGTTTGAAAGTTTGGATAATATTGTTTAAAATTTAATGTTTTCACAATATTGCTTAAAACTTAATGTTTTGAGATTGCAATGTTGAATTTTTCATTGAATGCAATCCTATATATTCGTGTAAAACTTGATCCAAGGATGCACTGCAGGCACAGAAGAAAACAATAGATTCACAATTACATTTTAAGATCAAAATAAAGATAGCAGATATACAAAATATTTAATGCTCAGCAATGCAACAATTTTACTCACTCAGTAGTTCCTGCAGAGAAAGTCTGTTTTCCACATCCCTTGAAAGCATCCTTGATAGCAAATCCCTTGCTAGCCCTGATATGAGCTGCCACACTTGAGAATGAACATCTAACTATACTAGTTTTATTGCCTCAAATATGGCTTGAATAGATCCTCCGCGAAATGGTAATATGCCTATCAAAAGGGAATGTAGGAGGACACCAGCCCCCCAAACATCAACCTTTTCTGAATAAGTCGTCCCTGCCAAAACTTCAGGGGCAACATATGAAGGACTCCCTACCACCCCAGATAACATTTGACCTTTTTGAATATTGTGAAAATGTACTCAGTCAAATCAAATACATAAAGAAAACTACTGAATTATTTGATAATGATGTCATTGTGAGCAGAACCAGAACCAAAACACAGACCAATACCTTTTGCAAACTACATGGACAAGCCAAAATCAGCTAGCTTTAGTTGTCCGGAACTGGTTCGGAGAACATTCTCAGGTTTTTGCTCTTGCATATTCTCACCACACCAAATTTTCCTCGTCCTAATTCAAGGCCGAAATCATATTTTTTTTCAATATTTCGATTCCTACCATTCCGAGTAGAAGCAAGAACACAACCAACGTTTCTCTTCAATAGTATTTCTCTTTCTGGTTCTGATGAATTAGGGAAACAACCCCTTCTTGAAGGAGGAGGAGGTTCTTGATCCCTCATTTTTTCCTTTGTCTGCTTCCTCTGCGGTTGGAAAGAAATTAATGATGTGAAAGACTCACCATCAGCTGTGATTTCTAAATTGGCTGCTGCTCCTCTGTTTCGCTTCCTTGGTAATGAATCCATTTGAACTATGGACTCTGCCAAAAGACCTGGGGCTACTCAACCAGACCCAGACCAAATATGTAAGAAATGTCTATGGCAAAGAGAAGTCTAGACTAATTCACTCCAACTCCAATTAATTAATTTCCGAGAAACAATACCAAAACATATGGGGCTACTCAACCACACCGCATGCAAGGAATGTCTATGGCACAGAGGAGTCTCCTGCAGACTGATCGACTCGACTCCAATTAATGGCTGGGAAACAATGTTACAATCTACGCACACAAACAAATAGCCTGTAAATAAAAACTAAACCACCAGAAACTACAACGTGATAAAGAGTATTAACAAAATCAGAATTATTAGAACAACGTGACAAGTTCATGCAAATCAGAATTATTATGAACATTCTGTTCACATTCAGCTTCAACTGCTACCATTCTTACAATCTCAGTGAAACTACAACGTGATAAAAGTTGAAAATAATTAATATTATTTTATATTAATGGAGAAATGGTTACACAAGTTGTAACGTATCTCCTTAGTTTAGGATTAGTTCCTACAATTTAGGAGTTTGTTTCCAACTTCCTAATTCCTATTGTTGTACTTAATGATGTAATTCCTCATTCACAATGAAGAGTAAACTGAGTGTTCTCTCAACAGTGGGCCTCCAAAAAAGATTTCACCCCAGAGCCGCAACTCCTTCTTTCATTTCTGTCATTTTTATCTTGGCATCGCAGCTCGCAGTAGTAGTCACCTCTTTTTTAGATGCATCATTTATTGCCAGAATCGTAGTGGCGAAAGCGCTCACGTGTTTTTTCGTAGATTCAGGGAACGTGCGTAACACTTAGCGGATAGGTCTCGCATGACCCACCATCTCCTGCTGCACAGTGTTGGTGGTGATTTGTGTGAATGCTAGTTATCGGGGCGCGGTTTTAATGCGAACAGTCGCGCCAACGCGCCAAAATTCGCGGGTGGCGCGGAGGTACACGCGAAAAGCGCGCCAGGGCTGGTGACTCGCGCGGATTTTTATTTCGGAGCATTTTGGCGCGGCTTCTTCGCATTGGAGAAGCGCCAGGGCTGGTGCTTGTGCACATTTTGGCGCGGATTTTTCGCATCAAAGCGCGCCAGGGCTGGTACTCGCATGTTTTTTGATTTCGGCGCGGATTTATCGAATCAGAGAAGCGTCAGCCTCTTTCTCTTTGGGAAGGTATGCAATTATTTTTTTTGCAGATCGGCCCTGCCCGGTGGTGGCACATTGAAGTTCTGAATTCGCCCGGTGGTGGCAGATCGGAGTTGCCCGGTGGTGGCACATTGAAGTTCCGAATTCGCCCGGTGGTGGCAGATCGGACTTGCCCGGTGGTGGCGCATTGAAGTTCCGAATTCGCCCGGTGGTGGCAGATCGGACTTGCCCGGTGGTGGCGCATTGAAGTTCCTGATTTGCTCGGTGGCAGCAGATCGAACTTGCCCGGTGGTGGCGCATTGAAGCTTCTGATTTGCTCGGAGGCAGCAGATCGGTTTTGCCCGGTGGTGGCACATTGAAGGTACAAATTTTGTTTGGAAAAACAGTGGTCAGGATCTGGTATGTGGTAATTTTTTTTTTAGTGTGTCCTGCAATTATTCAGTTGATTTATTCATCAGAGGATCAGAAATTTTTTATCAATCCAATATGAATAACAGTATAGAATCGTATCTCCACGAGTCTGGCAAACTCGATGGATCGAATTTCTCCAACTGGAAATTCAAGATACAGACTTTACTTGAAAGCGCAAATGCATGGTCGATCGTTACAGGAAGTGAGCTGAGACCAGGATCAGCTGCACAAGAACAAGACTGGGATAAAAGGGAGACAAAAGCAAAAGTCATATCGAAGATGTCCGTCAAGGACAATATTATCCCACATATTAGAGACTGTAAATCGGCCGCTGACATTTGGACGATGATTAAAAACCTATACCAGACACAGAATACAAACCGTGTCTTGTCACTCAAAGGCAAGCTGTTTGCGATGAAGATGGAGGAGAATGAGTCCGTTGCTGGATTCATTGCGAGAGTCAAAGACCTGAAGGACAGATTGGGAGATATCGGAGAGAAAGTTTCTGATTCAGATCTGGTCACGATCACATTGAATGGAATGACAGATGAATATCAGATGTTCATCACAGGGTTGGCAGCAAGGGAGAAATCCCCTACGTTTGAAGAGTTGACAGGGATTCTGCTACAAGAAGAAGAGCGACGACAAAATCTGAAATCACAGAGCAATGACCTTGCTCTGATGGCGAAAAGGCGACAGTACAGAGGGAAGAAGCCACAGCAGCAACATCAACCACAGCAGCAGCAGAAAGGAGCCAACACATTTCAGAAGAGACCGTTTAAAGGTATGTCTGCTAATAATTTTCCCAGCAAGAAATTTTTTTACTGTGGAAAACCTGGTCATGAGATTAAAGATTGTTATAAGAGGCAGGCAGACGAAGGAAGAAACAAACAGAGAAAACATAAGGGTTACTTTGTTGAGGAAGAAGAGGACCATAGCTATGAACTTCGACTATTTATAGCCGATTGTGCCCTTTCAGCTTCAAAGGGAGATGAGGACGACATATGGTATGTCGACTCTGGCGCATCCTCACATATGACTGGTAAGAAGGACTGGTTTGAATGTCTTGAAGAAACTTCATGTGGGTCGAAAATTTATTTAGGGGATGATAGTGGATATGAGATCAAAGGATACGGTGACATTCCGGTAAAATTACCTAGCGGTAACATTAGACACCTTAAAAATGTATTGTATGTGCCCGGAATTAAGAAAAATTTGATCTCTGTCTCAATGATTACTGATCAGGACATGCAAGTTCAATTCTTTAAGACTAACTGTGTCATAAAGGATAACCAGATGGAAACAGTTGCAACAGGAGTGCGCGTGGGGAGCTTGTACAGGTTAGACATGAAAAGTATGACAAAGCAAGCAATGGTTGCAACTGGATCGACAGCTGAAGATCTCTGGCATCAGAGATTTGGCCATCTTAATCTGCAAGACCTCATCTTACTTCAGAGAAAAGTTATGGTTGATGGACTCCCTGTTTTCCATAATGTTAAGTTGGATTGTGATGGATGTGCATTAGGGAAAATGCATAGAGAAGAGTTCCCTTTGCATGTTAATGGAAAAGAAAGAGAGGTCTTAGAACTGGTGCATACAGATATATGCGGACCTATGCAGACTAGGTCATTAGGAGGTGCATATTACTTTCTCTTATTTACAGATGATTGCACTAGGTTTTCTTGGATATACTTTCTGAGTAAAAAGAGTCAGACTTTTCAGTATTTTAAAGAGTTTAAATCTATGGTAGAAAACCAGACAGGAAAAAGGATAAAAATTCTCCGCTTAGATCAAGGGGGAGAATACAGGTTGGGAGAATTCATGAACTTCTGCAAGCAGCATGGGATTATTCAACAGTTCACAGTGCCCCACACTCCTCAGCAGAATGGAGTGGCAGAACGAAAGAACAGAACTCTTGTGGAGTGCGCAAGGAGCATGCTTCAAGGTAAGGGTCTATCAAATGGTTTTTGGGCAGAAGCTATTAACATTGTTGTCTACTTAAAGAATAGGAGTCCTACTAAATGTCTAGGCTTCAAAACCCCTTTTGAGGCATTGTTTGGATTCAAACCAGCAGTGAGTCATTTAAGAATATTTGGGTCAAAAGCTTATGCTCACATACCTAAGGCAGATAGGAAGAAGTTAGATCCAAAAGCCTTGAAATGTATCTTTGTTGGATATGGCACTGAGTTCAAGGCATATAAGTTATTTAATCCTGTGACTCATAAGGTTTTTGCAAGAAGAGATGTCATATTTCATGAACAGGTTGAAGAAGGAAAGGATGACTCAAACAGTGATTGGCACATTCCATTGCTAATGGAAGAAAACAGTGAGGATGATGAAGTGCAGGAGCAGAAACAAGAAGAAGAAGTAACAGGTAATGTAATCAATGATGCAAGCCCAGAGAAGGATGAAATGGACAGATTTGAGGTAAGTCCCCTACCAAGGAGATCGAGTAGGAAGACTCAATTACCATCCAGATTGAAAGACTATGCATTAATGACAAACATTTTAAACATTGTAGAACCTGCAAATTATGAAGAAGCAAGTAAATCTGATGCATGGAGTGCTGCAATGTATGAGGAAATAGAATCAATAAACAGAAACCATACTTGGGATTTGGTTGAATTGCCTGAAGGTAAAACCCCCATAGGATGCAAATGGTTGTATAAACCTAAAATAAATGCAGATGGGAGTATAGAAAAACTTAAAGCTAGACTGGTAGCAAAGGGTTACTCACAGCAAGAGGGAATAGATTTCGATGACACCTTTTCTCCTGTAGCAAAATTAAACACTATTAGAATGCTAATTTCCTTAGCAACAAAACATAAATGGGAGCTACACCAGCTAGATGTTAAGTTTTCATTTCTGAATGGTGACTTGAAAGAAGAAATTTATTTAGTTCAGCCTGAAGGTTTTGTGAAAAAGGGGCAGGAACATCTTGTTTGTAAATTGAAAAAGGCACTTTATGGTTTAAAACAAGCACCCAGGTCGTGGTATGAGAAGATTGACTCATTTTTTGTACAACATGGCTTTCATAGGAGCTTGAATGATCCAAATCTGTATACCAAGTTTAATAAACAGAGGCAAATTATTTTGATTTCTTTGTATGTAGATGATATGATCATAACCGGGGATGCTAACAATTTGATCAAAGAAATCAAACAGCAGATGTCACAAGTGTTTGAGATGAAAGATCTCGAAAATCTACATTACTGTTTGGGATTGGAGGTATGGAAAGATTCTGGACAGACTTTTCTTACACAAGGGAAGTATGCCAGAAGCTTGCTGGAAAGGTTCAGAATGGAGCAGTGCAGATCAGCAGCAACACCATTGCAACAGAACTTAAAGTTGAGCAGTGATGATGGCACTAAAGAGGTGGATGCCACTATGTATAGACAGCTAGTTGGCAGTTTGATATATCTCACTACAACTAGACCAGATTTGGCATACTCTGTTAGTATGTTGAGCCAGTTCATGTCGAAACCACTTGAAAGTCACTGGATCGCAGCAAAAAGTGTGTTGAGGTATCTTAGTGGTACTAGTAATTATGGTATTTTGTACACTGACACTTCTGATGTTACTCTAGCAGGTTTTTCAGATTCAGATTGGGCAGGTAACTTGGATGATCGAAGATCTATCACAGGTTACGCTTTTAGCATTGGATCCGGGGTCATAGCATGGAGCAGCAAAAAGCAAAGCACTGTAGCCTTATCTTCATGTGAAGCTGAGTACCAAGCATTGTGTGCAGCCACATGTGAAGCTATCTCGTTGAGAAGACTTCTCAACGATGCAGGAGAAGAACAGAAAGAATCAACTATCATCAAAACTGACAACCAGAGTACCATCAAGCTTGCATACAATCCAGTTTTTCATAAAAATACCAAGCACATCGACACTCAGTTCCACTTTTTTCGAGAGAAACTACAGTCAAAAGAGATATTTGTTGAATATTGTAAAACTTGTGACAATATGGCTGATATATTTACTAAGCCTCTTGGGCGTGTAAAGTTTGAATTGTTTAGAAGGATGCTAGGAGTTCAGGATAATCCTTTCTCCATTAAGGGGGGAGTTGAAAATAATTAATATTATTTTATATTAATGGAGAAATGGTTACACAAGTTGTAACGTATCTCCTTAGTTTAGGATTAGTTCCTACAATTTAGGAGTTTGTTTCCAACTTCCTAATTCCTAGTGTTGTACTTAATGATGTAATTCCTCATTCATGAATGAAGAGTAAACTTTGAGTGTTCTCTCAGTTTGAGTGCAGTCTCCAGGTGCAGTACTCACCTGTGAACTGCAACTCCTTCTTTTCATTTCAGTGTCATTTTTATCTATAAAGAGTATTAACAAAATCAGAATTATTAGAACAACGTGACAAGTTCATGCAAATCAGAATTATTATGAACATTCTGTTCACATTCAGCGTCAACTGCTACCATTCTTACAATCTCAGTGAAAACATGTAATACTAATTGGAGTTGTTAATTTTGGCCAAATATTTCCCTAAAATGCACATCACAGTATCAGCTTAAAACCATCTTGATTTTTATAAATAAATATTAATTTTGCTAAGTGTCATTTTAATTATAAATCTATTAAAAATGTTTTAAAATTAAATATTAATTTCTTTAGTCTAGCTGTTAGTTTAAATCTGAAACTATCAAAAATGTTTAAAAATATGTTTTCATTATCTAAAAATTTAATTTCTATTTTGATAAATTTAAAATTAAAATGTATCTCAATTTAATTATAAATTATAATTGTAATCTCATTTTGACATGTCAAAAAATAGCTTGTTTGTGCCTACTAATCTTCGTTGATCTAAGATCAATAGAGACCGAACTCTTTGATATGCACAAGAGTTAACACAAAGTCCACTCCTTCGGTGTACCTTTGAACCCTTAAGGGCAAATGCTAGTTTTAATCAATATTGTTGGAACACCTAATCCTACATGGGTAGGTGTGGAATGCCAAAAGTCACAATGGAGTCCAAGTGACCTTGAAATATGAAACCAAGAGTCATACCATTGTACTATAAATGTACATCTTTGTATAATGGAAAATAAGAAAGCCTCACGCTTATCTTTCATTGTGTGTTGAGTCTCTTGTGTGTGTGTTCATCTTCCTCATACACCATGTGTGTGTTCAACATGGTGTTTAACATGGTATCAGAGTGGGCGATTGCTGGCCCTGCTCCAAATTGAGTGAGTCATTTGTGTTTATGGCCTGTGCATATCTGCAAAAATTCTTGACATTTTTGCAGCATTTAGAGAATTTCTGCTGCTGACATTTTTCCGCATTTATCAAAGCTTTTTGCAGCATTCAGAAATTTCATCTTAGAGCATTCAAAATCCGTGGCAGCATTCAGAAATTGACTTTGAACAAGAGTAGCAGTGGTGGTGTTGAAGAAGCGCATCTGAAGGTTTTCTAAATTTCGATATTTTCTCTGCATGTTCTGCTTTTAAAGAGCTCTTGGAATAGTGTTTTAAATTGGGTTTCTAAAGAAGAAGTTTATGGTTTTTAATGGAAAAGAATTCTGAGTTTTGCTGAACATTTCATCATTCCTACAATTTTCTGCTGCTATATGGCCCTTTGCAATTTTTTGAAAAAAAATTTCGAGTTTTTTAAGTAAAAATTTCTGAGTTTTCTCTGCAATTTCTGAAGTTCTGCTGCTGTTTTAAATTTAATTTCTCTACTCTCTCTGCTGTTTTAATATATATATATATATATATATATATATAAATTAAAAAAAGAAAAAAGGGGCCTTTGGCGCTCTCTACTGTTCACCCCTCTGCTGTTCACCCACTCACCATCTAAACTCCGCGCATAAAAGAAGTTTGTAAATGTGATATATTTATATCCATTTGTATTTGATGAAGCCTTAAAAATTTTGATACTCGAATTAAAAGCGTGTCTTTATTTCCTTAAAACGACGCATGGAGATATGGGCTCTGCCTTCCACTCGGTTCGATGGCCATGAGCATGGCACAAAAAGTGACAGCTTTGCCATGCCGGTGCCCAACAATGTGAACCTGGCTGTACCATTTCCAATAGGCATTTCCAGCTGCCCATACATGCGGTCGATCCATCTAGCATCAATTTCAGGCGGTGGTAATTTGGTAATTATTATTTTTCAGGCTATTAATGTTATTGGGTAGTATATGTTTATTGTTAAATTTAAATTTCTTTAAATTTAAAGATGGATATATACTGTTCAACTGTATTAATAAGATTATATATATTATTTTATTTTATTTTGTTTTTGAAATTTTGAAAATAATTAGATTATAAATTTAATGAAAATATAACTAAATAATGATGTTGTATTTTCTGTGATATTAACAAATATTTTATGTAATTCCATCCTAAAATTCATAAATTTAATGAAAATTAATGAAGTAAAATAATTAATTTATGTTATATTCCAAAATCTATAATCAACTTATTATAAATTAATATAATTTTTTATCCTAAGAATTTCGCTCATAATCCATATTTTACAATCCCATAAATGGAAATAGGAGATCACATCAGCATTTAAATATACACACTATTCTATGGAGTAGTCTCGAATATGGGTTCCCAATATATATTAAGAAACATACGTCCATGAAACTTAAATTAAATAATTAACTGATAAAGTGACACTCCAATCCTCGAGATATCTCTCAAGCTAAACGAAACTTCAATACTTTTGATATCACATGAAAATTGCATTTAAAATGCGGAGGCCAAATGACAACTGGCAGGATAAAGTAGATATGACATGCTGTCGAAAAAAAAGGGTTGCCGTGCAGTGATCAAATTTGAAGGGCAGGTCCGAATTTCAATTAGAAGGGCATATATTTATGTTGCCCTTCCATGATGAAAAGCTTTAAAAAAAAAAGCTTTTCAATTGACCACAATAAATTATTTTTACATTCATTTTCAAAAAGACAAAACCATCAATCTTTATGTTAATAAAAAACTGTTGTGTAATGTAATTTTGACTTTGTCTGACAAGAGCAAGGAGCAGCAACATGGAGGTCTGGATTTTTCTTATAGAAATTTTTTTAATATATTTGAAACATTGTTTACAGATATGAATACAACTATGAAATTATGAGAACAAGGTAAATTAAAGCAGAGAATCATTTGACAAAGGGATCCCAAGAATTAGACATCGAAGCCTGGCATTTAATGGAAATTTTCAAGTAAAATCAAACGTAGCAGAAATACGCAACTAAGACTACCACTTAACGGCAAATTTCAAACCTAAAAACACAAAATAAACCCATATAGGTTAAAATACCATAATGTCTGCAAATAAACAGCTAAAACAAAGCACAATGAATGTAGAAAGACATTTATGTGGTAAATCTCCCATATATTGGCATCTTAATACATAATATATTGTATATTTTAATTATGTATAACCATTATACAATTATAATTGGCATATGTTAACCAGTAAGATATAAAGATAGGTAAGATATAAAGATAGAATTTGATATATAAATTGTTTAATTTGATAAATGTTTTAGGTTTAAAATTTCTACTTTAATTTAAAAAAAATTAATGATTTTCTTTATGAACATTCAAATATAAATTTGTTTGCACATCTATCCATTAAATTTTAAAATATGTTCAAAATTGGTAATCCAATTCAATTTATTTAATACCAAATTAATCAAAGTTAAAATATACCACCAGGGTTCACGGGCTGTCCACCAGGGTTCTAATATCCTGCCCCGGTCACAAACATACGGCATGAGTTTCAAACGAAAGGAATGGAGCTGGAGGCAAGACCTAGGCAAATTTGATTTGCTAACTTCAGTGTTGACCCCACCCTCAAAGGAAAGGAATGAGGCTGGGCGCAAGAGCTTGCTCACTTCGCTTTCTAACCTCGGGGCATGTTCTTCAAAACAATGAAAATAAGAAAAGGTAGAAACCTAACAGAGGCAAAATCTTCATAGTGCAAGTGGTAAAACATGTGCTTCTTCTTAGAAGGTCGCATCTTCAAAAGAATGAATATAGGAAGAGATAGACACTTTTATTAGTGGCAATATCTTCATTGTCTATGGTTGCACTTACAACTATTCAAATGGTTTAGAACATGTGTTTCTTCCTAAAATATCACACAGTTTGAATTCCAAATCCAAATCCAGGGAATTCAGAAAGTGTTGACTACTTCCACCTCTTAGGAGCCATATCACTCCACATAGGAGGTTTTAGGTTATTGTTGTTGTTGACGCCGCGGGAGAGGTGGGTTCATCGGAAAAGTGCCAAAACGATGTACCTTTAACCTATGCCATTCTATACCTAATCTATGATTACGAATATATGGATTCTATTAAAAGCAAAAAACTAGAATGCCAGATAAATAAATATTTTCTCCTTTTTTTGATATACAAAGAATGATAAAATTTGCACTTCCGATGAATATGACAGAGACATGGTAGAATTCGGACGAGAATTTGTATTTACCTCTGACCTAATTGCAGACGGAGACTGAGGCAGAGTACACCAACACTGGTCCCATCCTAATTCCTTCGTCATCTCTCCTCGAGCATCGCATGTCATCACATCTCCTCCATCTGCCTGGAAACAACGCCTCTGCGTCAGAGAGGGAAAAAATGTTAGAAGAGCATGTAAGCGTACAGTAAAACTGGGCAAGTTATGATATGGTATGCGGGCAGCGGCAGTGACGACCAACCCATCTTCTATGTTGAACTTCCACTCGCTCTCCCATCGGGGCTGCACGCATGCAGAACATAAACTCCTAACACTGCAATAATACAAAACCAATCAATACCATGATAACATGAGCAACCCTATAAATCAAATATATAGACAAAGACATGCTGTTGCCTATTTTTATCACAGAAATATGTTGTTGTTGGGGCAGATCAATACCTTGGGGAAATTTCTGGCTTCCTCTGAGCTGTATCAGATTTTTTAGGGTTGTAACCATCGCCCGAATACTCCTCCCTGTCATACGCCAAGTCTGCTGCAGTAACGTGGGAATTCATATTATCTATTTACAGAGAAGGAGATCAAACGTACAATGAATGTCTGCTTGAGAAAAATAAATAAACGACTGGTTGAACATACAGAGTTACAGGGTTTTATCTTATTCTGTCATTATATACATATTAAACGAGTAGCCGGGGTGGGAGAATCGATTCTGCCCCTCACCCTCTGTTTTGGGGTTTGAAATACAGCACTATGAGATTACCGCAACGAAAAAAAAAATGGTGAACTCCAGCGAAGTTGGGAGGAAGATTCGCTATCGGAAAACCGCAAATACAATACCGTTGGCGGCTTCTTGTTTTGATATCGCGACTGTGAGGGAACTGCCTGGTTCAATCACTTTCATGGCGTTTTGGAAAATTACAACGCAATAACTCACTGACATGTGATCAGTGTACCCCAACCATACTCGTTCGACACATGGCATAATGCATTGAGTACCCGAAGTCCCCGAAAAACTTGATATTAAACCACCGATGGAACTCACTATATTTGGGAATTTTAAAAAATCTGACGAGCTGACAGGCTACAGCACTTCGGGGGAAGTTTTATAATATTATTCAAATTTTTTTTCGGACTTGTAAAAATCTAAATTAAAATTTTTTTTGACTGGTAAATTTCTTTCTGTACTTCTCTGGCGTGCCAGAGGCCCTTTGAAGGGCTCTGACGTGTTCAATTTTGATCACTGTTGCCGTGACGACAAAAGTTATAAATATTCCCAATCTTCAATGTACAAAACCCTTCAATGTCCGGTTTATTTTTGGATTATGCCTCTATCTCAAAACCGAGGTTAGTTGAGTTAGGAATATAACAGGATGAGGGCTCAGGATGATTATCCAACCGGGAAAAGAGTTCCGTTACACCACTTTTTTCCAAAAAAAATATTTATTTTGTTTACTTGTTTAACTTTAAATAGTATTTGTAGTTTATGTCCCTTCAGAACGTGCATGATCATTCATTTGGTATTGATGGACTCTCCTATTTTCTGAGGTTATTGATTCCAAAAGAAATAAGAGTTTCAAATGTCAATGGTAATTATAATTCCATTTATTTGCTCAATAAGGTTTTATTTTTAAAATTATATATATATATATATATATATATATATATATTTATATATATTTTTTGAGTATGGTTAACTAATCATGTTTATTGACTATCTTTTACTAATTATTACTATCCTTATATCTAGTTACTTTAGCTTATTAAATTTTGAATTTTCCTTCCGTAAGACCTATCACCCTTCACCGCATTCTACTATTTGGGTTTCCAATTGTCCCAAACTAACTGACTAAGGTTTTTACAGGCTTGGGGTTAACCTAGGCAGTTATTTTTATGGTTATTTATGCCAGGTTTATAAATAGTATTGAACATTTCTCTATTTAAGGTTAGGAACCTTACATATAGATCTTTATTTACAATTAAAAAAAAAACAGATACAAAACCAAATTTACTTGTTTTCAATAGAGTAATATAATTATATATAAAACAAAGCATTTACATAACTATAAAATAATTACTTATCTATTCTCAAATTTGTTAGGCTACCCAAAAATTGCTGAGGAGAAAATACTACTCCATGAGTTCCAGTATCATTTTCCAGTTGAGTGCTCTCACAGTTCATTTCCAAAACAAACATTTCTTTTGATAGGGACCAAAATAAGATCACCTAGAATTATTTGACCCCATTAGGTTTGGCAAGGTTTATCTAAGTCTTTATAGATCTAATAGGGAATTCCACTCGCTAACCAACTCAAGAATATTTTTCCTTCCCTTCCTTAACAACTTAATATTTTTGTCGCAACGTCCTTCGCTTCCATAACAACTTCTTGTTTGAGGAATCAATTATATTTCCTCTCTTGGACCTCCTCCAACTCAAGAATATATTTTTCTCACAGCTTCCTTCCCTTCCCTACCAACTGCTTGTTTGAGGAATCAATTCCATTTCCTTTCTTGGACCTCCTCCAACTAGGTTCCAAGTCTTAAATTTTCCAAATCACCCTCTTGGCTCCATTTTCCCTAACATAGATCATTTATCTCTAGAGAGAGGAATAAGTGAATAAGTGTCACATAAGTCTTGGAAGTAAAACTCTTTCTTAACATCTTTTGCTTCAGTAATGTTTTGGTAAACCATAACCAATTTCAATAAATAAAATTAAACAAATAAACATTCATGTTTATTATCTATACATGTCATTTTCTTAAAAATAAACCAAATATTTACTTTACAAAGAGATATTACATTATATTACTCAATATAAATCTTTAAATATTTCTATATAACTAAGTGAAATATTTGTTTTGTTATTATGTTCTTTTGTACCATTCTTAATATTAAAAACAAAATTATCATAGTGAAAGTGAAATGATTAATATTTTATAACACTTATTATTAAAGTTAATAAAATATATACACTTTTTGTTTTAAAATGTAATAAATTTTTTTATTAGAAATAATTTTTCTTTATTTAAAAAAAATACGTGTCAATCCTAAAAATTAAACATAAATGAAATTATAAAAATTAAACAAAGATGGAGGCAAATGGTTTGATTGGACTGCCTATAAGTATAATTGGAAGATTTAGGCTGTTAGGTACTAAGGAATGGTTCTTTGTCTCTTCTGTTTACGGTCCTACTATTCCAGGAGATAAAGAAGATTTCTTTAGGAACTTTAGAAATCTTAAACTCATTAATCCTGACAAATATTGGGTGGTTGGTGGAGATTTTAATATGGTGGCAAGTTTAGATAAAAGGAAAGGGGGTTCTGGTAGATTTCATCAGGAAATGCAAGACTTTACTGATCTTATATCAGATACACATCTAGTGGATGTTCCAACTAATAATAGTAAATTTACTTGGAATAATAGAACAGGTGGGATACACCAAATTGCATCACGTCTTGATCAATTTTTGGTGTCGGAAGATTTTGTGAGTTTGGACCTGTTTTATGAAGCAACTATTGTGCCTTGCCTAGGTTTGAACCACTAGCCTATTCGCCTGGAGGTGGATGTGAAAACCATCAAAAGAAACAATTGTTTATATTTGAAGGGTTCTCGCTTAGAGATATAACTTTTATATAGAAAGTCTGTGGTTGGTGGGAGGAGAGTCGATTGAAAAGAAGAAATAGAATGCACACATTTCAATTGAAATTAAAGGAATTAAAGGAAAAAATTAAGAAATGGAATAAAGTTGAATTTGGTAACATTCATGAAGAGAAGAATAAACTCCAAGGCCATATGCAACAAATCCAACATCAAATGATTTTAACAGGAAGGACAAATGATTTAATTAAAGAAAAAGGAATGATTGTTAGTAAACTAGAGGAGCGGAGAATCCAAGAAGAAATTTTATGGAAGCAGAAATATCAGATACAATGGCTTCGTGAAGGGGAAAAAAATTCTGGTTTTTTCCATAAAGCTATGGTCCAACACAGGCAACATAATCAGATTTTATCTCTTAAAGACTCAGAAGAAAACTGACTGGTTGTGCATCAAGATATGGAAAAGGAATTGGTTAATCATTTTAAAGATATTCTTACATAGCCAAACCATAATAGATCTGTGGAAATTGATTGTATAAAACAATTTATTTCGAAGATGGTTAGCAGAGAGAAAAACTTAGCACTTCTTAGGGAAATTACCATGATGGAAGTCGAAGAGATTGTAAAGGAAATGCTAAGGAATAAAGCACACCTACGCCTGATGGCTTTACTACTGAATTATATCAAGCATCATGGCATTTTTTGGGGAAGGATATTGTGGAACTAGCTGAGGAATCTCATCAAACTCATCAGGTATTCCCTAAAATAAATCCAACCTTTCTCACTTTGATCCCTAAATATGATAAGTGTGATACTCCCTCTGGGTTTCAGCCTATTTCTTTATGTAATGTTATTTATAAAATTTTGTTTACTGCCATGGTGAATCGCTTGAAACCAATCTTGCCATCCCTGATTTCACCAGAGAAAATAGGGCTTGTAAAGGGAAGACAAATTTTAGATGGTATTGTGACAGCGCAAGAGGCTATTCATTCTCTTCGCCACCTTAAAGCTAAAGGTATGTTGATTAAGTTAGATTTGGAAAAAGCCTATGACAACCTTAATTGGAAGTATCTTCAACAAATTTTACTTTCCTTTGGTTTTGATGATCGATGGGTTCAGTGGGTGTTATCAGCCATTACCTCTGTGCATTTTTCTATTTTAGTTAATGGGTCTCCATCAAGTTCCTTTACAACTTCTTGGGGCCTTCGACAGGGTGATCCTATATCCCTGTTCCTCTTTATCTTAGCAGCTGAGGGGTTGGGCAAGTACATTAAGAAGAAATTTTAAGATGGAGTGTTTAAAGGTCTTAGCTTGTGGGGTCTGAATCTAAATCTATCACATCAGTAGTTTGTGGACGATATTATGTTGTTTTTTTAAGCTACACTCTATGAATGCAAAGCAGTCTTGGAAATCTTAAACTTGTTCATGGACGCTTCAGGTACCTAGATTAATAAAGGAAAATAAAATGTTTTCTTCTTTAATACAACACCCCAATAAAAAAAATTTCTTACTAGGACCCTTCGTTTCAGTATGGGGATGTCGCCCTTCAAATATCTTGGGATGCCTTTGTCTGAAAAGTATGTTAAATCTAGTGGTTGGAAATATCTTATAGGTAGAATCCATAAGCGCATGCTCAATTGATGCTTTAGGGCTCTAAATTTGCCTAGTCGTGTTATTCTTCTAAGATCCATTCTTCAAGCTAACGCTATATATCATTTTTTTGGAATGGCCTGTCCAAAAAAAACCTGTGAGGACATGGTTAGTTTGTTCAAGAAATTCTTATGGCAAGGAGCCCAGGAGAAGCGAAAATGGGCTCTTCTTTCTTGGGATAAAATTACAATACCTAAGCTTAAAGGGGGGTTAGGTCATGGCAGTGAAGTTGTGGTGGAGGTGGTTACAAGGAGGTGTAGCATTATGGAAGTGTATATGGGAAAGGAAATATCATATGCCTCAAACAGTGAAGGATAGTCTCAATTGACTTAATGTTCAGAAAGGTTCAAGGATTTGGAATCTTGCAGCTGCTAATAGACATTTGATAAGGATTCATAGTTTTTGGGAGGTTAGAGATGGAAATTTGGCAATTTTTTGGGAAGATTCCTGGCAGCAGTGGGAAAAGTTGTTTACAAGATTAGATTTGCCGAAATTATTTATGTTTACACGAAATCCCCACAGTAAGGAACTTAAAAATATTGCGAAGACCATAATGATCAATTTTGGTGAAGATGGAAATAAAAGCATCAGTGGCAACAAGCCCCAAAAACGTAGCAATGGGAAAAATTTTCAAAAGAGCTTCACACTAGGAAAATTATAATTTAGGTGGGTAATGATATTTTGCAATGGGGATATAGGCCAAGAGGAATGTTTACAATTCAAGAAGCCTATCAATTGCAAGCAAATCAAATTCAAATCCTGAAAAATCGATTGTGGAAGAAAATTTAGTCTCTTAAGCATTGGCCAAAAATTGAGCATTTTTTTGTGGCTTTTAGGGCATGGGAGGATCCTCACTTGGGATCAACTACAAAAAGGGGAATGAATGGGCCGTCAAAATGTGTGATTTTTGAGGAAGAAAAATAAACTATGGAACATCTACTAAATACTTGTACAGTGGTTGAACAAATGTGGTCAAATATCCCTATACTATTCCAAAAAATAGATAGAAACAATAATAGTCTTTGGCAAACAATTGTAAAATGGCGAAAGGGAGGATATAAAATTCTTGTGGTGAATAGAGCTTGGATTCTTGGAACGAGATCCTTACTCTGGTCCGACTGGAAAGAAAGGAATAGAAGGATTTTCCAAGAGCGCAAGCTAAGCAATGAGGAAATTTGGAACATCACAATGCAAGGAATTAGAGAAACCATTCTAGCTGAAAAATGGGAGCATGAGGATTGGGTAGTACAAGGGCTGGAAGGGAGAATTCTTCAACAACTAAACTTGAAGGAAGAAATGTTATCACCATCTTTTGGGAAATAATTATCCCCCCCATATCATGTGAGAAATAGTTTCAACAGATCGCAATCCGGCTTCGTAAAATTAAATTATGATGGAGCCTTGAAAGGTAACCCTGGCCAGATGGGTGCTAGTGGAATCTTTCGAGATTGTACAGGACCAATTCTGAGAAATTTCGCCATTTATTTAGGTTACACCACGAATAATGAGGCAGAGTTAGCAGCGGTGAAATTAGGTCTGGAATTGCTAACTATGAACACTACAATAGACTGGAAATTGAGGGGGATTCAGCAATGGCCACTAGTATTATTAGAAAACTTCTACAAGGAAAAAACTGGGAAAAAATTAGTAAATGTTGGAGAATGGCAAGATTGGTACAGGAAATTAAGCAAGCTCTGGGTAAAATTGAATATATCGTACCTCTTCATGTGAGAAGGCAAGGAAACAAATCAGCATATTGTCTCGCGAATTGGGCATGTCAAACCGTCAAAGCATTTTTGGATCGTCCATGGCAACTCGGGGAGTATGAATTGGTGCATGGACTTCGGAACATTGTAATGGAGGATCATAATTCTAGAAGATAGGAACATATTATTCCCCGATCAGGGTGTAACAGGGGGAGGGTCGAGCCTAACCAATATGTTGGCGACCATAGCCTACCACGTGGGGAGGAAGGCCACCACGCGGAGAGCGCATGCAAGTGCCGAGAGGATAACGGACGATGGCACCTCTAGAACCAAACGTCATAAATGCAAAGTACACCCATGCGACTCAAGCTGGGTCTGCCAATAGGGTTGTCAGGAAACTTTTGGAAAAAGAGCTGGGGAAGCGGTAATATGCATGGTAATGTTTAGGTTTGTGCACTGTGATTTTGTTTGGAAGCTGGTTGCACCTGCACAGGTTTTCTCCAGTGAAGGTTAAGGGTGACGGGCTAGGTATACAATTGGTATGTATCATCATACTTACCCTCTGAGCCAAAGATTTCTGTCTTTCATCGAATGCGGATAATGGTAATGGTCTTCTTATATTATTTGTTTGAATGGAGATTTGGTCAGTTCTGGTATGAAAAAATGGAGAAGGTTGATGGAGCTCGCTGTAGGCCTATTCTTCCTCAGTGGGTTTTTGTTCTGTTATCCAAGTTTTTTGTTAGAACTTGGTCACAGTTTTCGTTTCCTCATTCTGATCCTTGTATTTTTAAGATAATGGTTTCTGAATTCTGCTATATTTATTGGTTGTTGCAGCTCTTTAATGGGTTGGTTTGGCTCTTTTACAGTAGTTTTTTGTATATGGGTATTTGTAGGGTTTTTTTCACTGTCAAAAAATTCTCTATAGCTACGCAGAATGGGTATGTCTTATTCTTTGTCTCTCCTTTTCCTATTTATATCGTCTTATTTGATAGGAGGCCAGGTAAAATTTGGAAAATTGCAGATAATTGTTGCCTGTTGAAAGTTCAAACAGTTTGCCTTTATTATGGTGGAAGGAATTTCTTGCAGCAGAGTTTGTTTTTCTCCTATATGTTCAACTTTGGCAATTACGTTAATAGGGTCCTAAAGATGATATGTGAGCAATATTTTTTTCCTTATTATCTTTGTATTGGTATATGGACTCTGGTCTTACCCTTTAATTCTCTGGCCATGTCTGTCTTGTGTCATGGCAATAATCTATGGGTTGTTATTCATTTCTTTCTTGCCTGGTTGGATTTTATTAGTGTCTGGTCTCTCTTTATATCTCATGTCTATCTCACGGAGCCTAAATTGGATGATGGAACCTCTCTTCGTTCTGAGTCTCGAATTTTGTCTAGGAATCTGACTAGTGTTGTTGTTTGGATGGTAGCTTTAGCAGATTCCTTGTCAGGTTACTTTAAGATGGTTAAAAGAGGAAGGAAGCCCACTGGAGGCAAAGGAAAACAACCTACTTCTGAGAAGCATCAGAAAAGAGGAAGAAAATCTGTGCAGCAACATCTAGAACCACTGGTTTAAACATTTGCATCATAAATCCCAAATTCGGTACGCTCCCACATTTATGGTTGGGAAACTAAGGTTTTAAACAACTTGGACGGGGAAGATGAAATGGATTTTGAGGACATGCAGAACGTGGTGAATGACCCAGGGCACACACGGTGCCGGATTTCCTTGTTTCGACACTCAGTTAAAACTTACTGGTTAATCAAATGCCTGCTAGCTAAGGCAATCATGTCAATAGCAAAAACTAAGCTGGAATCAAATTTGGCAGATATTAACAGGAACATCCAGGAAATCAATCTTCGACAATTGCATCAGTATGCGAGGCTCGGAAGGTTGGAGAAGGAAATCAAGTCTATGCAGCAGGTTGAAGTTGAATTACCAGGGTCCAGTGACAAAGATCCAGCACCAGTGGAATCTGAGGAAGATTAAGGGTTTCATGATCAAATGTCTTACTTTATTTTTAACGACTAGTACTTTTTCTGTATATGTTGTTATCTTCAGACTTAGATATTAATTACCGTCAGATATGGTATAGATTATTAAGGCTTTTTATGTTTTGGTTGACATACTCTGAACTTCGATGGCCGAAATACCTAGTTTCCTGCGAGCAGGTTGAGGTCTAGTTTTGTATATTTTTTTGCCCAACTTTTATTAATAGAAAATGGAAGGAACTACCTAAGCTTCCAAAAAAAATTAAACATACATAAAATTATATATTTTCCTCATATTTAATATAAAATTCACTTCTCTATATAATAAATATAATTTCATATTACACATTTATTATATTTTATAATATATATATATATATATATGAATGAATTGAACTATTATACATTGTGATCATGTAGTTTACTTCCTCTATTAAAAATCATACACAACATTTTCTATTATAAGCCTTACATCTATTCAAATTAATATTTAAATAAAAAATCAAATTGCATAAAGTTGGTCAAATACATAATAAAATAAGCCTTACATCTATTCAAATTAATATTTAAACCAAAAAATCAAGTTGCACAAAGTTGGTTGCATACATAATCAAATAATTGACTAAATTGAAATATATATAATTAAATAAATTATATAAAAATAAATAAAGCAATATATAAATTATCGGTTGTTAATTTATTCTTTTATTTCATATATATATATATATATATATATATATATATGATATAGTCAAATTTAAAATAGATTTTAATTTATTTGGTTTCATATTTTTTTAGATTAATTTTCCTTTATTATTCCTCAAATATTTGTGAGGATGGGTGTGTGGGGAGGTGAAGGATAATATTTATTTTACTATGGAATAAGGGTGGATAGAAATATTGATTAAATATTCCATAATGGTGGATAGAAATATTGACTAAATATGGGTTTTAAGTTTGTATTTATTTTATTATGGAATAATGGTTTATAGAAATATTGATTAAATATTGGTTTTGAGTTTTTTTCACGATTCATTCATACAAATATATTGATGTAAAAATAAATTTTCTATTAAAAATCATTTACCCAATATTAATAAATTTTAATAAAACAAATTTTATTGTCATTACAATAATATTTCTCATCATTATGTTACTAGTAAATAAGAGCCATTCTTCCCAACCATCTAGATATATAAATATAAATTTGTTATAAATTATGTTTATTAAAAAAAATTAAAAATTCTTTTTCAAATCTATATTAAGCATAGAAAAAATTAAAAATCTTCCTAATTTAATGAAATATATCTAAAAGCCACATAAACTTAAAACATCTTTAATAATATTCATCCAATGTTCTCGTCACTCTATTTTTATATTATTGACTCAATGACCCTCAGTGTAATATATATTTACTCAATATCTCTCTTCAATTTACCGAATATTAAGTATATATTTTTCTTGTAATATCATACTTTTGATTTATATTAATTTCTAAAATAAAAGAAATTTACATTTAATGTTATTCAGAGCAAACTTTTGACCTGATCAACAAAACTATAACTAACTAACAACATGATAAAAAAAACCACCACCTTACAATTTGACGTAGTGGTGGCTCTCTCCATCTCGCCCTTATATAAGTATAAGATAAGTGAAATATTAGATAAATTATATAAAACTTGAAAGTAAAAAAGAAATAAGATAAATATTGAGTGAATATTATAATAATATTCAAAAAAATAAAAATTAATATAACTTCAATCTCACGGTGAATAAAGACAGTATTTATCAATTCTAAATTAAATATAAAAGATCACAAATTTCTTTTATAAAAAATATCTTTAATATAATTAAACAAAAATACATACACATTATCTTATAAAGACAATTGTCATGTAAAATCATATATATTTAAATTGGAGTTGTATATAATGCAAGTTTTTGGAATTGACCTGGCAAGTTTATGTATGGTTAAACATTGCATGGCAAAGATGCATGGGGAAGATTACTACATATATATTTAAAATGGAGTTTTATATAATGTAACTTTTTGGAATTAACGTGACAAGTTTATGTATAGTTAAAAATTGCATGGAAAATATGTATGGGGAAGATTATTACAGTTTCTTGATTTTCCACAGCTCTAACTCGTCCCCTACATGCATTTAATGCGAGCTCGATGCCAAAATTTTTAAATTTCAAATGTTATCTTCTTGCCTTCAAGTTAAAGGGTTGTGGGTTGTGTTTTTCTCGCATCCTCACCATCCAATCATCATCTTCCTTCAGAAAAATTATTTTCCCCCAGGGTTGAGTGTCGCCCACAAAATATTTTCCTTTCCCACCTTGAAAACTAGCATGTTATATGTGTTTTTCCTCCCAAAACTCCAACCATTATTTTTATTTATATCACATTCTATTGCGAGCTCACATTGTTGGCAACATAGTGGAGCAGGGCTTGAGCCACTACCCTAGGAAGCTTTTCGCAAATAGGAGGGATTTCAACGCACAAGTCCTCAAACTAGGGATGGGATTCGAACAAGTGATGTCATCGTGCTATTCTGAGACACTTTATCATCTATTTTTATACTCCAAATATCCAAGGCAAGTGCCATATAATTTTTCATTGCAGATGACTCCTCTCAAGCCTATTAAGGGGTTTCCTACTCTGTTTTTCTTTAAGGTATAGTTTAGTGTTCATACATCATGGGTGGGATATTGGGAAATCCAACATTCAAGATCAATTTCAATAATCCTTTGTCGAAAGGAGGGGTAAAAAATTCATCAAACAATTTTAATTATTCAGTCTCTTTATATTTTTTATGTGTCAAAATGTGTGTTGTTTGTGGACAAATTTCATGTTTATTTTGATTGGGATGATCTCGATATTTCTTTCAATATGATTTTCTAAATTTCAATTTGATTCTCAGAGAAGGGATCTCAGTATATAATTGTATAAATTATATACAAGATGCATGTATATATCCAGATTCTCCTAATCTAACAGTATTTTATCTTCTTGCTAAATACATAATCCTTCCACCGTTAATCTTTTTGTGGAAATTAAAATCAATTACAAACACATGAAGCAATAAAAACAATCACACATAACACAGTTGTTTAACGGGAAAGCCTGAAGCTGAAAACCCCAACTATCATATATGATGTATCATGGAGATCATGTAACAATATCATACAAAGTTTAGTACATCAAGCTCTCAGTATAATGTAGATTTACTACACAATGTCATGCAAAAATTTGCATCTCTATGCACCAATTTCTTGCCTCCTGATAGCCTGCCACCACTGCGCAATCCCTGCAGAAGAATAGCTACAAACGAATTCGAATTACCCTTGCCTTGACTATGAAATCCTCGTTGGCAACTCTAATGTGTGTGTGGTGCAATCAATGCATCACTATAGTCACAACAGATAGTCAATCTTGCCCTTTCACCTATCTCTCCACCGGGTCTCCACTGGAACTGACATGCACTGTAGTTAAATATTGTATTTTTTTAGTTGATTAATGAGTTATTATTTGTGAATAATTAACTAATTAATTCACTCCACTCTCACTAGTGTATCATTCATTTAGACTAGATACAACTAGCTCAATGGAGTTTAACTCCATTAACTGAGTTAAACTGAATAACAACTCTTGTAACTACTCTTCCAACTCTATTATAACTTTTCTACTTCAGTTCTAACTGAGTCCTCCATGCATGAACCACTAGTAAACCCTAGGAATTGCGTAATTCCTTCAGCCCATAGATTTGATAAATCTGTACAATGAAATTAAGTGCTTTAAGAGGATAAGTTACTGTTTATTGTTGGATTATTATTAAGAGCTAATAATAATCGACACTTGTATTTTTAGATCGACGATCTATAAATATACTTATCCTAATATTCTAAAAATATAATTTAATCTAATTTTCTAACTTTACCAACCATCCACAAATAGCACCATGAAACTTCTGAAATATGATCACCATGTCTAAAAATATACATAGTCTAAAAATAGACTTGCACCTAAAAATAGGCTACGAGCCCACTTAGTGAAGGCAACTCATTTTCACTAAACTCATCACCTTGTTGAATCTCAAAACTCCCTCTCAACAAGATAGGGATTATCCATGACCCTAATATTGCCTCTATGGTATTCGAATTTGCTCCTACCAAGAGCCTTCAGAATATCTGCATCTTGATCCTTCGTAGGAATGTACTAAAGCAACATGATCTTATGCTACACACAATATCTGATATGATGATACCAGATATCAATATGTTTAGATCTATCATGAAACACAGGATTAATCGAGAGTTTAATGTAACTCTAATTATCACAATGTATCATTGTAGGATCTAAATTTGAACTGAACAAACCAACCATGATCTTCCTCATCTAGATAGCCTCACATGCAGCTTGACTTGCTACCATGTATTTTGATTCCGCTGAACTGAGTGCCATGGATCTTTATTTCCTTCTGTACCAAGAAAATGTTGTAGATCTGATACTAAAAAACTATCCTAATGTGCTCTTTCTGTCCATTGGGCTGACTGCCCAATCTGCATCCGTGAAGCCATTCAACTTCACCTCATCCGTCTGTCTGTATTATAAGCCATACTCAGATGTGCCCCTAATATACCTCAGGATATGCTTTCCTACCTTCCAAAAGAGCTTGGTAGGCTTAACCATCGCTTGTGAAAGCTGGTTCACTGCATAGCATATGTCCGGTCTTGTATTAACTAAATACATGAGCGAACCCACTAAATGTCGATAAACAATGGCATCCACTACCTCTGCCGATGTAGCATTCTCTTTCCTCCAATTTCTTGGAAGAGGAGTATCGTTAGGCTTGCAGCCTTGTAAGTGAAACTTCTCTAGTATCTCCTAGTCATACTTGCCTTGAGACAAAAACAGTTCACCTTCCCACTGCCATATTTCCAATCTAAGGAAATAATGAAGGAGGCACAAATCCTTCATCTCAAACTCCTTTGCAAGATTTGCCTTGCATGAGTGTATCAATTACTTATCACCC
This sequence comes from Pinus albicaulis, assembly GCA_034641835.2. NCBI lineage: Eukaryota > Viridiplantae > Streptophyta > Pinopsida > Pinales > Pinaceae > Pinus > Pinus albicaulis. The sequence continues at coordinate 895,231,598 of CM076573.1, forward strand.
GTTAGTATTAAATCATCAACATAAAGAACAATGATTAAAAGCTTACCCTCCACCACAATTTGGTACAAGTTTGCATATGTCTCAATCTTAGTGAAGCCAAGTCCAGTGAAATAGCTGTCGATCTGAGTGTACCAAGCACAAGGTGATTATTTCAACCCATACAATACTCTTTTGAGCCTGCGCACATGCGTATCACTACTAAAGATCTCAAATCCTTCAGGCTACTCAATGTTCACCTCTTCCTCAATGATCCCATTAAGGAACATAGTCTTCACATCCATTTGATGAATGTGCCAACCCATCTACGTTGAGAGAGCAAGGATGGTCCTTATGGAAGAACACCGTGCAACAGGTGCAAAGGTTTCTTCATAATAAATCCCCTCGATATGTGAAAAGCCTTGGGCAATAAATATTCCCTTATAGTTCTTGACGCTCCCATCAACAACTTCCTTTACCTTGTAGATCCATTTTGAATATACCATTGATTTACCCATCGGCCTTGGAACAATCTCCCAAGCACTGTTTCTAACAATGGAGTCATACTCCTCCACCATGGCATCTACCCATGTGGGCTCCTGCACTGATTCTTCAAAAGAAGATGGCTCTATCATGATACACTTGCTCATAAGAGCCATGTATCCAGTAAATCGGTCAAGTGACTGTCTCTTTCTGCGCTATGATGTAGGGACTCCTACATTCTGTGCCACATCAAGATTTAGTCTCTCAGCTTCTATGGTACGCTTTCTGCCTTGTCCGATGTTTGGTTTTTCATGAGTGGACTCCTCCACTCCATGAATCTCCTCCTGTGGTTGGTCCACATCTAGAGGCTCATCTTTGGGAACAAGAAGTTCCTCCTCTACATGTGAGTGTAGCTCCCTCTCAAGCGACAACTTCATGGCTTTCATCTCATTGCACTTTATATCCCGTCACACCATAGTCATCTGACTGTCTGGCAAATACACATGATAATTATGGGGTGTTTCTGTGTACCCCACAAATATCCCAACTTCTACAGTCAGCTCCAGCTTCTTCTTGGATTCCTTTGTCACATGAATGTAAACAGATGAGCAAAAAATCTTCAAATGAGAAATATCAGGCTTCTTTCTAGTATAATCTTCTTCAGGTGTACTCATGCCAGGTACTCTATGAGGACAACCATTTCGCACATAAACCGCAGTGTTGCATGCTTCCACCCACAAGTGCATCGGTAGGCCCTCGTAATGCAGCATCGCTCGTACAACACCCATGGTCATTCTATTATTCCTCTCTGTGACCCCATTCTGCTGTGGGTTATGAGGCACTATGAGTTCTCTTCGAATTCCTTCTTTGCTACAGAAGTCTTTGAATTCGCCTGAGATGTATTCACCACCATTATTGCTCTGCAGAGCTTTCACTTGCTTCCCCGACTCCTTCTCCACCAATGCTATAAACTCACAGAACTTTGAGAATGTTTCTCTCTTCTTTTGCATGAAGAAGATCCAACATCTACGAGAATTTTCATAAAAAAATATAACATAATTCCTGTTTTTTATTGTTGAAGCAACCGAGAAAGGTCCACACACATCTGTGTGCATTCTCTCTAGGACCACCGAAGCATGGTTCTCCTTCTCATGAAAGGTGGTCTTCACAAACTTACCCATAGTACATCCCTTGCATTGATCTGACTGTGCAAGAGTACCCTTGGGAAGTCCAATAGAAATTTGCTGCAAAATCTTCAAAGCGCCATGGTGAAGATGGCCCAATCTCCTGTGCCATAATTCACCCTCATCCCAACTCACCACTTCTTTTTCTTTGCTCATCATTGCTGCGAAGCCATCTACCTCCATCTTGTAGAGATTCTTAACTTGAATTCCTATCCTCTTGGCTTATCCTATTGTTTTGTGTCGCAGGAAAGCTTTTCCATCACTGAAAACAACGTCATAACCTCTGTCTTCCAACATTGTGACCGAGACCAAGTTCTTCTTCAGACCTAGAACATGCATAACGTCTTTCAACATAACTTGATTACCTGACTCCCTCTCAAAGGTAATGGTCCCAATTTCGGTCGTACTGTATCAGCCATCGTCGCCCATCTCTATATGCATTTGGAGATCCTTCTCCTCCAAGTCACTACACAACTCTTTGTCTTCTGTCATATGGAAATATGCACCACTATCAAGATACCACACCGATCCCATATAGCTTGAAAACAAGCATGTGATAAAAGAGAAATAAAGTTCAAATTGTGAGGCTAAGGCCTCTCCAGCTCCAGATATAGTATCCTTCTTATTCTTCTTCTTCTGTGGGCAGTTAGTGGCAAAATTCCCATGCTTGTGACAGTGAAAACACTTCACCTTGGACAAATCCTACTTCTTTCCTTTAGCTTCGGATTTTGAAGGAAATTTTTTCCCCTTCCCTTTCCTTGCTTTGGCAGCCAAAGCGCAATTCTCCTCATCTTCATTCTTTGATGAAGAGCCATCCCTGGTACCTGGTACCTAACCTTATCTCCTCCTGCACAAGATCTGACCAAACTCGCTCCCATCTCGATAGTTTCCCCCATCCATTAACAGACTCTTTGTAGCTATGCCAACTCTTCAGAAGCCCAAGGAGAGCCAAGCTCACCAAGTATTCATCATCAATAGTAATCCCCACACTTCCCAGTTCATCCCTAAAGTGGACAAACTTTGTGAGATATTTTGGAATACTATTGCCCTTCTCCATTTTTATTTTTCCGAGCTTATCTTTCAGCGCCAACTTCCTCTAGTTGCTGCTGCTTTGGAACAAATCTGTAAAAGCCTTCCACATTTCAAATGGAGTGGATTTCTCGTGAAGGCTAGACATAATATGGTCCTTCACACCTTCCAACATAATTCTTCTTATCTTTTATACCTTATTTTTCCATGCGTCAAGTAATGCAGCATCACTAGATCTCGTCTTAGGAAAATTGCTACCAATGAACTCCTTCAGTCCATTATCCTCCAACACCACCTCCATCCTATCCTTCCAAGCTTTGTAATTCAAGTTGCCATCAAGGGCATACTCCAATAACAACCCATTGAAAGACATTTCAATGTATACTCAACTGTCGCACCAATAATTCTCTGCAGCAAATTCAAATTGTCCACTAGCACAAACTCATCAATTCTTCACAATTGCAATATTCAAGATTTAACACTCCTCTAATACCATGTATAAATTATATACAAGATGCATGTACATATCCAGATTTTCCCGATCTAACAATATTTTATCTTCTTGATAAATACAGAATCCTTCCACTGTTAATATTTTTGTGGAAATTAAAATCAATTGCAAACACATGAAGAAATAAAAATAATCCACATAACACAGTTGTTTAATGGGAAATCCTGAAGATGAAAACCCCAAATATCATATATTATGTATCATGGAGATTATGTAACAATCTCATAAAAAGCTTAGTACATCAAGCTCTCAGTACAATATAGATTTACTACACACTGTCATGCAAAAATTTTCATCTCTATGCACAAATTTCTTGCCTCTTAACAACCTGCCTCCACTGCGCAATACCTGCTGAAGAATAGCTCTTAATGAATTCGAATTACGCTTGCCTTGACTGTGCAATCCTCATTGGCAACTCTAATGTGTGTGTGTGGTGCAATCAATGCATCACTATAGTCACAACAGATATTCCATCTTGCCCTTTCACCTATCTCTCCACTGGGTCTCCACTGGAACTGACATGCACTGTAGTTAACTATTGTATTTGTTCAGTTTATTAATGAGTTATTATTTGTGAATTAATTCACTCCACTCTCACTAGTGTATCATTCAGTTAGACTAGATACAACTAGCTCAACTGATTTTAACTCTATTAACTGAGTTAAACTAAATAGCAACCTGTAACTACTCTTCCAACTCTGTCATAATTTTTCCACTTCAGTTCTAACTGAGTCCTCCATGCATGAAACACCAGTGAACCCTAGGAATTGCGTAATTCCTTTAGCCCACTGATTTGACAAATCTGCACACTGAAATTAAGTGCTCCAAGAGAATAAGTTACTATTTATTTTCGGATTATTATTAAGAACTAATAATAATCGACAATTCTATTTTTATATTGACGATCTATAAATAGACTTCATCCAATATTATAAAAATAAAATTTCATCTATTTTTCCAACTTGACCAACCATCCACAAAAAGCATGCTGCAACTTCTAAAATATGATCACCATGTCTAAAAATAAACATATTCTAAAAATATACTTGCACCTAAAAATAGCCTACGTGCCCACTTAGTGAAGAGGACTCATTTTCACTAAGCTCATCATCTTGTTGGATCTCAACAATAATTCTAGGTTTTCTTCCCTTGGCATGTTGTTCAGCCTTGTTTTGGATTATTATAAATGCATTATTATGATGTAAGGGAAGTTATTTAAATTCTTATGATGTCGAAGGCGTTGGGTTATCTATATTAAATATAATAAGCTTCTCTTGTAGTTGGGAGGTCTCCATGAATAAATCTTGGGATTTGGTTGTTATAAACTCTTCCATTGAATATTACCGTGGGCCACATGTTCTCATGAAGATAGGGATTTTTAATAAAATATTACTTCACTATTATTTTGAAACATGGCATTTGATTATCCATTGTAAAAAAATATCAATGATAATTTCATCTAAGTGAGAATTAATATATTTTGATCCCTTTATTTTCCACTTTGTTGTTGGTGTACGCCATTTTCCAATGTTCATTATTTTGGTTGTTAATTATAGCTTCTTACATTGACATAATGTTCATAGGAAGAAATATTATCTGGATTTATGCAAGAACACAATAGAATACAGATATAATCATAAACATAGAGATGTAGCGGAAATAATGCTTCATTTTGTTAATACAAGAGTGATTGAAATATGCTTACACATATAATGGAAATAAAAATAGCTAGGGTGCTGGTAGCGTATCTCTGAGAAGAGATGTGGTGTCTACAGACCTCTGAACTATGTTACAATGAGGCTTTAGGGCCTATTTATTTTTGAGAAACAATGGAAAAACTGAAACGTCCAAAAACCTAACCCTAGGAGATGAAGCACCAAAACTGTGGGTTTCGTTTGGGTAAATTGGTGGTTAAATTTCCTGGGGATGTAACTTGGGCATATGATCTCCGTTTTACACACTTAATAGATTGTTAGAAATATCTATCCAAGGAGTACAAATTTCGATGTGAGAAACACCAGTCCGCTGGCTTATGTTGCTCTCGATTTTCCAAAAAAATGTCGTTTAGGGCCTCAAAACGGCTCTGGAAGTTTAGGACTCGAAAAATTGCTAAAAATAGTAAAATGTGCTACAAAGTAAAAACTGAACAAATGGATGGTGGTGGTTCAAATGGAATAGGTGGGTGGACACAAATATCCACCTAGATCATTAAGGCCCCAAAACAGCTCCGGGAGTGAAGGACCCAAAAACCTGCTAAAAATAGTAAGTTGTGTTGAATGTGAAAAGATGTAAGAATTGATGGTGCCCGTCCAAATGGAATAGGTGGGTGGCCACCGATATCCACCTAGATCATTCCTCCCTCTTAGGAAGAAATGGTCCCCATTATGTTGAGATCCTCCATGAGATGAGGAAAATTTCGTTGAACTGGGTATTAAATTTGTCGAAGATGTCATGGACCTGTGGGTGGACATGTTGGATGCGTTTAGTAATTTTGGTTTCTTTATAAGCCTAAAAAATTACATGTGTGGATTCTGTATGCGTATTTGCAGGAGGTATGGCAACATCAGGCGGAGGTGCATCGGGGTCAGATCAATGGAGTGCTTGTCTTGATGGTGTAAAAGAACCTTTGTGAGTTAGGAGAAAATGTCCTTATATTCCTCCATGAATTTTTCCATCTACTCTAGTCGTACAGGGTGACAAGAGGCAGTACTACCGCTGGTATCCTGTACAAGTTATTTCCTAAAGTAATAATAACAACAGGAAACCTAGAATCATACACAACATGTCACCTCCATAAGTATGGTTGGCCCAATAATACATCAGCTACCTCAAGAGGAGCAACATCACATAATACCTCATCCGTGAATAACTTGATGTTGTACGGAAGTTGGCACTATTGGTGGATGAAAACATCTCTCCCTAGGTGAAGCCACCCGATGGTATATGGCTGCAGGTGTGCTATGGTCAGTAGGCCGAGCCTCTTCATGACCTCTGCTGAAATGAGATTCTTTTGGCTTCTGCTATCGACAAGGAATTGTAGTGGAGAACCCTTCACCGACATCTATAAATGGAAGAGGCGCTCCCCCTCCTTTGGATCCTCTGGATCCCCCCTCTAGATCTTGGTGGTGGCAACAATGGCACTGGGATCCACATCGATGATTTTCTTTCCTTTATCATATCCTTTGTCTAGTTCTGACTCAAGATCAGAAAAGGCGTTGGATTCGGGTGCCTTTAATTCAGCCACCAACAACCGTATGGCCCGACACTCGTTTGTGCTATGAGTGGGTTGTTATGAAACTCACACCACTTCCCTGTGTCCTTCTTTGGATTTGTGGTGTTGTTTCGAGTCACCCTGCTTTGGCCTTTCCCCTTGTTCTGCAGTTCGAGGGCACCTTTCCCTAGCTTCGGATCCCCAGATCGAAAGTATCACTTCTTCTGCTTAAATTTTTGCTCGATCTTGGCAGCATAGCGATATGTCATGCCAAGAGATGTAATGTCGAGGAGCTTCATTTCCTCTTGAATGTGTTTTTGTTGACAGACATGATACTTGAGCACCAAATGTCTCTTTGAATCTATAATACCCAACTTTGTGCATAGGGTATGGAAAAAATTCATCAGTTCGTGCACATCTTGATCCCTTTGTTGCTGCAGCGTGGTCCATTGGATGTATTTTTCCTCATAGCTCCCCACACTCCTATTGGCTAGATGAATAGTGTTTTCACGCTGAAATCCTGAAATCCGGTAGAGGAAAGGCTTTTCCCCGTAATTAAGAGGAATGTAGGGTCTATAGTGGAATTGAACAGAACTTCAAAATTTTAAATTATAAATGACCAAAATTTGATAATTTGGAATATTTTTAGTTTAGTAATATAGTAAATATGTGAATGATTTTTTAATTTTTTTTAAATGTTTTTATATTTAGTTTATTAAAAAATAATTAATAAAATATGACTAGCTTTTATATATATATATATATATATATATATATATATATATATATATATATATATATATATATATATTATATTTTGTTCTAGCTTAAGCTCCATCATATCTTTGCTTAGTTCTTCACTGCAGCTATTTAAGAGTTACAATTGGAGGTTGTTTTCTTGTGACCCGATATGGCAAAAACACAAAGTACAGCAGACATCCTTGAGGACGATATGGTTGGTAAAGTAACATAATCATCATACCTTCTCGGTGGCCGTTTGATTCTTGTCAACCTCCTTAAGGCTGTTTCTGGCTGACTACCATCTGTAGGAACTTCTTGCTGATCACCATCTGAGACCTGTTCATGACCTACATCTGAACCCTGTTCATGTTCTGAAACCTGTTCATGACTAGTATCTGAACTATGGTCATCATGACTATCATTAGAAGTGCTATCAAACTGAATGTGCTGAAAGTCAGATACATCATCCTGTTTCAATCTACTATCTACATCTAACTGTATAAGAGAGGATTCATTAAACCTTACATCTCTGTTGATGATGATTTTGCGGGTAGTAGGATCCCACAATCTATATCCCTTTGTTCCAACACCATACCCAACAAAGACATACCTTTTAGATTTTGGATCTAACTTAGTTCGCTGATGTTTAGGCACTAGAGCATATGCATCACAACCAAACACTCTGAGTTTAGAATAATCACAAGGGTGTCCTTTCCATACCTCTTGCGGAATTTTGCAGTCTATGGCTGTCGATGGAGATCGATTTATCACATAAAAAGTTGTTGCCACTGCTTTCGTCCACAACTCCTTCTGCAAACCAGCGTTACTCAGCATACTCCTTGCTCTCTCTAGAAGAGTCCTGTTCATGCGTTCAGCAACTCCATTTTGCTGAGGAGTATAAACCGTGGTCTTATGTCTCTCGATCCCTGCATCCTTGCAATAGCCGTCAAACTCCTTGGAAGTAAACTCACCACCATTGTCAGTTCTTAAACACTTTATTGTTCTACCAGTGCTGTTTTCTACCAATGCTCTAAACTGTTTGAAAATTGTAAAAACATCAGACTTATTTTTCATCATGTAGACCCACACCTTCCTAGAAAAGTCATCAATGAACGACACAAAATATGACGAGCCACCATATGACGCTGTAGGGGCTGGACCCCAAACATCTGAATGGATATAATCAAGTATCCCTTTACTAGTATGTTTGCCTGTTTTAAATTTTTGTTTACTTTGTTTTCCAAACAAGCAATGCTTACAGAAATCTAACTTTCCAGACCTTAGATTAGGAAGTAACTTGTGATCAGCCAAAATTTTCAACCCTCTTTCACTCATATGCCCTAATCTTTGATGCCATAAGTGAATGAAACTACTGTCATGTTCAGACACAGTAGACACAAAATATGACCCTGTACTTCCTTCTAACTGAAACAGATTTCCTACTTTCTTAGCTTTCATTACTAGTAAGATACCTTTATAGATTTTCATAACTCCACCTTGAATTACAGTTTTATATCCATTCGAATCAAGTGCTCCTAATGAAATTAGATTTTTCCTTAAGTCTGGAACATGTCTCACATCTGTTAATATTCTAGTTGTGCCATCAAACATTTGCAGTTGTATGCTTCCTATCCCAACAATATTAGATGTGACATCATTACCCATGTACACGACTCCATCATTAACCGATCTATACGTCTTAAACCATTCTCTATGAATACACATGTGGTTTGATGCACCGGAATCTAACAACCAATGTTGATCATGATTTGACATATTAACAGACAACACTTCGTCGCTCATACCTGAACCAGATGCCGAACCTGTATCTGTCGCATTTGCCTCCCTCTTTTCTGTCGAAGAGTCTCCTTTCTTCTCTGTTTGCTGTCTCTTCCAGCAGTCTTTCTTCAAGTGCCCCGATTTGCCACAAAACCAGCACTTCACTTTGCTCTTCTTCCCTTTCGACTTTGAACGCGAATCGCTGCGCTTACCTGAGCGTCTTTCTCTAGAGCGACCTCTAGCCATCATGGCCTCTGATGTAGAGGTGTCAGCATTCGACTTCTTCCTCGTCTCCTCAGACAACATGGCTCCAACCACATCGTCAAACTCAAGGACAGCTGCATTACTGAAGCTTATGGAAGTAACAAAGTGATCCCACGATTCAGGCAAAGTACACAATAGAGTTATTGCCTTATCCTCTGAATCAAATTTTACATCTAGACTTTGTAATTGTACCAATAGAGTATTGAAAACATTCAGATGGTCAGTAACCGAGGTACCTTCCTTCATCCGCAAACTGTATAGCTGCCGCTTCAGGAGAATCTGATTTGTCAAGGACTTTGTCATGTAGAGCTTCTCGAGCTTTATCCACAAGCCTGCGACGGTCTTCTCTGACACAATGTTGAACAGAACGTCATCTGCCAGACATAACCGAATTGCGCTCAGAGCTCTGTCATCCAACTCATCCCATTCATCTTCCGTCATGGTAGAAGGCCTTTTGCTCCTCCCCAACAGTGCTTTCGCCACGCCTTGTTGTACCAGCAGATCGTGCATCTTCAGCTTCCAGATCTCGAAATTGTTTTTGCCATTGAATTTCTCAATTTCAAACCGGGCATTTTGAGTTTTCGCCATCTTGTTTCAGCAAAAAAACACAGTAATCTCCAGAACCAATTTTCAAATAAAGAATGCCCTTTTAATTAAAAAATGCCTTTAAAAAAGAAATTGCCCTTGCCTTCCTTTAAGTGCCTCTCACTGCCTTTCACTTCATACAAAGCCCTCAATTCGATTTATATAAATCGATGTTTAAAAAAAAACTTCTCCTTAAAAAAAAACTTTCCTTTAATGTAATCGATTACCCTTTAGCACTTCATAAAAGGCCTTTCACCAAAAAAAGGCATATCTAATGTATAAACCCATTTAAAAAATCGATTTAAAACTTGTACAATATGAAGTTCAACATGTGACTTCATTTAAAAAATAATTTATAATGGACCTTCTCCTCTTAAACAAATAAAGTGCCATCATTTTAATAAAATCGATTTAAGTTTAAACCCACTACTCAAATCGATACAAATCGATTTAAATATAAACTCAAATCCCTTTTTTTTTTCATATATCGATTTGTTTTTTTGTTGTTTTTAAAACATTGCACTAAAGCTTTAATGCAATTCGAATACCATTATACTTCAATGCAAAAAAGTCGATTTAAAAAAAAAACTTAATGCAACAGCACCTTCAATCTGGCATTTGAATACGGCAATGTTCAACACTGCCTTGCACGCAGTTCACCATACTGTTCAACGCTGCCGACGCCTCCATGCAGAGAACAGCAGCATCATTCAACACACATGGTTCAACAAATGGCATACGACTATCATTATGTCAGGCTACCAGGCAGCAACGCCGTTCCATTTTTTTTTTTAAACTCCAAAGTCGATTTATGAAAAAAAAACAATAACATCGATTTATGTTCTCCACACATTTGGACAGCAGCATCACCAACAGTCCACGCACTGTAACAAACTTACGGCTCTGCTTTCTGTGCACTGTTCAACTGAATACACCAGCAGACACTTCACGCAGCAATCCTCCACGCAGCAATGTTCTCTGGCGATTCACCTCCAGCACGCTGCACCAGCACTCCAACATCTCTCTGATACCAATTGTTGGAATAATCACAGCGGAATTCATTAAACAATTAACACACAGCAGATTTAATCAAGCACATAAAGACACATTGTTCTACCGTGGTTCACCCAAACCTCCTGGGCTACGTCCACACAACAGGGCATTGGCAATCTTATTAATTCAAACAGGAGATTACATAATTCACACACCCACTCTCTAAAACAAACGTATGGATACCTGTTATATAGAAGGAGAATCAAACTGCCTCATAAATCCTCTCAACACAAATTTAGGATGCATTAACTCCCTCCCAAACAAACTGAAGCTAATCTAGGAACTAATTCCTAATTTTTGTCACCTAATGAGATTTTTGCCTATTTTACTCAAAACAGAAAAATCTCAATAGCCATCTCCAACGGGCATTTCCAGCTGCCAATGTGAACCAGGGCATACCATCTCCAATAGGCATTACCAGATGTACATACATGCAGTCGATCCATCTAGCATCAATTTCACGTGATGCTAATTTGGTAAGTATTATTTTTCAGGCTATCATTTTATTAATGTCTTATAATGTTGTTGTTGGAAAGTATAGGTTTATTGTTAAATTTAAATTTATTTAAATTTAAGAATAGACATATACTGTTCAACTACATTAGTAGTATATTAATAAGACTATAATGTAGCAAATATGTATCATTTAATTTTATTTAATTTTTGAGTTTTTTAAAATAATTGGATTATGAATTTAATACAGATATAACTAAATAATGATATTATATTTTCTGTGATTTTAACAAATATTTTAATGTAATTCCATCTTAAAATTCATAAATTTGATTCAAATTAATCAAGTCAAATAATTAATTTATATTATATTCCAAAATTTATAATCAATTTAATTAATATAAATATAATTTTTTATCCTAAGAATTTCGCACATAATCCATATTTTACAATCCCGTAAATGGAAATAGGAGATCACATCAGCATTTAAATATACACACTACTCTATGGAGTAGTCTCGAATATGGGTTCTCAATATATATTAAGAAACATACTTCCATGAAACTTCAATTAAATAATTAACTGATAAAGTGACACTCCAATCCTCCAGATCTCTCTCAAACGAAACTTCAATACTTTTGATATCACATGAAAATTGCATTTAAAATGCAGAAGCCAAATGACAACTTGCAGAATAAAGTAGATCTGACACGTTCTCGAAAAACAAGGGTTGCCATGACGACAAAAGTTATAAATATTCCCAATCTTCAATGTACAAAACCATTCAATGTCCGGTTTATTTTTGGATTATGCCTCTATCTCAAAACCGAGGCTAGTTGAGTTGGGAATATAACAGGATGAGGATGAGGATGAGGGCTCAAGATCGTTATCCAACAGGTAAAGGATTTCCGTTACATTACTTTTTCGAAAAAAAAAAAAGAAGCTTTTGTTTACTTGTTAAATTTTAAATAGTATTTGTAATTTATGTCAGTTGAGAACGTGCATGATTATTCAATTGGTATTTATGGACTTTCTTATTTTTTGATATTATTTAAATTAAATAAAACAAATGAAACACACAATGTGAGATAGAGCTCACACAAATTGTCGTTAGCTCAACAACAACATTACATATTTATAGAATAGACATTCACCTAATCTTCCTAAGTTTGAGGCAACAATCTTGAATTGATGGAACTAAACTCTGATTATAAAACTCACGTTCAATAAACCATAACCACTCCTTTTTCTATATTATTCTAGATTATTCTCACATCCTCCCTTAATGGAGAAATGAATTTTCTACAACACCTGATTTACATCTAAAAACATCAAACTTGAGTTTACCAAGAGACTTGGTCAAGATATCGGCCATATTATCCTTGGTACTAAATCAATTTCATTTGATTCAATCTTCTCTCATACAAAGTGGTATTAGAACTCAATGTGTTTTGATCTGGCATGATATATTGGATTGTGTGCTAATTTGATAGCACTTTGATTATCACAATTTACGCATGTTGAATCACTTTTCTCCTCTTTGAGATCTACAAGAATTCTCTACAACCAAACAGCTTCACAGGTGGCATTGGTCAAAGATTTGTACTCAGATTCTGTTGATGATAAAGAAATAGTTGGTTGTTTCTTACTACTCCATGACACAACCCCTGATCCTATATGAAATGCATAGCCAGAGGTAGATCGTCTATCATCAAGATTTCTTGCCCAATCTGAATCAGAAAAACCTGTCAGTGCAACATCAAATTCATCAGTATACATAATACCTAAATTGATTGTTCCTTCTAAGTATAAAAGAAATTTCTTTGCAGTGTTCCAGTGATTCCTTGAAGGCTTAGCCATAAAATGATGAAGGATACTAACTGAGTATGCAATGTCTGGTCTGGTAGTGGTGAGATAGTTTAGACTGCCCACCAACTAACGATATAAAGTTCCATTTGCTTCTTTAGTTCCATCTTCTTTGTACAAATTTTCACTCTGTTCTAAGAAATTTGACATAGCTTTGCAATCACTCATATTGAACTTTTTAATAATTTCCTTTGTGTATTTACTTTGAGTGATCAATGTTTTACCAGCCTCTCTCCATACCTCAATTCCTAAACAGTAATGCAATTCACCCAGATCTTTCATTTCAAATTCCTGAGACAACTGAATTTTAATTTCTTCAATTAACTTGTAAGCACTGCCTATGATAATGAGATCATCCACATATAAAGATATTAAAGAAACATTTCCTTCTTCATCTTTTTTAACATACATGTTAGGATCATTTTTTCTTTTCACAAACCCATTCTGATGAAAGAAGGTATCAATCTTTACATACCATGATCTTGGTCCCTATTTCAAACCATATAAGGCTTTTCTTAACCTGTAGACTAGATGCTCCTGTCCCTGTTTGACAAACCCTTCATGTTGAACCAGATAAACTGCTTCCTTTAAATCACCATTCAAAAAAGCAGATTTGACATAAAATTGATGTATATTCCAATTATGTTTTTTAGCTAAGGCAATCAATACTCTAATTGCATTCAATTTAGCTACTGGTGCAAAAGTATCTTCATAATCAATTCCCTCCTGTTGAGCATATCCTTTTGCAACTAATCTCACCTTAAATTTATCAATGCTATCATCTGCTTTAAATTTAGATTTATACAACCATTTTCTTCCAATTGGAACTTTGTTTTTAGGGAGTTCAACTAATTCCCATGTTTTATTTTTCATAAGAGAGTCATATTCATCATTCATAACATTTCTCCATTGTTCATGCTCTTTAGCTTGTTCATAATCAACTGGTTCTACAACATTCATGATATTAGAAATTAAGGCATAATATATATACCTTGCAGGAAGATGGGTTTGTCAGGTTGACCTTCTTGGTTCTACAATACGAGTTGGAGTTCCATCCATGATTCTCTTGCTTTGAGGTGAATCTTCCTCTCGTGATGAATCACTGCTACTGGATGTGCTCATGCTGCTTTCATTATGATCTTGAACCTGTACCTGTACCTGTTCCTTTTCCTGTTTAACCAAAGTATCAATTTTGACATGATCATGATTAGATATATGCCAAGCATCATTCATTTCATCAATTTTATCATCATTCTCATGAAACACCACATCTCAACTTGCAAACAGTTTATGTGAATTGGGATCAAACAGTTTATATGCTTTCTGATATGTACAATACCAAATAAAAACACACTTGATTGACTTTGCATCAAGTTTTCTTATGTTATCCTTTGGAATATGTGTAAAGGAAGTACATCCAAATACTCTTTAATGACTCACATCAGGTTTATAACCGTAAAGAATCCGAAAAGGAGTTTGGAAAGCTAATTTCTTAGTGGGACTTTGATTCTTCAAATAAACAGCAATAGTAATGGATTCTACCTAGAAACCATTAGAAATTTTTTTACCTTGAAGCATACTGTGAGCACACTCCACTAGTGTTCTATTCCATCTCTCAACAACACCATTTTGCTGAGGAGTATGGGGTACTGTGAACTATTGTTGGATCCCATGAAATTTACAATACTTGTTAAACACTCCTAATTTATATTCACCACCCTGATCTTATCTGAGAATTTTAATTTATTTTCCTATTTACTTTTCAATCAAAGTTCTAAATTCTTTAAAATACTCAAATACATCACTTTTTCTTCGTATGAAATAGACCCATGTTTATCTAGATCTATCATCAACAAAAATAAGAATGTAGGAAGCACCACCAAGCAACCTAGTTTGCATAGGTCTAGATACATTAGTGTGAATTAATTCAAGTATATCATATTGTATTTTCTCTATATGAACGAGAAACTCCTCCCTATGCTTCTTACCAAGTGCACAAGCTTCATGTGGTAAATGTTCACACTTCATAACAGGAAGACCTTCAACCATTGTTTTTATTTGCAACAACAATAAATCATTGTAATTTAGGTGCCCATACCTGTGATGCCATAACTCTATTGTTAACGTTGTTGTGGATGTCAATGCAACATGATTCTTCATCATCACATCCAATTTATACAATCCATCGACCCTGGTACTGTGGAAACAACCCTGTAGCGATCCTGAACATCTTTCACAATACACCCCAATTTACCAAATTCCACTATTAAATTATTATCAGTGATAGTTGAAACATAAATTAAATTCTTTTTAATAGCAGGAACATACATCACATCATGAATCTGTCTCATTTTTCCATTAGCTAAGTACACACTTATTATGCCATAGCCTTGGACTTTATGTGACATGTTATCTCCTAGGTAAATGTGTGTGCCATCAATTTTCTCGTAATATTTATCATACCATTCTTTATTACAAGTCATATGAGTTGATGCACCAGAATCTATGAACCAAGCAGTCTCATCATCAGTTCCAGCAGACAATGCAACATCAGAAAGAAACAATTTAAGATTTTTAAATCCATCAGTAACTGAAGTGTCTCTGTTCATGAAATGTCCATTATGCCTTCTATGTCTCTGATTTGATTCATGATTCTTTCTTCTATAGCAATCTTTAGCTAGATGTCCAAGTTTTCCACAATAATCACATTCAATATTTCTCTTAACTTAAGAATCAAGATGTGTCATACCTTTCTGCTTTGCTTGAAAATGACCTCTGTTCCTATCCCATGGTCTCCCTTGGAATGATATTTTACCTCTTGCAATTAATTCCAAATCACAATCATTTGAATCCAATTCAAAATGTTTCATTCTCTCTTCTTATTGAAGAAGAATTCCAGCCAATTCATCAAATGTAGGAGGTGTTGGTCTAGCTGAGAGTGCTAAAATAAGGACTTTATAGTCCTGGACTAAACCCTTCAAAGCAACAGTTACTAAATCACTACTAGACACTTTTTCACCAATGTCACCAAGCTTATTGATTAAGTCTTTAATTCTAGAAATAAAGTTGGTGATGCTTTCATTGGCTTCCATTTTGATAGATAGTAGCTTCATTTTTAAAAATAAAATGCAGTTTTCATGAGTAGTTTCGTAAAAACATTTGAGAGTTTCCCACGTGTGCTTTGAAGATGTACAATCCCGAATGTGAGGAATGATTTTGTCCATTATAGACATGCGCAACTTCACTTTTGCTTTCATTTCTCTCTTATCCCAATATGGAATTGCGACGACAGTAGCAGGCTTGGGCTCATCACCTTTGACAATCGTCCAGAGGTTGTATGCCTCGAGAACGGTGATTAGCTTAAACTTCTAATTGACGTATTTTTCGCCATCAAGTTTGGTGGATTCATTTAAATATGAATCAGCGAGAGGATTAGCCATTATTTTCAACAACAATGACTAGATTCAATTGCAAGAAATTAATTCACTGCAATGATCTTGCACCAAACTCGATCTATACTCTTCTTTAGAGGAGCCTCACTTGAACTTATAATTTATGACATAGCTTTCATGCTTCAAAAAAAACTGTTAAATGTTCCTAAAATATAAATCAGTAGCATAATTAAATAAAGTACTGGGGCGAAGGCAGGCCAAGGTAAGAAAGGGAAATATTTAACACTGACTCATAGCCACGAGACGCAAATGGTCTTCACCGAAATCCACCCTCCACAAAGAATAGATTTTCTGTTATGCTGATTGGAAAAGGTTGCACTTGGAAATGGCATGCAATGGTCATGATATGAGGCTAATCAAATTGCTTATAAAACCTAAACAGAAGATCCAAAAAGCAATCTCAATATCGAACCTAGAAGGTCAACTCTACATACCTAGAAACGATGTCCAAAATATTCGTCGCTAACGCAGGCTCAAACCCAAGTATCAATATCCATAGGCTCAATTTATCTCAAAGTAGCCTGATGCTCGGGGTCTACATATGCAGAAAAAAAAACTCTTACAGCTGCAACCTCTTATGGCCTTCAACGAAGTTGGCTACACACTTCAACGACCACAACGACAAACTTTCTCAATGACTGGACTGCTCTTATTCGCAACACGACACTCTAATCACCGATTATGTTGATTAGTGATCACGCACATCTCCAGCATAGGAGATCCCCAATTCTAACAATCTTCATGGACTCAGATTTCCTCCGTGCAGAGATTAACTCCGATACCAAATTAAATAAAACAAATGCAACACAAAACGTGAGACAAAGCTCACACAACTTGTTGTTAGCTCAATGACAACATTACATATTTATAGCATAGGAATTCACCTAATGTTCCTAAGTTTGGGGCAACAATCCTGAACTGGTGGAACTAAACTGTAATTATAAAACTCTCGTTCAACAAACCATAACCACTCCTATTTCTACATTATTCTAGATTATTCTCACAATTGGTTTCAAAAGAAATAAGAGTTTCAAATGTCAATGGTAATTATAATTCTGTTTATAAGCTCAATATGCTTTGAGGTTATTGGTTTCAAAAGAAACAAGAGTTTCAAATGACAATGTTAATTTATAAGCTCAATATGGTTTTTTTTAAATTTATGTAGTTTTTATTTTATTTTTATTTTATGGTTCACTACTATCCGTATTTTACTATTTGGGTTCTGAATTGTTCCAAGCTAACTGACTCAGGGTCGTACCAACTTGGGGCTAACCTAGCCAGTAATTTTAATTGTTATTTCTGCCAGATTTGTATAAATAGTATTGAACATTTCTCTATTTAAAGTTAGGAACCTTACATATAGATCTTTATTTACAATTAAAAAAAAAACAAATACAAAATGAAAACTATTTTCTTTCAACACAGTAACATAATTATATATAAAATAAAGCTACTTGCTTTCAGCAAGAACATAAATATAAAATAATTACTTATCTATTCCCCCAAAATTACTCACGAGAAAATACTGCTCCACCCGACTAGTGAGTTCTAGTATCATTTTCGAGTGCTCCCACAGAGCTAGTACATTTCCAAAAAAATTCTTTTTGATGGGGACGAAAATAATATCACCTAGATTTATCTGACCCGACTAGGTTTGGCAAGGTTTATTAAGAATTTATAGGTTTAATAGGGAATTCCACTCGCTAACCAACTCAACAATATGTTTTTCTGGAAATTTCCTTCCCTTCCCTAACAAATTCTTGTTTAAGGAATGAATTTATTTTCCTCTCTTGGACCTCCTCCAACTCAAGAATATATTTTTCTCTCAGCGTCCTTCCCTTCCCTAACAACTTTTTGTTTGAGGAATCAATTCCATTTCCTCTCTTGGACCTCATACAACCAGGTTTCAAGCCTTCAACCTCTGACTTTTCCCCTTTCACCCTGTTGCCTCCCTTTTCCCTAACAGAGATCATTTATCTCTAGGGAGAAGAATAAGTGTCTCATAAATCTCGGAAACAAAACTCTTTCTTAAAATATTTTCCTTCAATAATGTTTCGGTAAACCATAACCAATTTAAATTAATAAAATTAAAAAAAAAAAAAAACTAAATATTTATTTTATAGAGAAAGGTATTACATTATATTGCTCAATATAAATCTTTAAATATTTCTATATAACAAAGAGTGGAAGATCTTTTTTTTATTATGTTTTATGGTACCACACTCTTAATATAAAAAACAAAATTATCATAATAAAAGTGAAATTATTAACGTTGTATGATACTTATTATAAAAATTAATGAAATATATATATATATTCACCTTTTATTTTAAAATACATAAAAAATATTAAAAATAATTTTTATTTATTTAAAAAAAAATATGAATCCTAAAAATCAAATATAAATGAAATTATATATCTCCATTGTATTAAATATAAAATTCACTTCTCTATATAATAAATATAATTTCATATATATATATATATATTTATATATTTATTGTAGTTCACTTTCTCTATTAAAAATCATACACAACATTTTCTTTTCATTTGCTTCACATCTATTCAAATTAATATTTAAATAAAAAATCTAGTTTCACAAGGTTGGTCGAATACATAATCAAATAAGCCTTACATCTATTCAAATTAATATAAACTAAAATATCAAGTTGCACAAAGTTGGTTGCATATATATAATCAAATAATTGACTAAATTGAGATATATATAATTAAATAAACTATAAAATAAAATAAAATAAAGCAATATATAAATTATAGATTGTTAATTTATTCTTTTATTTAAAAAATATATGATATATTCAAATTTAAAATAGATTTTTATTTATTTGATTTCATATATTTTAGATTAATTTTTTTTTCTCTAATATTTGTCGTCATTTTTATTGTGGAGGGTGGGTGTGCTGGGATGGTGGGCGTTCGGGAAGGTCAAGAAAATATTTATTTTACGATGGAATAAGGGTGGATAGAAATATTGATTTTAAGTTTTTTTTCACCATTTATTCATACAAATATATTGATGTAAAAATATTTTTTCTATTAAAAATGATTTATCTAATGTTAATAAAGGTTAATAAGCTAATTTTGTAATCATTACAATAATATTTCTCATCATTATGTCATTGGAAAATAAAAACCATTCTCGCTAACCATTTAGATAACCTCAAAATATATATATATATATGCTTTATTATATATAAATTTGTTATAAATTATGTTTATTAAAGAAAAATAAAGATTATTTTTAAAATCTATATTAAACATAGAAAAAATAAAAAATCTTCCTAATTTAATGAAATGGGTGTAAAAGTGAAATAAAATTAAAGCATCTTTTATAATATTAATCCAATATTCTCTTCACTCTACTTTTATATTATTGACTCAATATTTCTTCTTTTTCTCAGTCTCATACATATTTACTCAATATTTCTCTTCACCTCACCTCAACTTCATGTAATTTACCCAATATTAAACTTCTCTTTTTCCTGTAATATGGTACTCTTGATTTATATTAATTTCTAAAATAAAACAAATTTTCAATTTCATAAAACAAATTTTCATTTAATGTTATTAGGATTTTAATGTTATTAGGAGGAAAGTGTTGACCTAATCAACAAAACTATAACTAAATAACAACACGACCAAAAACACCACCACCTTATTGTGAACAATTTGAATAAGGGATCTCCATCTAGCCCTAATATAAGAATAAGACAATAAGATAAGTGGAATATTAGATAAATTAGATAAGACTTGAAAGTAAGAATGAAATAGGATAAATATTGAGTAAGGATTATAATATTATAAAAAAATAAAAAATTAATTTAACTTCAATTTCACGGTGAAATACAATGGAGGCAAATTATAATAATATTAAAAAAAAAAAAAATTTAGTTTCAGTAGATACATATATTTCTACTTAATAAATTGGAAATTCAAATTAAATTATTAAATATAATGAAATTTCACTTTTATTATTTTATATATATTTTATGTTTTATATTTATATATATAATATTGTTTTTCTAAAATAATAAAATAGTTAGTTTTATTTAAAAAAAATACTATTTATCAATTCTAAATTAAATATAGGAAAATTACAAATCTCTATTATAAAAAATATATTTAATATAATTAAACAAAAATGAATCCAGATTACTTTATAAAGACAGTTTTCATGTAAAATCATATATATTTAAAATGGAGTTGTATATAATGCAACCTTTTGGAATTGACGTGACAAGTTTATGTATGGTTAAACATTGCATGGCCAAGATGCATGGGAAGATTATTACAGTTTCTCGATTTTCCAGAGCTCTATCTTGTCCTCTACATGCATTCAATGCCAGCACGATGCCAAAATTTTGAAATTTCAAAGGTTATCTTCCCGCCTTCAAGCTAAAGGGTTGTGGACGGTGTTTTTCTAACATCCTCACCATCTAATCATCATATTCCTCTAGAAAAAATGTTTTCCCACCATGGTGGAGTGTCGACCACAAAATTTTGTCCTAACCCACCCCAAAAACTAGCATTTTATATGGGATTTTCCTCCCAAAAATCAAACCATTATTTTATTTCTATCGCATTCTGTTGTGAGGTCACATTGTTGGTGGCATAGTGGAAGATTTTCGTAGATAGGAGGGATTTCAACACACAAGTCCTCAAACTGGGGATGGGATTCAAACTTGTGATATCATCGTGCCATTTCGAGACACTTTATCTTCTCTTTTTATACTCCAAATATCCAACTCAAGTGCCATATCATTTTTCATTGCAGACGACTCCTCTCAAGTCCATTAAGGGGTTTCCTGCTCTCTTTTTCCATAAATTATAGTTCAATATTCATACATCATGTGTGGGATATTGGGAAATCCAACATTCAAGCATCAATTTCAATAATCCTTCGTTGAATGGAGGGGTAAAGTCAAACAATTGTAATTATTCGGCCTCTTTATACGTTTTATGTGTTAAAATGTGCGTTGTTTGTGGACTAATTTCATGTTTATTTTTATTGGATGATCTCGATCTTTATTTCAGTATGATTTTATAAATTTCGATTTGATTTGATTCTTAGAGAAGGGATCTCGGTATATAATTCTAGGTTTGCTTCCATTGGCATGTTATTCAACCTTGTTCTGGAATATTATAAATGAATTATTACGATGTGAGGGAAGTTATTTAAATTCTTATGATGTCGAAGGCGTTGCGTTATCTACATTAAATATAATAAAATTCTCATTTAGTTGGAAGGTCTCAGTGAATCAATATTGGATTTTGGTTTTTATAAACTCTTCCATTGAATATTACCTTGGGCCACAAGTTTTCATGAAGATAGGGATTTATTATAAACTATTACTTCGCTATTATTTTGAAACATGGTATTCGATTATCCATTGTAAAAATAATATTAATGATAATTTCATGTGAGTGAGAATTAATATATTTTGATCACCCTTTTTTACCACTTTGTTGTTGGTGTAGGCCATTTTCCAATGGTCAGTGTTTTGGTTGTTAATTATAGTTGCTTGCATTGACATAATGTTCTTAGGAAGAAATAAGATGAAGAAAATTTAGAATGGTAAGAATTTAGTAAACTTAGATTAAATAATAACAATGAAAACCATAAAAACGATTAAATTTGAAGGATAATGAATGTCATGAACGCCATAATGGAAAAATGACCTAATTTTGTGTTGTCCACAATGTTTATATGAATGGATAGGCATCTCAGTTATTCCATTTGCAATAATGGGTTTTAGGTATGGTTAACATTGAATTTCAAGTCAATTTTTGTGGAAATGAATGGTAATAAGTCCTTAATGGTAGTGAGATTTAATGACAAAATGTTCAAAAATATGGATGAGGGATGAAAGTCTTAACTAATACATTAATCCGTGAACACCATGATAACACCATACAATGTGCTATAATATCATGACACGATGCCACCATGATAAGATTGCGTTGTTGATATCAAATGAGTTCAAATCTACGTTTTTGATGAGAAATGAACTTATCATTATATGGGATTAACACCTTTGATAATGATTCATATCAAAATATTGTTAGAAATTTGAAGAGAGAGAGAGAAATTTCACAAACAAAAAAAATCACACCATATTTGATTGATCTCACAGTCATTACATATATAAGAATACATGATACTTCTAGATCCGAGAATGGTGGATCTAGATTACTAAAAATAGCTAGTACAACTATTAACCTAGAAACTCACACAATTAAAACTCACAAGAACTTGGAAGTCATGGAAGCATTACTTCTAATACCCTCCCTTATTGCTTACATGACAAAACAAGAAAGTAGACATTAAAACAAAATATTTGTCAAATTTATCTGATATGGTCATCACTAGCACTCATACCCACTCTGAAGTATAAAAGTTTTTTTATTTTTTATTCACCACACTTTCAAGCTTCTCACTGGATCCATTTAAGACATAACCGGTTCAGACCATCGTTGACGTGATTTGCATAATTGACGCTTCTCAACCTCCTAGAGTGCAACGGGTCAGTCTCAATACCGATCCATCCTATGGAACTACCACCATATGTAAATCCACTGCCCTCTGCAACCTTCATCATTTATCTAGGATAACATTATTGGTATAGAATGAATTCATATATATATATATATATATATATATATATATAATAGGTGGAGATTATAATAAAAGTGTGAAGGGGAAGTACCTTTATAAAACCACTAGTCCAAGACTTATAATATTATAACGTGTGTGGCCAACCTCAAATTTATCACTAGTGCCTTTTGAAACCCATGACCCAACTTGAGCCCCTGGAAATTTTTATTTAATGCATAACTTTCCAGCCTTTAACAATTTCAGGATGGATTACTTCTAGGACCAATATTCACTTCTGTCAATTGTTGAACACACTTCTTTTTCAATGTCATTGTTTCATTTTTTAAATAGTTTTTAGCTCTCAAGTAGCATTAGGAAATGTGTGAGATGACTAAAAACATGTCCAAAAGACTTATTCTCGGAACTTAGAACTCGATGTTGTATTTATTCATTTTTTGAAATTAATAATAGGTAGAGAGAGAGAGCAAGAATTCAATTTGGAGTGTCCAAAGAACTTAGGATATTTTCTGTATTGGCTCCCCGTGATCGCCAAGGTAGAAATTTGGAATGTTTCATGAAATTGGAAAATTCCCATCCATAAACTATTATCCCTTAAATTTAAAAGGAAGGAATAAGTGGCATGGGTTAAAAATTGTGATAGTTCTCTGAGACTATATGTCTTCAAATTCTGTTGACCCTTGTTTTCCATAAACGTAAGTCTACATTCATGGTATTTCTTCTTCTTCCATAATCTCTATTATTTATTCAACTCTGTTGTATTTGGTACCTACAAATATACAATCACACAAATAATTAAATTTAAAAAAATGAGTCCCTTCAATATCTAAAGATGTGTTTAACATCCTTCCTTTGCATTGATCTAATCACATCGCCATCTCATCATCATCAACTTCTTCTCTAAGTATTTTTCCCTTCTTTTTTCCATAAATTTATTCCCTCATCTCGTTGTCATCAGCCCTGAGTGCTTCCTCAGTTTCTATTCTTTGCATTAACTTCTAAGAAAATAATTCCTTGACATTCCACTTGAGCCTTTTTCCTACATACAGTCATTATCTCCATTCTTTTTACGATTTCCTTGTGTATCATCTTCTTTAGGTTACTGAGTTATACTCTCATCTCAACCATTTCCTTATCAAACTCTTCATCACTCATTATCAATTTTTTTTTGCCAACTGTTCTAGCAGTTTTTTTCTCCTTGATGTGAGTTCCTTCTGAAATATTCCTTTAATTGTTTGTAGTCATCCCCATCTTCACTTATTTGAGCTTATCCATGTCCACTATGAGTTGTAACCAATCCTTTTCTTTGTAGCCAGTCTTCGATATTCAATACCTCATCACACATTC
The DNA here is from genome assembly GCA_034641835.2 of Pinus albicaulis. Lineage (NCBI taxonomy): Eukaryota > Viridiplantae > Streptophyta > Pinopsida > Pinales > Pinaceae > Pinus > Pinus albicaulis. The sequence continues at coordinate 895,256,166 of CM076573.1, forward strand.
TTCCCAAGCTTGATCTTTTGGTATCATTGTTTTTGTCTCCTACAACCTCCTTCTTTAGCACTCATTTTCTTTTTTTTGGCTTATGCACTCTCACACTTTTATTTTCGTGAGAAATTCCAGTGGTCCCTTCATTTTTTTTTTTCTGAGAAATTCCATTGGTCCCTTCACTAGTGGTCGTATGTGTTGTATAAAGGATTGTGAGGCCCATATCTTATCTCCAAAGGTCCTTTATGATCTAATTTTACAATCTCGTTGGAGATAAAAAAAAATTGAAGAGGGTCCTCACTTCTTGGGATGAGTTGGTATTTTTGTTACCTTGTCATTCACCAAATTCAACCCACCCTATATGTGCGTTACCAGAATCCCTCTTTGGGCACATTTCCAAAATCTATAAATACACTCTTCGATTTTTCTTTTTTTTTTGAATACTTTGGGAATACTTGGGTAGATATTGAAAAATAAATCTAGATCATGCTTCATGTTACAATTTTGTGATCCATAATGATTATGAGATTTTATTTTGGATTAATCATATAATTAAGTTATGGTTGACGTTTTGAACCATCTAATGTGGTTCATCCCGAGGACAAAGGTGAAAAAATCAATCTATCCAAAAGTTTAAATAGTAAATATGCATCCCATTCTAGAGTTAGCCGTTATGAATTAGATGTTAGGAATTAGCCGTTAGAAATTAGTTGATGAATTAATTTTTATTATTATATTAAATTAAATTAATGTATAATTTTAGAATAAGTAATATATGTTTATATATGGATACTAATAATTAAAATAAAATTTAATATTATTAAACCATTAGTTTTTAAAAAAGATGTTTAATATTATTAAACAATTATTTATAAATATTATTGCACCAAAACATCAGAGAATATTATAATAATAAATTCAAAAGGGATTGAAATAATAATAATAATAAAATTATTTAAAAAAAAATCATTACCATAACTTAGTGATGTGGTTAACCTGAAAGAGAATCTCATAAATGTATATCATATCAACCTTTGTATTTAGATATGCCTAGATATATCTGAGAATTGAAATTAGTAAGGGTCGTTGAATAAGATGATGCTTTAAAAGAAATACTTCAAATGAATAGAGAAAGTGAATTATAAAAGAACATATTTTAGTTGTTATATTTCATAATAGGTAGGATATTTACAGGACTCATGATCCATATTGATGCTTTTAGAGTGGAAACATAGAACAAATTATCTTAGAGTTGGAATTTTATTAGTGGTTCCTAGTTTGTAGAATTAGGGTCTAAAACCTTATAGGGCAAGTTTGAGGACATAGGTGATGTTTAATGTGGGTAAAAATTTCTTGCTTGACCATTAGGGCCCATGAAACTACTATAAACTTAAATACTTTCCCCACTTTGCAAGAAATACAACAGTCACAGTCTAGATGCAGAAGTTGTCTCCAAGAAGTTAAACTAATGTGATTTACCACCATAATTAGAGAGAATTCCATGTTAAACCCCACTAATTGTGGAAAATGGTTTATCCATGTGGAGAATATTAAAAGGTTCAAAGATGTAACTTTAGTTGAGAATTGAAGGAATCAAACTTAATTTAACTCCATAATTGATACAATCAATAATTTATAACTTTGATACCATAATAATTTCTATCTTGTGACTAATGAATTACTACATGTAAGCATGACCAAGTAGCTCATTCAAACATAAAAATTCATTCATAATAAATAAATAACACCATAAAATAATTGCATACTTAACTATGCACTAGAAAACCTTTCAATTAATAACATGACGCGATAAATTCAAGATAATCATCAATTATACATGACATTCATATTATGAAAATCAATAATTGGTTAGTTGAAAATGAAGGAAATTACACCCAACCATATGCTCACTATTACAATCAATGATCTATACAATGGAAAACCACAAAACTAAATCTATGATTCTAGATGGAAACATTTATCCTCTTGATAGCTCTAGTCCTCTAATATAGGCTAGTTTTCCAATTACCCATGAGCTCTAAACTCTTAAAACAATTCCAATCCACCATATCTCTTTCTATTTCAAATTGTATAACCCAAAAAATTTGATACCCTTGTCTATTTTGCAGTCCCTTGGGTTATCCCACTTCCTTCATGGAATCCATAATTGAGTAGCTAGGAAATATCAATGGTGTGGACTCAAGAATTCTCAATTTTATTTTAATTATAGAATTTCCGCCATATCCCTTACACATAGTTACAATTTCCTCATGGTATCATAGAAGAAATTCCATATATTATCACAATGATAATTTATTTATTTTTGTTGGCTTGACCCACAATGGATTTGAAATTTAAATATCATGGTTCTCATGGTATTTCATAACATGGCCATCACTAATATCACAACCAAAATGATTCATAATTACATGGCATATATTTCCAATAATCTAGATATTACATCCTTAAGATAGAAACGTACACTATGAGGGACATGTTTATCTAGGAAGAATGGTGTACTTCCCTACATAATTAAAATTCTTAGACTATATTTGCATGAAGGGGAGAAACCACATGTCCTTATTAGAATCTCAAATATCCCACTTCCCTCACCAATGCCAAGGTTGGTATGAGTTACAATAGTATAAGAGGAAGAATTTGCACTAAATATAAAATAATAATGTTTGTCTTTGACCCCTTTTGAGCCTCCTAAGACCCATTTTTTCTCACTTATGTAATTATAAACCCCCATGTTTCTTTTATTTCTCTATTTATAGTGAGTGATGAATTAATATTTTTCTATTTACATTTAGATATTCAATTGTTCAAATTTCATCATTTCATCATGTATATGTTTTCATTTATATTTCAGGGATCCAAATATAATTTTTTCATTCACCTCTCACTATATTTTGTATCATCCTTTGTGTACATTAAGTATAAATATGCATTCTATTATAGGGATCCAACTAGGAGCATCACAAATCATTATAACTTGTTTATTTAAATTCCACATAGGGTAGGGTACAATGGAAACCATTGCCTAACCCTTGTATAATTTTTATAATTACTTTCTTTATGGTTTTTTTATTGAAAATTACTCTTTCTTACAACCTTATTACTTAAATTCTTAAATTATAGGGTAACTTAGTATCGTCCAAATAGTTACAAATATTATTTGGAGGGACCATGTAAAAATTTTCTGTAGAATTATATGAAACAACATAGGAAATTGTCTTTATTGTTTTGAAACTATTTAGATATAATCCTAAGAAAAATTAAATGATCTAAATTTAAGTGATAACCTTGAAAATCAATTTTCCATCCGCTATCTTTTCATATTTTTCAGGCCACAACATAATCTCATTTTCTAAAATTATTTAATATAACTTAGACATAAGAGGATTAATAATGATCATCCTATACTTCGGTGCATTATTTCACCATGTTTTGAAGTAGTGATAATATTTTTTTATGTCCAAATATTATGAAAATATATTTACCAAAAAAACTAAAAAGTTTGTAGATGTTAGGATCAATCAATAGAGATATTTTTTTTTAGAATACCCTTCAAATGTGACTTTGCCTTCAATATTGAAATCATTGTGATTTGTTAAAATATTTTCGTTATTATTTAGGATATTGGGAGATTCATAGACATTTAGGGAATAAGTTCCTATATGTGATTTTGATCTCACTTCTTTTCTTTTCTCTTTTTTTTTTTAAAATCTAAAGTAAGAGTCACCATCTCTATTCAAATAATGACTGGATGCTACATTTTCCGCGTGCACTTTTATATTAACAAATTTAGCATCATATGTAAATGTACATTTCACTCTAATCCCTTTAAAAAGTATTCCTTGATCCTTAATTTTTGCATTTTCCTTTATTTTTTATCCTAATGGAACCCCCTTACAAGAGTCTCTACAATGACCAATATTAATTCGAAAGTCAAATAGTTTGGATTGGTATGAAAAATCGTATGTATAAAATTGAGATGATTCTTAAATTCCTTATTGTAATTAGAGTTGTGATATACATGTAATATCTCCATTAAAATTATTAGGAACTCAAGAAAAACTATTAACATCAGTGTTAACGTCTTCTCATTTATCAACATAAAAGGCATGAATTCATTAACCCGCACTTTTACATATCCAAAAATACCATTATCTAAAATTGTAGCCTATTGATTTTATATATTATATTCCTTTTCATCATCTCATGGTTATACTTCATAGGATTTCCCATATTTTCGATTTTGTGTTAAGTAATTATTTTTTATTTTTTTCCTTTTCGGATAATGAGTCACACATGAGGACATGAATAAATCTATCAAATATTATGGATGTTCCACTCGACAATTTTCCATATGAAATATATTAAATTAACTTTAAGTATACTATGAAGGGTAAATTCCTTTATATTCCATAACTATTATTATTGATTTCGTTGTTATGTATGTAGTATATAAAATGTATAAAATATATAATAGTGAAATATAAAAAAAAACTAACCACAAGTAAAACCCATATATTCTTTAGGAATTTATTCTTGGAGAAACCCGAGCTACAAGGTGAGGCTACTCTAGTCTCTTTAATACATAATGCAAACGATGCAAATAAAAAGTGAAAGATACTCTCTATTTAGTTATGTAAGACATAAAACCATTTGATGTGACAAAATAAAAAGCCCTTCTACTCTCCTCTCTCTATGCACTCTCATAACCTCTTTTCTACTATGGAAAAAAATGCTTGTGAATAGAATGGAACCCCTTTTTCCTACTAGTGGTCTGATAATAACACAACCTCAAAACCAATTAGGTGTTAAGTTTGATTGATTCAACTCCAAACTAAAGTTAGAAATTTAACCCTTATAAAGTATTCTTCATAGCTTCCATGTGGATAACCCATTTTTCATAGATAATCGGGCTTTACATGACATCCTTTATAATTTTTGTGGTGGGTCATGATATGTCAACTTATGGGGGGCATAAATTTTGTATATGAACTTTTATTAACGTATTTATTCCACCATTAGAAATGTATATCAATGTAGAATATCATAATTAAGTTTACCACTTTAGTTAGGATTTCTTGTTGGAATTATTGGGTTCACATATGATTTGGTGTATTGACATTGATGTCAACCTGATGCTTTAGCATATATGCATTGATGAAAAATTAATTGCATGAATGAGATGATAGTGTGAAGGTATATTCTTGGCATGATTAGGTGGCATTAATTGAGTATGTTATGTTCCTGAAGTTGAGTGATGAAGTGTGTTACCTATTTCCATTGGAGTTGGAGCATGTCGACTAGTGCCAAGATATTAGGGGGAGTGCTCTGGTAGTTGTAGTCTTCATTTGAGAACTAATATAATAGAAGCCTATGTGAAGAAGAATTAATACCTTCTGATGAAGAGGGTAATGCCACATAGGTTGAAACTTTTGCATATTCATCTTTAGTGGGGGCTAATTCCATATTCGGTCCACGTGTATATATATGTTTTGACCCTACATTGATGGTTTATATATATATATATATATGGGCTTGAAATCAGTTGTTCTTCAGAGGAATTCCTCCACTCCTTGACTTATATTATGAAGTCTTTGATATGGTGGTTATATATTAGATTTGGGGGTCATCTAAACTTGACTGAGTATATACATATTTGAAGTTAAACACCTAGGTCTGCACCATAAGAGACCATATTAAATAGTGTCGTTACACCGAGAGATACCATATTAAGTAGTCTAGATGCATTGAGAGAGATTATATTAAATGGTTTTGCGACTTATTCACACATAAGTGGGTCAAAACCCAACCCCATGAGAGATACCAAACTAAATGGTTTCATGATCCACATACAAATTAGTGGATCAAAGCCTATCCCAATGTCCCCCTCACACATAAGTGAATCAAAGACCATATCCATGTTCTCTTTTCTTTTTAATTGAGAGAGACCATATTGAATGAGTGTGATCATACCAGTATTAGTGGACATGATCCCATGGGAATTCCATAATTAAGTGAATAAATTTAAAAAATATGACAAAATCTAAATTAATAGTTATTTCTTTGAATAACCTTTAGACGATGAGATAACAATATTTCATTGTTATGTCTCTTGAAATCCTTTGGTATGGATTAATAACGTGAAGAAAATACTTTCATTTTATAACATGTAGTGTGAAACTTAATTTTTATTTCATGAACTAATTTGAAAAATAGTTTTCAATGTAAACAAAGAGAGATATTCATCATAACATTGTAAATGAGATATAAAATTTTGAAAGAGAACATATATATACATACCTGGTGATTCAATTTATTCACTTGAAATTATTCATATTTATCAATTTAATTATTTGTTAAATATGTAAACTCATTTTGTACATTTAATTATATTATGTACAGATGAAATCAATAGCGATGATGAGATGTTATAAAATTTTGACACTGAGACATATGGAGATAAAAAAATTGACTATGTTATACGATATCATGTTAAACACATTATTGATATGTTCTTCAAAGATGAAAATGTGGCAATTCAAGCCAAATTTTTTAGAATCCTGTTAACATGAAAGAAGTTAAAGGAAGCTACGACTTTATTGGGTATTTGAAAATAAACAAAAGATAAAAAACATGATGGAAAATGTGATACAAAATATAAATAGTGCTCTAAATTCAATTGCAAGTACTAGAAATAAAAGTGAGTTAGATGCACATACAGAAATACAAATGACATTGGTTTCATCAAGTATTAAAGAGAATAATTTTTTAAAATATATGGCACAAGCATTAGGGACCTCACAAACAACATCGCACAAACATCGGAAATTTCAATTACAAGTAGATGTAAATGATGAACTCGCTTGTTGGATAGTTATTTGTAGCCAACCATATAAAGATATACTTGGAGAAGATGTTAAGAAAATAATATATGAATATTGGATGAAAAATTCACGTGTTTCACCAGAAGTAAAGGATGTGATGCGACGAAGAATAACACGAAATCAGTATGAAGAACATGCAAAACATATATTGGACACCACTCAAATAGAGTTGTTCAATAATTTCATAGAAGAGAATCATTAAATTAATGTCTCAATCAATGTTTTTGTGCAACAAAAACCATGGTGTGTTAAACCTATCACTATACCCGACACTTGTTGTTGTAATTATCATGTGGAATTTCGGTTATGTTATGACACATTCCTTAATTTTGGTAAAAAAAAATTTGGAAAAATTCACATCCTCCCACTATCCATGATTTCATACCTCAAATTCTATGTGCAAGAGAAAGACATTAATTATTTTACCAAAAGATATGTATCGGCGGTAAAAAATACGATCATTGTGGAAATTTGAATTTATTTCACAAGAAATATATTATTGATATAAATTATCAATAATTGTCTGACATAAAAGTGAAATGGAAGAGATATGAATATATTCATAGATGGATTAGTTCAAGTAGTACGACAAGTGCTAAAATTATTGATTTACAAGAAGAAGACTTTTTTGTGATAGAATTTTTGAGAAATTTTAAGGAAGAATTTGATAAATACACCAACCATTCCCATAGAGATCGCTGGTAGGACTTGCAATTCAAAAAATGCTGTGAATTTTTTCTACCAGGGACCATTTCGTCAATATTTGAATTTGCAGAGAATTACACATTTGTTCCATAAATGAAATACATAGTGAATACTATCATTTTGACCAAGTCTCTATGCTTGTTTGTATTCTATATAGACATGTTGAACAAAACGTTGATCATGTAGAAATAACTAGTGAAAATCGACATTTTATTAAAGAATATCATTTTTATATCAGTACCGATCATACACATGATACATATTTTGTACAACATTGTTTTGATAATGTTTATGACTCATTGAAAAGTTGTGGAATACAATTCAATGAACGTTGGATATGGTCAGATGGATGCGCAAGTCAATTCAAATCTTCACGATCATTATTTTGCTTGTGTCGTCTTCATATGAAAACTCACATTAAACATTGTTGGAATTTCTTTCAGACTAGTCAAAAAAAAGGAGAACATGATAGTGTAGGGGCATGTATAAAATGAGAACTTTGAAGATATAAAATGGACTACTCTTCACACCAACTTGTCTCAGCTGAATAATTTTTTAAATGGTGCATCACTGCACTAAGCCATGAGACTAACCGGTCAAGGGAATTAAGCAGGTACATGTACATACATGAAAATTAACTTGCATATATATAGATGTAGAACTTTAATATACATGATCTAATTTTTATTAATTTTCTAATTTTAAACATTATTTATAACAATGATTATCTTTAATTGTATTTTGAATAACATATTTATATTCTTGTTTTAATTTTCCATATAGGATTTTTGGCATATTGGGTTCCAAGATGTAGATAGATTGATTAGAAATGACATTGAAAAAATAAAAGAGACTCAAAAATTGCATTCAATTAAAACAAAGGAGTACGAACATGTGTTTTCATTTGATAAAAGAAAATATTATTTTTTTTGTCATGTTTGCATAGATGACACTGAATCCAATAATTTTTATGAAAACAAAATGTATGTAAAATATTGGCAACATACAAAACTAAATACAAAGGGGAAAATGTCTGTTGCAAACTTTGAAGAAATGCAATCAGAGAAGACTACAGTATCATCTTAAGGTGATCAAGTTTATGATATTGTTAGAGAAGGTAACATTTCAATTGCTTTAAAATGATAGATATCTAGAAATAGATAATAAAATCAAGTGCACACGTTAACTTTAAAGTTAATTTTTCATGTTAATTATGATCTAAATTTATGTACTTGTTTTATTGTGCAGAAGATGTTTTTGTTGGAGTTTCACCTACTAAAAATGTAGAAAATTTCAAGTATTATTTGATGCGTTGCATTGAATGAAAGATGATATTATTGGAAAAGTATGATGATAAAGGGTTTATATATGACATAGGGTTTATGTTATAGCATCATTTCTCACCTTGACATGATTCATGATTGCTACATGGCTTTATGGGCACCCATTCCTACAGACTTGGACAAATTCACTTAAAAACAGTGGAAAATCTTTCATACGCGACTATGCCCGTGTTTTTCCGCGTGTATACGCCAGTACAGCTAGACTTTTCCGCGTATGCCATTTTAATGATTAAAAAATATATAAAAACCCCTAATTTCGCGCTGGGTTGATGGTTACTCAGGTAGTTCAACCACCCCAGCCCGTGGCCAACTGTTTCCAACTGCTGAAACTACTTGGAGGGACTATAAAAAGACCTCATATGTATGGCCTAAGGGGAGGGAGAGAATTATTATTATTATACTCTGTTGGTTCCCTATCCAAGTCTGATTCCCCGTGCCTCCTGCACTTTCCCAGTTCATTTCAGGAAACCCCTTGTTTCCTTGAGATACACATCCCTTTATATGTTATCTCGTGTGCACTCATTTGGAAGGAGTCTTAGCGAGGCAAGGGCTGGACGGATCCGGACGACGGTCTGCGAAGGCCTTGGAAGGATCAGGTGATCTCTCCACTTACTTTTGTACGTACTATTTTTATAATACATAAGTATCATGCTGTTCCCGAAGTAAAACGTGTCAGTGTATGCTTTAATGTGTGAAGAATATTTGTTATACAAGCATTTATGATGATTTATTTAATGTTTTATATGAATCTCGCTAACATATAGAGTAGAAATATACTGTACAACTTGTCCTTTGTGCCGGTTTCTTCTTGTATTTCAGGTGAAAGAGGAAGGACGGTTGCAGGGAGTTTGAACTCCACGTGGATCTACTTCAAACGTAGGACCAACGGGTAAACCTCTCATTCTGCTCTATTTCGTTTTTATGACTGTGCATGATCGTGTGAGTCTCTGTTAAATAGTACGCCCCTGCTCTGTGGAGGTTGAATCCCAACCAACCTCTAGGGTGTTAAATCCCCGAAACAGAACTGGCGACTCCGCTGGGGATCACATTTTTGTGATTCTCCCGTTGGGTTGTTTCAGCTGTTTGGTAGGTTGCCAACAGTTTCTTCTGTCTTTTACAGTCCAGTTTGCTTTCTTGCAGTCAGTTTGAAGCTTTTATACCTTTCCCAGGCTTGTACTTTTTATTTTTCATTATCTTTCTTTGTATACGCAGTTTTGCTTGCACACAGCCGCGTATACCCGCGAGTTTGTGTAGAAGGATCCGCGTACACGCGGATTTCCCTCGACACAGACGCGTATACACGCCTGTTTCATAGCTGCAAGGTCGCGTATACCTAGGCTGAATTTGAAATTTCAAGATTCTGGTGTTTTTGTTCTTTTCTGGCTGTGGAAGCCTGTGTTTGCAGAGTCTTTGTACTTACTGGAGTGTGACAGAAGTGGTTTTAAGTCTTGGTTCTCTTTCGTTTGCCCGAAACCTGATCTTTTTGGCGAAGTGTTCTTGTTGGTGCTAGCACTCCTGGATTGAGTTCCAAGATCGCTTTCTGAGCGTTCTTGGCTGTTCTGCTTTATCAGAACAGAGAGCTTTTGCTCACTGACTCGCTCCTGTCTTTGTGTTGTGCTTTGCATTGCGTTCTTTGCTTTGTTTTCGATTGGTTTTCTTGAGTTTCATAAGCTAGGGTTTTGTTGCATTTTTCGAAGATCTTTTCTTGTTTCTTTGGAGTTTTGTATTGCAACGAATTTGCACTATTTCTCTTGGCTGTTTGATTGAGTTTTTAGTCTTCCGTTGCCCTTATTAATCTTGCTATCATTAGTTTTATAAGGTCTAGGGGCATAGTTGGAGTTTATGCTTCAAATTCGGTCTCATTTTGGCTTGGATTGAGATAGTTGTTCTTGGTTTTCTTGAAGCTCTTGTTTTATAAAACTGAAAAGTCCAAAAACATTTGTTTTTCTTTTTGTTTTTTGCATATCAAAAACTCAAAAAACATTGTTGCTTGTTTTTGTTTTTGTTGTTGCCTTTTTCATTTTCGTTTGGCTTCATCTTTTGGGACTTTAGTGAATTTTCTTGCTTCTAGTTTCCCGCTTGATTGTGAAGGGAAGTTGTCTTTTGATTTCTTCTTCTTCTTCTTGAGTATTTTGGTGTCTTATATTAAGAGTTCTTGTTTGCAAGAATTAGCTTTCTGGATATCAAAAGATTAGTTGAAACTGAAGGAGCCTTTCGGAAATTTCACCTTGTTTCAAGGGACTTTCTGCATCTTAGAATTTACATGTTAGTGGTCATTTGCATTAGGTGCATTGAATCATTTAGTTAGCTTCTTAATTCTTGTGCGTGTGAGTTTGTAATTCGAAAAGAAAAATACATTTTTAGCCTCGTAGAACTTACATAGAAATTGCTCTTCATCGAAAGACTAAGAACTGCATGTGCATGTAGTCAGGTTTTATTAATTTCTTTTGCGTCAGAACATCATTGGTTTCAACTCCATATCCTTGTGACTTAATACAACAACCCTTAAAATAAGCGATTAAATCTAAAATCAACTAGCAAGTTTTATTTAGTGTCAATCACCAACTAGCTAGGTTGTAGGGCCTTGGAATAGGAGAGAGGAGAGTTAACTCTCCAAGGCCGCTCAAACAAACATAGAAGTTTACTAATTGAGCGAAATCCAACTCCGTGAAGTGGACTGGGAAAGCTCTCATCCGAGATTCAAGCGCGAGGGGAAGTGAAGGTTAAGAAGAGGGATACCCCCCCTCCGATTAGCTGAATCTAACCTCAAGACCGTTCCGCCCAGCTTCTGATACGGATTGGTGTCCATAGTTGTTGTTCCTAGGTTCCACACAAGTGACTGCGGGGGGGAATACCCGTGGTACCTGAGGCAGACGTCGCATCACTTCCAGCAGTACTTCTGGGGGGTGCCCTTGCGAAGCTTGGGTGCTTGAGCCGGCAAAGGCTGCTGTTAGGAGGTCGGCGTAACTGTTTCTGATACCTTCGCTAGTTGTTCTGGGCCCTAATCATCCCAGACTGCTTTCGGAAGGTCCTATACTTCGCTTTCCTGTATTTGGGTGTCCGGTCCTCATCACCCGGAGCGGAAATACTTGGAGGCTGTTTGCTTGCTGTTTCTCAGGGTTTTGATTTTAGTGAGTGCTCTTTGCTCCTAGCTTGCCTAGCTTTTCACTTTTCTTGAGTCTAATATAATAAATTTGTAAAAGTGGCGGATCAAGCGCCTCGACGTTCGAGGAGAGTCCGGGGGTTATCTCCCGAGAGTGCAGAGCCTTCTTCGAGAAGGCGTAGGAGCAATCTAGCAGGTGGTGTTCACCCGGTAGAGTCTGACGCTGTGGAGAGAGATCCTCCACTAAGGTCTGAAGGTTTCGTTGCTGAGTCCGGTGTCGGTGCCGAGAGGAGCGTTCCGCTCACCTCGAGGGTAGTGTTTCCTCAGGAGGAGGATTTTCAGATAGAAGATATACCTGAGCCTGCAGCTACAGGTCCATCTCCTCTTCCTCTTGAACATCCTTTTGTTATAGAGTACATCGGACCGGAGTCTGAGAGACCGCCGGATCTTCCTTATCTTTCTTATCTTTCGATGGCCACGACTGGGAACGCGGCTTCCACCGTGAGTGCTGCGGGTATTCAGACCCCTGCTTCTGTCGAGGCAGGGGGCACTCTTGCTCTGTCTTCGAGTGCTTCTAGCACTGCTATGTTTGGCTCTGGATTCACCCAAGCATATGCTTCTCAATCTGGTCCCTTTGTTTCAGGGATCTCCATTGCTGGAAATCCCTCTTTTTCCTTTACCGCCGGTGCAGCTGGATCTACGCCCATGTCCAACATGGCTAGTGGATCGGCTTCTTTTCAGGGTTTCCCCTTTGGGACTGGGCATATTCCTAGTCCCAATCCTTCTTTAGGGTCGTTTCCTTTTACGTCCCAGACCCAAAGTTTCAATCCTTGGGCTCAGGGGCCAAGTTCGACTGCTTTTATGGGGTGGAATCCTGTGTTTGCAACGTCGGGGGCAGGGAATCAGTTCATCGCGAGTCATCCAGGGAATGCTTCTTTCCCTGCATCGAGTGCTTATCAGTCTTTTTCTCCTTTGTCTAATGCATGGAACCCCTACCAGGGGCTTACATCTTCAGTCAATACTTCAGCGGGGGGAACTAGTCTAGGTCTTGGTAACTCGGCGTGGGGAGGGGGTTCTTCTCCGTTTTCTACGGGTCCTTTCTGGCAGCCTGGTGCCTCATCAAATCCAGGCTATTCTTTTCAGAATGTGGGAAATCCATCCTATCAAGGATGGAATTCTCAGGCTCCGCCGCGATTACCATTTCTGGCAACGTTAAACTTGCCAGACTTGGCGAAGTTAACTAATGACCCGATTCGATATAGTCCGGGTTGGACTCCGGTTCCAACCAAACTTCCTTCAGACATTCCTAAGTTTGAAGGTAAGAATGGTGAAGATCCGGCAGACCACGTCACCACATTCCACTTATGGTGTTCATCCAACTCTCCGATCGACGATTCGATTAGATTGAGATTATTTCAGCGCACCTTAACTGGAAACGCCGCGAAGTGGTATATAGAGCTTACTGGGGGCAGTTTCGCCACATTTGGAGAATTGGCTGTCACTTTTCTTAACCATTTCCAGTTGCCTGTCAGATATGAGGCTGGGACCGAACTCCTGGCTAATTTTAAGCAGGATGAGGCAACTCACATTTCTGATCATATTCAGGAATGGAGGAGAAGGAAGAGGCTTATCAAAGCCCATATTCCGGGTGAGTTCCTTCTCGAGTGGTTTTTGAAGTCACTTCAGTCAGATATTTCAAAAGATGTATCCATGTCAGGGGTATATTCCGAGGAGCAGGCCATCTTTAGGGCCCAGCAGTTAGAGTTGATCTATTCTCAGTCTGGCATGCTTTATAAGTATTTGCCTAATGCTCCTCGCTCCAAATTGGATCTATCGAAACCTAAACCTGGTCCGCATGGTGACGGACTTGTCGGATCGGTCAGTAGTAGTGCAGCCAGCCTGCTTTCTCAATTGCAGCAGTTGTCTTGACAATCTGCTTCTTCTGGTCAGGCTGTGCCTGCTGATTCTTCACCTTCCCAGTCTTTGTCCATTAATGCTGTCCAATCTTCTGAACCCAAAGGAAATCAACAGTCCGATGGGAAGAAGAAGGGACGTAATAACAAGAAGAAGGGCAAGAATGGGAAGGGCAATGTAAATAAGACCAACGAGCGTGTTGGTGAAGGGCAAAAGGAGAAAAAGAAAGTTAAGTTTCCGTGCAAGCTTTGTGCTGGAGACCATCTCACGCATCTTTGCCCGAAAATTCGGGATGCTCAGCGCCTGTTATCTCAGCAGGGTTCTTCTAGTTCCCAGGCTGTGCTAACAAACCCTTTTCCCCAAGGGCAGCAATTAATTGCTGGCGCGAATCAAAATCCTGGGGCTTCCTCTGGAGGTCCTCAGGAAAGGGAAATTCCATCGAATATCTTTATGATGAGTGCTCACGTGGATGTCGCTACGAGATCCCGTGATTATGGCGGAGAGGAATCTTCGAAAGCTAAGGAAGTTCCTGATGCTACTGAGCCGCTTCATATCACGAAGCCAACTGTTGAGTCTATGCCTCGGATACCGAAGGCATCCTCTAAGCGGTCAACGATTAATCCGAACATGAGGGCTGCCCAGAACTACTCGATTGTAGAAGATCTGGAGCAGAGTCCTTGTGCTATGTCAGCTTTAGAGGTACTCCAGTCTTGTCCGACTCAGCGCAGTGCTTTGCTCACTGCCATTGGAGCTATAGATCCGAAAAATTCTCTTCTGATTACCTTTGATATGAAGAATTTTAAGAAGAGACTTCCTCATCATATGGGCTTCCATATTAAATCATCGTACCGGAAGACTAATATCTTTCGCACGGTCGTTGATGAGGGTGCTTCTACTTGCGTGATGTCTCTCGCATGCTGGAAGACACTAGGATCTCCCAAAGCTGTTCCATCTAGCACTATTCTTACTGCATTCGATGGCCATTCTCATAGGCCCCATGGTATTGTCCCGGCTTTGCCCATCTGTGTTGGGGGCAAAACCGTTAACAGAGAGGTTGAGGTAGTAGATGCAGCCTTGGACTACAACCTTCTGTTGGGGAGAAACTGGATATATGATATGGATGCCATTGCATCTTCACTATTTCGGATAGTATGTTTCCCCCACGAAGGGAGGATAGTTACGGTGGATCAACTGGACTATCCTCCTGTAGACCTGGATGCACCTCCTGACTCATCTGTTCCTAAGTTGGACAATACTAAGGCACCTGTCGAGAATCTGGGAGTTGGAATGTATTCTTCCCTGATGGGATCTTTTGATCTTCCTCCTCCTAAGGTGTCTATCAATGCTATTTCATCCTCCAAGGCTCCCCTTCGACGAGAGTTCTTTCGAACTCATTATTTTTCGGACCCTTGGACCTTACCTTCCCCAACTCCCACTTTGGAGGAAGGGCAAGTGGGTGGAATGGCATTCCCGATTTCTGCAGCTGAGATCGCATATCAGTCTGTTGTTGACACTGCAGAGTCTGATCCAGCTCCTCTTTCGCCGGAAGAGTTGGATGGTGATGTGGCTCCGGCTTGGACGCTTACTTCTTCTTCTGCTCAGGATTGTCTAGATACCACTCTTCCATCTGAAGAGGCCATCCTGGAAGAAATGACAGGTATAGAGAGACCGTGGGATGATTTGCATCATCGGTCTTACTTCCTACCTAACTTGAGCGAAGTCGAAGCTAGTTTTCCAAGTCCTCAGTCTCCTGGACCTGTTCACCCAGTCTTGAGCCCCTTAGCACCAGCACAGGTTTATGCTGAAGGGAACATGGCCGTGATCTCTCCGACTATCCCGGTGAACATCTCCAGGAATCCCAACATTATTGAGAACGTTTTCATTGGAGCTGAATGTTCCCGTGAAGAAGTTCAAATCTATACCGAGCTCTTCAAAGAGTATAGGGATGTTTTTGCTTGGTCTTATGAGGAAATGCCCGGCATAGATCCATCTATTGTCCAGCATGAGATCAAGACGTATGAAAACGCTAAGCCGGTCAGGCAAAAACTTCGTCCGGTTAATCCTAGGAAGGCAGCAGCTATCAAAGCTGAAGTTGAAAAGCTGCTTAAGGCGGGATTCATTTTCCCAGTTCCTCTGACTGAATGGGTTTCAAAACCCGTTCCCGTTGATAAAAAGCAAGGAACAATTCGAGTGTGCATCGATTTCAGAGACCTGAATAAGGCGTGTCCTAAAGATAATTACCCCACACCCTTCATTGATCAGATTATTGACGAGTGTGCCGGTAATGAGATTTTTTCCTTCATGGACGGTTTTTCCGGTTATAATCAAATTACTATCCGTCCAGAAGATCAACATAAGACCGCATTTATTTGTCCCTGGGGTACGTTTGCATATAAGAAAATGCCTTTTGGTCTTAAAAATGTTGGAGCTACTTTTCAGCGGGCCATGTCTTACGCCTTCCACGACATCAAGAAAATTATCGAGGCATACTTAGATGATCTAGCTGCTCATTCTCGAAAGAGGATGGATCATCCGGGACACCTCCGGCAAATATTTGAGAGATGTCGTTTTTATAAAATTCGTTTGAATCCGAACAAGTGCGTTTTCGCGGTAACATCCGGTCGGCTGTTGGGATTTATCGTGTCTAGTGAAGGGATAAGGGTAGATCTCTTCAAGGTTGAGGCAATACTTCGGTTGCCTCCCCCGTCTTCAATCCGTCAACTTCAAAGTCTCCAAGGGAAGTCTAACTTTCTTCGGAGGTTTATCGTTAGCTATGCTGAGATTACAAAGGGATATATGAGATTGTTGAAGAAAGGAGTCCCTTTTCTTTGGGACGACTATGCTCAACGCTCATTCGATGCCTTGAAAAAGGCATTGACCTCTGCTCCTTTACTGAGTCCACCCGATTATAACAGAGATTTTCTTTTGTATCTGGCTACAGCAGAATCTACCATTGGTATGGTTCTGGTTCAGGAGGATGATGCTCTTGTTGAGCATGTTATTTACTACCTTAGTCGAGGACTAGTAGGACCTGAACTGCGATACACTCCGATAGAAAAATTAGCCTTAGCAGCAGTTCATGCTGTGCAGCGACTCCGGCATTACATTATTCTTCGCAAAACTTATGTCTTGGCAGCTGCCAATCCATTTCAGTTTGTCCTCAGCAGGGGAGTGATTGGGGGCAAATATAATAGATGGATTGTGATTTTACAAGAATTTGATCTAGAGTTCATGTCTGCCAAATCCAAGAAGTCATTAGTCTTTGCGGAATTGATCTCCGAGTTGCCTTGTGGAGAGGAGATGATCTATGATGAGTCCTTTCCGAACGAACACTTGTTTCTTATCTCTCCACAAGATCCTTGGTATGGGGATATCATTGTGTATCTCCAGACTGCGAAGTTTCCCTCTTCTTTTTCGAAAGATGAGCGTCGTAAGCTGCGTCACTTAGCTAAAAGTTATCTGATTATTGGTGATGCTTTGTACCGTCGAGGGGTTGATTCAATCCTAAGACGCTGCTTAACTTTCGAAGAAGCCGAGGCTGTGCTTAATGATTCTCACGGTGGAGCTTGTGGGGGTCATTTATCAGGGCTTGCTACAGCCCAAAAGATTTTGCGCGCTGGCTACTTCTGGCCCTCGATTTTCAAAGATTGTATTGAATCGGTCAAGAAGTGTCATCCTTGTCAAGTGTATACTCGAAAAATGCGCGCTCATCCAGCTCCGCTTTTTCCAGTCATTACTGTCGGCCCCTTTACAAAGTGGGGTATGGATTATACTACTTGTCACCCGCCTTCAGCAAAAGGTCACAAGTACATTATCGTAGCCGTAGACTACTTTACGAAGTGGGTCGAAGCTATGCCTACTTTTGGGAACGATGGTGAGACTGCAGCTCTTTTCTTCTTCAATCAAGTCATTGCTCGTTTCGGTATACCTAGAGAGATTGTCACTGACCATGGCAGTCACTTTCAGAACAGTATGATTGCTGAGTTGGCTCTTAAAATGGGTTTCCGGCAGGAGCATTCATCTCCATATTATCCTCAGGCCAATGGGCAAGTGGAAGCCGTGAATAAATCCTTGAAGACAATTCTTCAAAGGACAATTGATAAACATAGATCCAACTGGAATATTATGCTATATCCTGCACTTTGGGCATACAGGACGTCAGTTAAAACTGCAACTGGCTTTACTCCGTTTCAGTTAGTCCATGGGGTGGAATCCGTATTTCCTATTGAATGCGAGATTCCTTCCCTTAAACTGGCTGTTGATCTTCTTCCTGACACTTCTAGTCTGGCAGAGCGGCTTCTTCATTTGGAGCATCTTGATGAGCAGCGTCGAGATGCCGCCACGTTGAACGAAGCACATAAACACCGAGTCAAAGTCCAGTACGATAAGGCAGTTAAGCCTAGGGTCTTTTCCGAAGGTGACCTTGTTTTGGTCTATGCCCAAGAAAAAGATGCCTTGGGGGCAGGAAAGTTTAAGTCGATATGGTATGGCCCCTATATCGTCAAAAAGGTCCTTAAGAAAGGAGCGTACACCTTAGTTGACTTCGAAGGAAACGAGTTGTCGGAGCCCCGAAATGGGCTCTATCTGAAGAAGTATTATGCCTAGGCTTTGGCCTGGCATTTTGCTTTGTATATAGTAGTTTTTGTCTTGTACATATCTATTTGATTTTCGATTTTTGATGGGATGGTGATGTTTTTGATCTGCTTTGGCAGGTTGTGTTGATGTCATGAGTCATTATGGTTTCGCCGATGGTGCTAGTAGACACACCCGGAACTTAGCTTCCGCGGCTTGGGTGCTTCATTATCCTTCCTGTCAGCTGTTGGTATCAAGAGGGGTCTGCATTGGTCCTGCTTCCAATAACGTAGCAGAATACACTGCAGTCATTCATCTACTCTCGGAGGCAATATCTCTGGGTGTTGATTCGTTGGTAGTTTTCTTGGACTCTCAGCTGGTGGTGTCGCAGTTGAACAACACTTATCGGGTACGAGATCCAGTTTTATTACGATTGTTCTTGAGGGTACGTTTGTTACAAAGGTCATTTCAATTCTTAACATTCATTCATATTCCTCGAGCTGACAATTGGTTTGCTGACTCATTGGCTAATCAAGCTTTAGATTGGCATATTAATCATTCAATACAATAAAATCTAAATCATCAAAAACATCATACATTTGATACATTTATCACATCACATCAAAATATCGCTGTATATATATCATCAGTATGTCAAAAAACTTTACAAAATTTTGGATCCATCAATGCCGTACAAAACTTGGGCTTATGCCCCATCATGTTCAGTCTCAAAAAATATACAGTCATCTAATATGTAAAATCTATCTACTCCTGAGGACCCTGCCCAGCGTTCCTATAGAACATCACCGCAGTGGCCACACGGCGGAACAGTCTAACCCAGTCCCGGGGTACTCCTACAACCCGTCTCTGGACGGCTTCTGGCAAGTCCTCCACAGCAGCCAGAGGGATTTGGCGGGTTAGTCCCTCCAAGTTTCTCTGCACGGCCTGGAGGGTCCTGTCAGAATCCGCTGTCTCTGCTTCACCTCTGCGGCGTTTATGACGTGCTAGGCCCTCAGGACGCACTGGTCCAACATCTGAAACATGATCATTTTTCATTTGTCAGTCATTATGAATCCAATCCAAAAACATGTTTGTTTTTCATTTTTCATACATATTTGAAAAATCCAAAAAAAAAATCATATAAGTTAAAATTTTTGAAAAAACTTACCAACTGCTCCCCATGCTGCACCGGGTGGAAGTACTAGATCTGGATCTCCTCGGAAATCCATCCCCGCATAGGGGTAGTCATCTACTGCGATGATCTGTTCTCTCCACCATAAGAAGAACTCATCGTCCCAGGTAGTTCGGGGTACCTCGCTGCCCCCCAGTCTCTTCATCATGTCTGCCCAACGGGCAATTCTTGGGTCCCGAGGGCTTCTGATAGTTGAGATGACTTTGGGTCTCAAAGCTGGAACTCTCTCGAAGAAGAATGTGGTCAAAATGGTTCCATAGCCAAAGTGTTTTGTATGTGTTTTGCGAATAGAGGTCAGTTGTTGTTTCATGTTCAGTAGCAGGGCAGTGCACCAATCATACACACGAATTAAGCACTCTACAGCTATGCTCATGTGCGCCCTGGACGCCTGATGCAGTGAGGCAGATCCTGCCACTCTGCCGATGGTGAACAGGAGGATCTTCATGTGCAAGTCCCTGATATCTCTGATTGCAATCTGTGTGCCTACTTTTTTGGAATCTTCTATGCAATAGAGTTGGACATAGTCCTCCACTGTTAACCCTCCCAGGGGCTTTCCGTGCAAATCCACTGGGTCTCCCCTTCTGGAGAGTCCAGTGATGAAGTATATATCTTCCACCTCTATGCGTAGTGGCATTTGATCAATGATGAAACTATCCTGATCCGGTTCCCAATAATTTACCAGCATTTCAAGCAATCTCACATTACTTTTCATATTGGGCATTTTGAAAAATTTGAATAATCCACAGTTTCGGAGGACATTTTGTGCTGAGCGGTCTTCCATGACCTCTTGGTCCACTGCACTATGCTCGCGTTCCCTCCATGAAAGTGTCATCCTGAAGAAATTCATTAAAATTTGCATTAGAAACTCATTTTTAAAATTCGGACTTGCGCATACGCTAGTTTCGCTGTGCACAGTCGCGTGTACACGCGGCTTTCCTTCTTTGAACCCGCGTATGCGCAGGTACGCGTTTTTTAATAAGGGTTTCCAGGTAAAAATGCACTTAATTTTAAATTTTAAACGGACAAAATGAATCAACAGGATGAATAAGGAGCCTACCTGAAGTTTCGCTGAATTCCGACGGTCGGTTGTTGCTGGTTTGACGAAACAAGTTTTTAGCTCCAGAGCTCTTTTTCCAAATCAGCGATGCAATAATGAACCATTTGAGAGGTAATTTGTGTATTTATGGCTAAAAAATTGAAAATTTTCGCAAAAAATTTCCTTATGCTTATTTTTTTCGATCTATCTTATGCTGTATAACTCGATTGTTTGGAAGTGCCCAGTTTGGTATATTTCAGGTACATTTTGACATTTTCGAGATTTTTCCCGGTTTTTGACCCATGTGTTCAGACTCTTCATGGCAGGTATATGATCTTCACTGGCATAAAGGTTAGGGAATCACTTTCCATTGCATCTTGCATTCTAGCCTCCATACTGATCACTTGCCTTAGGGTCGATCCCATCAGGTCATGAGTATTATACCATTTTCACTCGCCGATTTTTAAAATCATGACTTGATGGTAGAGCCTTCCTTTACCTGGGCTTCCTAGTTAGTTCCTCGCTATCACTTGTCGCCCATGCTGCTTTTTATGTAGGCTCGGGAGTCCTCTTTAGTCCCGCCATGTCTTTCGTGTTGAAGCTTCATTCTTCTCCTTCATCACTTATCATTTTTCTGGCTTATACCCTAGAGGCTCCCTGGTGTCGTTAATTTGTATTACTGCATTGCATATTGGCTACTTGTTTATCCTGGCCTTTAGCCGGCTTCATTTGGACTCGATGTTTAAGCCAACTTTTGACCTTGACTTTCTGTACAAGCTAACCGTTGCATGCACTTAGCTATCACGACTTGACACCTTTGTACCCATGGATGGAACGTTCCTCTGAGTATCACTGACCAGTTTTCGCCACCTTGCATTGAGCATAGGATTGTTCCAAACCCCGGAACTAGTGCATCTGCTTTCTTGATACTCGTTCTATCCATTGTATCATAGCATTCTTTTATTATTTTTCAGGCTTATTATGAAAAAGACAAAAAAAATTAAATATAACAAAAAGAGCGGGAACGGGATGTATCTTCGTTATTTCGATGGCAGTACAGAGTCAGTGTGTCGCCCTTGAACAAAGCACATATACTTATATATATTTCCTTCATTTGGGATGGTTTTAGTTTGACCTAGGTTCAACCTTTACCATGTTTCACTTATCAGTTCTCCCCCGGTTGGTTATCTCTTCCAATCATATGGAGAGTTTGTTTTGCCTCCTGCAAGACAGACTTATACAGTGTCACTTTTTTACTGCCTTGGTCATCACAGAGTCGTGCTTTTGTTCAAGGGAAGTCTAGCCTGAGTCGGCCATTCCGCGGTGTCTCTTGACTCATTATTCAGTCGGCCTTCCCGGTCTTGTCAGCATCATGTTCTATCACATCAGATGTTTTGATCTTCTGCTCGTGCTGGTTTGAGAAGGTCTCCATTGACTTCTTGCCGGCGAGTTTGTCTCTTATCGACTACGACACATTGCTATGAGAGCAAGCCTAGAGCCGCACCTTGGGCCTATTTCCATCATTGATAGGTGACCTCGTGCTCAACATTTGATCATCATCATGGGTCTTTGACTGAGTGGTTTCCCCTGTGTTCGACGTCAGCACACATTATCACACTTGGGATTCGTGCAGTACCTTGATTTCCATTTGACCCTATCGGTGGATTTCTCGCCTCTGTGTCAGCTTTCATTATTGGTTGGTTCGGAGGGTTTCTTCCGTGCGCTAGCTTCATCTTGTGCACGTCGGAAACGTACTTCGGTTTTGGTTCCATCACTCTACTTCGTCCGATTCCTTCCAAATCTTGGCCTGCGGGTTACACTCGCGCTGGACTGATGTGGGATGCCTTAATGCCTTCCTTCCAGCAGATCTTTCCCCATCGACTCCGACTCATTGCTCTGGGAATAAGGTCTAGAGTCTTTTTGTCAGTACCTTAGGGTTTGCAGTCATCGGCGGCGTACCGCTACTTCCACAAATTCATTACGTTCTCGATTGGGCAGATCTTTCGTTGCCCGACTTCAACTCATTCATTCACACTCGTCAGATTGTACTGGGGCACCTTGACACTCATTATCATTATCGGTGGGTTGTCTCGCGTTGGTTAACGGGAAACATCATTGCCCGGTAATCCAACGATTTCTCACATGGTCGACTTCAGCTCATTTATTCCCAGTGTGTAGAATTGTGCCGTTGTGATCGGTGAAGACCTCGGGTTGTATCAACATTTCTCGGTTCACTGTTGACAGTTCTCTCAGTTTCTGCCAGTGTTTCCGTCCACCCTTATATGTTGCAGTTCAGCACAGCAGCATCTTATATGTTGATCCCCGAGTTGCGTGATTGTACCGTTTGATCCGCCTCTTATGATCCGGTACTTGGAGATTCAGTTACTTGATCAGACATCCAGTTGCACTATCTTTGATCAGTTTTCTATATGTGATACTTGGACATTGATACAGACTTGTATTTCCGGGCCCTGCTCAGATGATTCACTATGTACTTTCAGTTCAGTTATACTTGTATACATGTTGGATCTATTCAATACTTTCTATATATATGATGTATTTTTGACTGAGCATGGGTATGCCCGCCTCAGCATGAGTTGACTCTCTGGTTTCTTTCATTGGTTTTTGGCAGGCTGAAATCTGGTGAAGTCCTCTCTTGTCCTTGCGAAGTTCTTTCTATGTGCATAACACATTTCGGCCATCATGTACCCCTTCTGACCTCATATATTAGGGGGCATCTGTTATAGCATCATTTCTCACCTTGACATGATTCATGATTGCTACATGGTTTTTTGGGCACCCATTCCTACAGACTTGGACAAATTCACTTAAAAACAGTGGAAAATCCTCCATACGCGACTATGCCCGTGTTTTTCCGCGTGTATACGCGAGTACAGCTAGAATTTTCCGCGTATTCCATTTTAATGATTAAAAAATATATAAAAATCCCTAATTTCGCGCTGGGTTGATGGTTACTCAGGTAGTTCAACTACCCCAGCCCGTGGCCAACTGTTTCCAACTGCTGAAACTACTTGGAGGGACTATAAAAGGACCTCATATGTATGGCCTAAAGGGGAGAGAGAATTATTATTATTATACTCTGTTGGTTCCCTATCCAAGTCTGATTCCCCGTGCCTCCTGCACTTTCCCAGTTCATTTCAAGAAACCCTTGTTTCCTTGAGATACACATCCCTTTATATGTTATCTCGTATGCACTCATTTGGAAGGAGTCTTAGCGAGGCAAGGGCTGGACGGATCCGGACGACGGTCCGCGAAGGCCTTGGAAGGATCAGGTGATCTCTCCACTTACTTTTGTACGTACTATTTTTATAATACAGAAGTATCATGCTGTTCCCGAAGTAAAACGTGTCAGTGTATGCTTTAATGTGTGAAGAATATTTGTTATACAAGCATTTATGATGATTTATTTAATGTTTTATATGCATCTCGCTAACATATAGAGTAGAAATATACTGTACAACTTGTCCTTTGTGCTGGTTTCTTCTTGTATTTCAGGTGAAAGAGGAAGGACGGTTGCAGGGAGCTTGAACTCCACGTGGATCTACTTCAAACGTAGGACCAACGGGTAAACCTCTCGTTCTGCTCTATTTCGTTTTTATGACTGTGCATGATCGTGTGAGTCTCTGTTAAGTAGTACGCCCCTGCTCTGTGGAGGTTGAATCCCAACCAACCTCTAGGGTGTTAAATCCCCGAAACAGTTTATTATATGGAAAGGTTATTTTTTCCGACAAACTCATCAAAGTTAGGATTTTGTTTACTTTCAAGACTATGAACCTGGTGTCATAAGTTTTCAGTATAGTCACTTGGTGTGTGAAACATGCATAGAGTTGATAGAATTTCAATCAAAGAAAAAGTTGAAAATTAAGAAATGGAAAATGTAAAAACTTGATCATGAACGGATCATTGCAGATGGCATTCTATTAGATTTTATTTTATTGAACTACCCAACAATTTTGTATCCTTGGATTCATCTTTTAGAACTTACAAAACTTAGGAGGAAATTGTTAGCCTTTTTTTGTGCATTTTCATGTTTTACATTATTATATGTGTATTTTATGTTATGTACAAGTGTTTTCACATGTACATTTTTTTTGCACATGCACAGAACAAGTAATTTATACACATGTAAACATACATGTATAATCTCTGGTCTTAAACGATTTCATACATTCTCTAGTATGAGCTAGTTAATTTTATGACATTATTGCAAAATGTATGTATTTAGCATATTTGATATAATGCAAATTTTAAGTTATGATTTTGTTTTAGAAATATAAAGGAAATTATAATATTCATTCTTGAATTCAAAATGTGTGGTACGTGTTTTGTAATTTCCATTTTACTATCAATTGACATCTATAGTAGCCTTTCTATGTACATTAATAAAAAATTGTTGTGTACTAGATAATTTTTTAATTCAATTTTAAAATTTTATGATTGTTTGACACATCTATTTACACCTAGAATTTTATGATTATTTTTAGATGTAATTATATATGTATTGTATATTAAAACATTATAAGAATGATTTCAAATGAAAAATGTATGAATTAAATTCAAATTGTCTTTCATAGCTACATATTGATGAACTTAAATATATATGTATTTAACCTATAATATGTAAAACCATATATGATTTTTTTAAATGACACATGATCATGTAAAAAATGTACACCTAAATATCAGTTTTAATAGATATATGTACTAATTATATAACATTTATACATGTTCAAATGCATTTAATATGTACCACATGTGTTTTGTAATTTTTAATTTCAATCTAAATTCATTTTAAATAACAAATGACAAAACAACTTGAGCCTTAAAAACAAAACATTTGATCTAAGATTGAATGTAAGTTAACATTATAACAAAAACTCATCATATATTGAAAATGTAATGTAACTAAATGCATTTATGTACTTCAATCATTGTTATATATTCGTGAACTTAAATATGTATTTAAACATCTATAATTGTTTTAAATGACACATGATCATGTGAAAAATATACACATAAATATCACTTTTATTACATGTATGTCGTATTTATATAACATTCATACATGTTCAAATGCATTTAACATGTACCATATTTGTTTTGTAATTTTCAATTTCAATCTAGATTCATTGTAAATAACAAATGACAAAACAACTTGAGCTTTAAAAAGAAAACATTTAATCTAAGATTGAATCTAAGTTAACACTATAACAACAAGTCATCATGTATTCAAAATGTAATATAACTAAATGCATTTATATACTTCAATCATTGTTACATATTCATGAAATTAAATATGTATTTAACAATCTATAATTATTTTAAATGACACATGATCATGTGCAAAATGTACACCTAAATATCACTTCTAATATATTCATGTCCTAATTATATAATATTCATACATACTCAAATGCATTTAACATGTACCACGTGTTTTTTAATTTTCAATTTCAATCTAGATTCATTTTAAATAAAAAATGACAAAACAACTTGAGCTTTAAAAACAAAACATTTAATCTAAGATTAAATCTAAGTTAACATTATAACAACATAACATCATATATGAAAAATGTAACAACTAAATGCAAATGTAACTCAATCATTGTTACATATATTCATGAACCTAAATATGTAAAACCATATATATGATTGTTTTAAATGACACATCATCATGCAAAATGTACCTAAATAATACCTTTAATAGACATTTACACCTAATTGTATAACATTCACACATGTTCAAATGCATAACATTTACCACATGTGTTTTATAATTTGCAATTTCAATCTAGGTTCCTTTTAAATAGCAAATGGAAAAAAGAACTTGAGATTTAAAAACAAAACATTTAATCTAACATTGAATGTAAGTTAACATTATAACAACATGTCATCATGTATCCAAAATGTAACAACCAAATGAAAATGTACTTCAGTCATTTTTACATATATTCATGAACTTAAATATGTAAGACCATAGATATGATTGTTTTAAATGACACATGATCATGCAAAATGTACCTAAATGTCACTTTTAATAGACATTTACACTTAATTATGTAACATTCACACATGTTCAAATGCATAACATGTACCACATGTGTTTTGTAATTTTCAATTTCAATCTAGATTCATTTTAAATAACAAGTGACAAAACAACAAGCTTTAAAAATAAAACATAGTATATGATCATCTAAGTTAACATTATATAACAAAAGGTGATCATATGCCAAATGTAACAACTATCCAAAATTTAAAATCATTCAATAAAAGTAAATGTAGTTCAACTATTCAAAATGTAAAATATGTCCAAAATTTATATGATGAACAGTAAAAGTAAATATAACAAAGTATCAAATGTTACAAGTATAAAGTTATATAAAAAAGTAAATGCGACAGATGTTTAAGTTATAAAAATACTAGATCAAATAAAATGTTTCACGTGCATCAATTAAATAGAGAATTTGGTTGCAATGTATTTTCCAGTAGGCTCCTTGTGCTATCATCTAAAGAATGGGGAACCTACACAACGTTTAAAATTTTAATTTCTTAAAATTGAATGCGAATGTAGAACTTCATAAAAAAACAAAAATGAAAAAAAAAAAGCATGCAATACCTCATGTAGTTCCGTCTCCATTGTCCTATGTTGATCCTTATTGCATATACATATATATATGTACACATGTATAATAAATTTATATCACACACATATTAAAATTAAAATTTAATTTTTTAAAATTGAATGAGAATGTAGAACTTAAATAAAACAAACTAAATGAAAAAAAAATGAAAATTTCATGAAATACCTCATGTAGTTCCCCCTCCATTATCGCATGTTGGCCCTGCATCAATGCATCCTCCGTGATAAAATGTACAATATACATGTATCAGTATATACATATATATTAAAAAATTTCAAATGAAAATGCACAAACTAGTGCAATAATATTTAAGAAATGTTAGACAACTTCTTGTTCAAATTGTTTGGATGTTGCTATATCCATCATACACTCCTTTGCTAAAGTCCTTGGAGAACGGAAATCATCTCCACAAACCTAAAATTCAAAAAATTTAAAACTGTAAAATAATTCAAGATCTATATCTTATTTGTTAACAAAATTTTCACTTCAATTTATAACTTGAAACATAAGTGAAAAATTGAATACTTGTGATGGTTGATTTGGCACATCTCCTAATAGGGAAGAAGAGGGTTGCTCCATTGCAAAAACATTATACAAAATCAAAATCTGTTAACATTTAATTATATACATGTGTGTACACAATTGTTTCTTTTAAACTATGTCATCATGATACCGATATAATAATATAATAATAATTGTACATCAACATCATGAACTCTTAAAAAACACTAACATTTTCTAAAATATTATCTTGATTTCCAGAAACTGAATCTTGGACCATGATATTATCAAAATTTTCATTCAATAAGCGTGTTAACTGCAAATGGTTAACATATGATACATTTTTGCTAGATTAACATATACAAATAAACATGTATATATAAATTACAAATTACATTAAAATATTCACCCTAAAAATTAACACATACCGATCCCATGCCCTCTTCCTCATGAATAATTAAGTCTTGCCAACCATTGAAACAATGATTTGGATATGTTCTAAGCTATCCAATACTCATGTTGTCTATTTCATCATCTGTACTATACAAAAAATTATCACGTGCATTATCTACTGCTCTTTGTTGATTCAGACGAATATCAATTCCACTAAGTCCAGTCTAAATATTGTCTATGATGGCATCCCTTGCTTCTCAACTAATTTGAGAAGTGGCATCCATCTCCGACCGCAAATTTTCCACATGAGGAAGTCGACTTTGCAATGGTGGATTGGGGCGAGGGAACTTAACATCACACCTAGTGCCCCTATGGTCACATAATTGACCTTTGCAATGACTAAAAATTTCATAAAGAAAGTCATTATAATTGGGTTTCATTCTAAAAAAGAATTTCACATAGAATAATTTTGCAAAATAAATAAAAACCTTTTCATTCCATGGTAGTATTCCATAGGCAACAAGGTGTCTTTCATACAAATGGAAAGCTATATTAGGGTGCTTGAAATCATTTGGGGAATTTTGAGGTCTAAAATGAGCCTGCTAAGGAAATAATAAAATAATAGCTAAACCAATAAAATAATATTTATGAATTTTCAATTCACTTTTTGTAGCACAATCCATGTAATCATAGTTAAATTCAATTCAAAAGTTGTACTAAAATAAAATTAATAAAAAAATTATATTAATGTGACTATAAATAAGAATGATATTTTCAAGAAAAATTCATTATCATTAAACAACTAATGCATTTGTCCTTTATACTTAGATAAATTAAAATAAAATATAAATATAAATTTATAAAATCTTAATTATATTATATGTTATTTATTAAAATTTATATTATTTAAATTGTATAATAACATGTAATTAATATACTATATAAATATAATATAATATAATATAATAAATGTATAGGTATATGCATTGTTTCTTTTAAGAAATATGAAATGAAAATAATATATTTTTATTCAAAAAGTGTGAAATGACATTTATTATGAGTACTTTACTTTGAATTTAAAAGTACTTAGAGCACTACCATGGTTAACCATGAGTTTTTATCCACCATTGAGAATGTGACAAGTAAGTACCTTTAACTCAAGCAATGCCACTTCAACCATTAGAGATGATGTCATCACCTAAAATGTGATTGGTTCTCATAAAGTGAATTTTGATTGTAAATTTTCCTTAGGAGGCCCATTTTAGACCTCAAAATTCCCCTATTGATTGCACCTTTAACATCTTTCTCTTCAGTCCTTCTTTGAAATTAAACATATATTTTTTCATTTCTTTTGTAACTTTGTTTTTAACATCGTCCCATGTATTGGGACCCATTACTGTTTCATTTATTTTCCTAATCACTTCTACAAAAGTATCAGTGGTTGGCCCAATATTTCTGTAAACATCTACAAGTGTTCTAAAGAGTGTGTAACTATTTCTAAGACTTCTCGACTCTTAGCATGGAGTTTCAAAGACATAAGATATTTCTTTAATTTTGAAGAAAGATGTTCACATCTTTGTAATGTGCATTGTTGGATGTTTTTTCTCAAAGTAAATAATCAGGAATTTCAGAAGTATAAGTAGTGGTTGGTGTTCAAATTTCTTCTTGAATAACGCAGTCTGGCCTATGTATTTTTCGAGCAACACTTTCACACTTTGCATCAATATATAAAATTATGTATAAATAAAAAAAATGTGAACAAATATGTACAAATTTTATTTTTAACCATAAAAAAATTATATATATAATTTAGCAAGTTAATAATTGAATGATAATAATATTCATATTGATGGCCACCTCAAGATGGCTGAGTAGCATCATGCCCACGCTGAGATGGTTGAAAACCATCATAACCGCCCATTTGTTGGCCACCACCCATTGGTTGATAACTAACATGAGCACCCATTCATTGCCATTGGGGGAATGTGTACCACCACTCTCATGCGATGAGAGAGAAGCTTTATAAAAAAAATATGAATTTCTAATCAATTCAAAAATACATACATACATATGATTGAGTAGATTGAGTGAACCATAGTCAGAATCCATTGATTGAGTAGACACTCTTTTCCTCTGAACTCCTAAAAAATCAAATTTATTAAGAATTAATTTATCTGACAAAATTGATAAAATTCAATTCAATATGTATACATGTACATACATGGGGATAAAATTATATATTAAAAAAAAATCAATTCCACATTTATACATGTATGTACGGGGATAACATTATATATTCAAACATCATTTAAAAACATGCACATTTAATATAAATACTATGAACATCACCCCATCCATGATCCCCCTCTCTCATAGAGGCATGGGACTCTATTGATGTTTTCCTCGAATAATGTTATGAAACCAGCTCCAAAAATAGAAGAAAAGAGATATCAATGGCTTAGAAATAGCCACTTCGAGGGCGCAACCTCCAATA
Source organism: Pinus albicaulis (assembly GCA_034641835.2). Lineage (NCBI taxonomy): Eukaryota > Viridiplantae > Streptophyta > Pinopsida > Pinales > Pinaceae > Pinus > Pinus albicaulis. The sequence continues at coordinate 895,286,968 of CM076573.1, forward strand.
CATTACATAAAGGAACAATTCTTGGATGATACAAATGACAAAACCTCCTCTCTCTACATATAGGACTCCATGGGGCTACAATGTAGTCCTAGTGGGACCACAATGTAATCCTAGACGATCTCACAATAATAATTTAAGGGAACAATAATAACAATATGGGGGTTACAGGTGTACAACAATAATAATAAGGGGGTTACACTAACAACAATAAGGGACTATACTAGTAATATAAGGACCTAACATGCTCCTATCCTTCAAAAAACTGTTGTTCTCAACACTTGAGTAGCTTCGAGTGCTTCTGTATAAAATTCTCATCCTTCCATGTAGAATCTTTAGTGGGTAAGATCTTCCATTTGATGAGATACTTTGAAATTGATTTATTTCATAGCTATCGATTTCTTGTTTCTATGACTAATTTAGGTTCCAATATGGTTTTTCCCTCCTCATCAGGTTCTGGAAAGATTGTTTGAACTGGAAGTTTGTCCCCTATAACATTTTTTAAGCATGAAACATGGAAAACTGGATGCACACTCGAAGAAGTAGGAAGCTCCAATTTGTATGCCATAGTACCAATCTTTTGCAACACCTTCTAAGGACCATAGTACTTTGGCGATAATTTATTATCCTTCTTAGCTTGTTTGAGGGACATTTGTTTGTATGGTTGTATCTGTAAAAATGCCCAGTCCCCCACATCAAAAATTCTCTCACTGTGATGTTGATTTGCATGTTTCTTCATTCAATTTTGTGGAACATTTAGGTTATCCTTATGTTATAAAACCGGCTCCAAAAATAGAAGAAAAGAGATATCAATGCCTTAGAAATAGCCACTTCGAGGGGGCAACCTCCAATACATTACATAAATGAATAATTCCTGGATGATACAAATGAAAAAACCTCCTCTCTATATATAGGAGTCGATGGGACCATAATGTAATCCTAGTGGGACCACAATGTAATCTTAGCCGACCTAACAATAATAATGTAAGGGCACAATAATAACAATATGGGGGTTACAAGGGTACAACAATAAAAATAAGGGGGTTACACTAACAATAATAAGGGACTATACTAGTAATATAAGGACCTAACAAAGGATCACGTGCAAAATGATCATCCTCCATGATAGATATATGGATATCTACAGTTACATAGATACAAATAATGGTTAAAGCCTCGAAGAATCATGTGGAAAATGACCATCCATGATATATAAGGATCTATCTACAAATACATAGATACATGATGTTTAAAAAGTTACCTCGTGCATTTATAACTATTTTTAAAAGTACTATTTAAATTTTTTTCAAAAGAATTCAAAAAATTGAAGTAATTTACACAAATGTTGGAGCACAAATTGAACACAAATTATGTAAAACAGAAAAATTTCAAAGCACAAACTGATGCGTAAAAATAATTTTATTTAAAAAAAAATTGTTGAAGTTCTACACATTTTGAAAATTAAATAAAATATTTTCTAGAACATGATGTTCACTAAGTTGTGTTATGCTTACATAGTGGGTTCATATTTTGAAAATTAAATACAAAATTTTCTAAAACATGAATTTCACCAATTTGTGCTTACATGGTGGGAGCACACTTGATATATAATTGAAAAAAAGATATGGTCATTAAAAATGATGCATTTATAAGTAAAAGCAACACACATATCAAAGATATCTTACAATTCCCATCAATAAATTTTGAAGGAGAGCGTCTCAACACTAATTCATCTTTGAATTTTTAAAAAGAGTGTTTGAACACTAATTCATCTGTGACAAATGAATCTTGAATTGGAATTTCCCCATACAGTACTAATTCATGTTTGACAAATGAATCTTGATTTGGCATTGCCCCATATAATAAATCACCAGACATATTATTAACATTTGCACAATGTCTTATAATAAATGATTGAAATTTTCTAAGAATGTTTTTTTCTTTTCCATGTAGTTGTTTTAGCCTTTCATTCTTAACTTGGTACATATCTTTCATCTGGTTTCACATAAGTTCAAAATTGGTGAAAAATACAATTCCATTTGATCCATACTCCCTAGCAATTCCCAAGTGTTATATCAATGCAATTTAATATGCTTCATTGTTTTTTGTTCTTCCTGGAGGTATATTCATTTTCCCTTGGAGGACTTTGTTAGTCAAAATATTTCATAGCACATATGTAATCATTTCTTTCCTTGGATTGGGATAACAGGAAGCATCTATGCATAATGTTCATTTTTCAGCCATGTTTAGAGGGATTTTTATCCCTGAAAAAAAACAAATTCAATAAAATATGAAATGAACATTTATTGCAAAGGACTTAAAGTTTATGGGAGAAATGACATGTACATAGAGCAAGGAAAAAGAGACTAGCATGAGAAATGTGATTTTGAAAGCATCCTTTCTGTCTCGGAGGAGAGAAAAAGTGATTAGAATGACATGTGTGATTTTGAAAGAATCCTTGCTATTAAAAAGGAAAGGTGCAATTGGAAATCCTTAATGGAAATCCAATCAACCTCCTTCAAAAAATTGGAGCTCACCAGATCAAAGAGACAACATGGAAGATGATGTTACTAAACAAAGAAGATGGAAAAGTGCCATGTAAACTTAAATATGTTGCTTAAGAATATTATGGTTCAAACAATCATTCAAGACTTGGAAACTCAAGGAAATATCTATTACTAAACAAAGAAGTTGGAAAAACACCATTTACTCTTCAAGATATTGCTTTAAGAGTCCTTAAAATTGTAGAATTCACACATTATAGTGTTGGTCTATCCTAGCTGAGAATACCCATACCACCACTAGTTTTTTCTTAAATTAAAGATTATATCTCTTAAAAAGGGACTATTAGTTTTGAAAAAATCCATCCATAAGAAAATTGCAATATGAAAAAACTCTTTAAGATTGCAAAAGTTACATATATCATAAGACATTAATCACATTAGGCCACCTAGGACCAATCCAACAACAAACAAGTATACACAAGTCTCCAAATCACTATCACAAGAATACTATAGACATATTGTTATCACTATCATCAAAATTAGAGTTTTCAATGTCACATTAGAAACAATACTTAAAATTGTCGAAGTCACACATTATAATGCCATTCTATCGTAGCTCAGAATAACCATACCACCACTTGGTTTTTTTCTTAAATTAAAGATTCTAACTATTCAAAAGCAAATATCAGTTTTGAAAACTAATATCCATTAGAGAATTACAATATGAAAAAAATCTTTAAGATTGCAAAAGTGACATATATCATGAGAAATTAATCACAGTAGTCCACCTAGGACCAATCCAACAAAAAACAAGTATAGAGAAGTCTCCAAATCACTATCAAAGAATACTATATAAATATTTTTATCACCATCATCCAGATTAGAGTTATCATTTTCATATTAAAAAAGAGTGGAATAATTGATGTTGTCAAAAAATCATGATGTCCAGTCCATTGTTATAGAAATAAATCCAACCACTGATAGAAATTCTACTTTGCAACCTTCCACTGATATCAAGCAGATAAAATTCACAGGTAAGACACAAACAAATCATGATCAGTTCATTTTCATAGTAGTAGGGGTGTTCTGTGTAGATATCAACAAAAGAGAGGCTGGCAAGTTTTAGTTGAATAAGCACAATATTTCCTAGTATCTCTAACTCCTCAATTCATTAGAGAACCAGTCCCATATCTAATAGCAGAGACATAGATACCTAGATCAGCTGGATCCACCCAAACATGCATTTCTATTTTTGTCGAGGTCGATTATTTTTATGATAAACCCACACAGAAGGATACATTAGAGGGGATTTATGTGGGGATTATATAAGGGATACTAGAAAACATGTATATAAGTCATATATCGGAATCAAATACTAATTGATAAATAATGATTCAATGCAAATCAAATAATGATTGATACTAATAAAAAATTTGGTATGGGTACCACTAAAACATTGGGATGTTTTTCCAATGCTAATTCTTGGATGGTCAATGAATTATTCTTGAATTGGAAAACAAAAAGGCTTAGGTAACATTTCTACAGGAAATATTAATAAATCATAAGTATTTGATTGAGGAGAAAATTTATTAGAGAAACATAATACATAGATTCTCATCCTTCAGGATCAACTTAAATAATAAATGAAGAAATTAAACCAGAAAAAATTGAAGGAAAGCAATCCCATATCCAATAGCAGAGACAAAGATAGCTAGAGCAGCCATATTCATCCAAAAATACATTTTTTTTTTGTAGAGGTCGATTAGTTTTATGATAAACCTACAGAGAAGGATGCATTAGAGGGGATTTATGTGGGGATTATATAGTTTATACTAGAAAATATGTCTATAAGTCATATATAGGGATAAAATACTTAGTGATAAATATTGATTCAATGCAAAGAAAATAATGACTGATAATGATAAAAAATTTGGTATGGGTACAACCTAAACATTTGGTTATTTTTCCAATGCTAATTCTTGGATGGTCAATGAATTTATTAGTGAATTGGAAAACCAAAAGGCCTATAGAATTGGTAAATGATGGTCAATGAATTTATTAACTATCATTTTTCACATTATCTGTGTTAAATGTTTCTGTGTTATGGGAATAGTTGAACCTTAATATGCCTTAATTATTTTTACTTGTATTTTGTTTTGCTTTGATTCTAGCTATCTCTATGGACTTATGTAGATAGAAACACCTTATACATCAAGTGGAATTTTGTGCAGTGATTCAAAAAAATGTATACCACAGATTCATGACTTCACCATGTCTTGTTTTCACTTTGGTTTCTTGTAGGAATATTTCTTCTATAATTTCATCCTTACATTCACTAGATACCTCCATAAGTACATAGAATCCCCCTGTTGTCTTATTCTTTAAGTTATTTGTTTCTATTAATTAGAAATATAATTTTCACCACTATGAAATAAACAAACACATGGATCCTACAACTCTCTATTCGTAGGCTAAAGGAATCACATGGTTGTTAGATAATAATGCATTCAAATTGAGTTTTGTGTAAAATTTTGCAGAATTCTTTATTTGGCTTTGAACTAGGAGGTATCAATACTTATATACCCCTACTCATTGATAATTTGTAGGTTGGTTAGGTTCTTATAGTAAAGTAAAGCACTTGAAAGGAACCAATCTATTTTTTCCTTGTGTGAGGCCTTAGTACATGCATTTTATAAGTAAATTATCATTTTAGGACTAGAAGTGCATTTTCCTTTATGTTGAAGAAAATACTTATTCTCAATGTTCATAATCCTTCATGTATAAATGTAATACTATGTCCAAAAAACAAAAAACAAAATTATTTTTACTTTTTTAAGCATGAACTTCATGCTATTTATTTGTCAAAATAAATGTTTAGAAATGATACGAAGAGACACCCATTTGAAAGGATACAAAGAGACACCCATTCGGAAAGGATACAAGGAGACACCCATTCAGAAAGGATACAAAGAGACACCCATTCAGATTAGATAAAGGCTACATATATATCCCATTTTATATTATACATATTTTTTGTTGAATTTCCTCTCATCTCTGTTCTATGATAATAAGATAAGAATTCGAGGAAATCGTAGACAAAGGCTTATAATTCATCTTCTCACCTCCCTCAAATGATCAAAGGAATGTGAGTTGAAGACAATGATAAAATAAATTTGGGTTGAAGACAATATTTTTGTGATGTTAATGTGAAGTTATGTGCGTAATACATCTCTAAGGCAATGTGAAATTATGTGGATAGTACATATCTAAGATAATGTGAAGTGCTATGAATCATACAATGCAAAGTTATATATGAAATCTAAGGCAGAGATAGAAGCATAAATTCATCTCTCTTAGAGAACTAAAGTGGACATCATTATAGACTTATTTGTAAAAATAATTAAGGCATATTAATTTTCAGCTATTCCCATAACATATAAACATTTAACACAGATTATGTGAAGTCCTATGGCTCATAAAATGCAAAGTTCTATATAAAATTTGAGGCTGAGGTAGAATCATAAACTCAAATCTCTTAGAGACGTTAACTATTTGTCAAAATAATTAAGGCATATTAAGGTTCAACTATTCCCATAACACAAAAACATTTAACATAGATAATGTGAAGTACTATGGCTCATACAATGCAAAGTTATATATGAAATTTGAGGCTTAGATAGAAGAATAAATTCGACTCTCTTAGAGACCTAAAGTGGATATAATTACAAACCTATTTGTAAACATAATTAAGGCATATTAAGGTTCAGCTATGCCCATAACACAGAAAAATTTAACACAGTGAGTAGTATAACTTGGAAAATCAAACGCATCCAAATTACGAAGGATTAAAGCTCCATAATTACTAGTAATATAGAGATATTGAATCGCTTTGTTTTCTCATATATGCCAGTTAGTCATATTACTCTTGGTATAATTATGCTAATAACGTAGTATCTGTACCATGTAATGTTTCTATAAAGTGAAAAGATGGTACACTAGTGATTAGTAACATCTATTATAAGATGTAAAGGTTGACAAATCCATTACTTAGAGCCGTTCCATATAAGTCTAATTCCAATAAGTTTTACATATATTGGAAACCACAGAACATGTGTAAAGTAATGTGGAGCCTATGAGTGAGCTTATTGAATCCATTGTATCATTGCTTTCATAGTTATAAGGAGTATTAAGCCATATTCATTGATTATTATTCTATCATACTTACAATGCACTAGTTCTATAAACACTATGAACTATTATTTGTTTAAGGAATAAAAGTACATGTATAGATCATATGTATTAGTAGATACATAAACATAGTGAAACAAAACACACTAAATTCCATTTCTCTTATCAAGGCTTATAGCTAACATAAGCACTAATATTACAACTTACATCATGGTATAGATATTATGGAAATAAAACACCCATCCTCAACCAAGCCTCCTACAAGAAAAACAACCAAAACACCAATGCATATTTCATTCCATCACCAATACATAAATAATATATCTAAAATATTTTTAAATTCCCATTTATATTAGAGTTTAGCATAGAGAAACCAGACCTACAAACAACACCGCCAAATAGACCTGATTTGACCTCGTATGAATTTAAATCATACTCAACATTTTTTGTAGGATTGTTCTAAGTTAGGATCTTCGTTAGAGATTGATTATTATGTTTGGTTTAATCACCATTATAGGTTGGTTTAGTAAGTAGATACATTCATACGCCAGGTTTACTCTAGGATGGGGGAATGAGATGATCTATGAAAGTGCTAAATGGGATATTTTTATTATTCAGAATGGGAATAAAGGATACTTATTCCCAGGAAAATTTAACATAGAGAATTTAACAAATTAAATAGGGCTTCTTCCTGAAAAGGTAACTTTAACTAGTGCAAGGTAGAAGTATCTCTTTTGAAGTTGTCAATATGAAAAGCTATTTCTGATATTTAAAGTTGGCTTATAAGCCAGAATATCTATGTGAAGACTATAATTTTTTAGACTTTTTGAAAGCATCACCCTCATATCGCTACATTTACAGGTTCCCTTCAAAGCTCTAGAGGGGTAGTGGGGACTACAGATGAATTTCCAGATGTAAATTTTCGTCTTTCTTTTGCAGTTAGTTGAATAGAGTATATTTGTATCATTGTTTAAGAATTATAGTGTGTGTTATAATCCAGCGTAGTAGTGACCAAAGGCTGTTATTGCAATGTGTGGGAGGTGTGGAAGAGTGTTTTAAGACAGCCTCGTACAATTTCAAGGTCTTTGTTAGATATTAATTATTGTGTTTGGTTTAATCAGAATTATAATTTGGTCTAGTAAGTAGGTACATTCATACGCCAAGTTTACGTATTTTTAATTACCAGATTATACGCCCAGATGGGGGAATGAGATGATCTACGAAAGTGCTAAATGGGATATTTTTATTATTCATAATGGGAATAAAGGATATTTATTCCCATGAAAAATTAATGCAAAGAATTTAACACATAATTTAAAAAATTAAATAGGGCTTATTCCTTAAGAGGTAACTTTAACCACTGCAAGGTAGAAGTATCTATTTTGAAGGTGCCAATATGAACAACTATTTCTGATATTTAAATTTGGCTTATAAGCTAGAATATCTATGTGAAGATGATTTTTTTTGGATTTTTTGAAATCATCACCCTCATCTCACTAAATTTATCTTTTCATTTTTCTCAGAATGAAACAAATCGACATAGTCAAATATATTTTATTTTCATGGAAAAAAAATATCTTTAAAATTGAAAACAACTAGTAAAATATGTTTGATTTCCTTGGAGAAAGAATATTTGAAATTGAAAAGAACTAGTAGATTAAAAAAAGAACACACATCATCAAGGTTTTCTAACTTATCTATATCAATTTATTTATAACATACAAGAAAATCAATAAATGATTTCCCATGATAACTATGTTGTAAACTATGCCAAGGTTATGCCCTACATGATCATGTTTTAACTTTTATTCCATTTTCTCAACACAATAGAATCCACACACTAATATTGATGGGAGTAATAAGTAGCCCAAGAAAGCAACTTGAAATCAAATATAAACATATAATTATATTAAAGAATTTCCTATGGATACTTGAGATGACACCAAACATGTTAAGAAAAATGATAGTTAAGGAATCGATTAGAGAAAAAATATTTAATATTTTTCTTTACTTTATTTAGGTTGACACTATTATATACCCTTGATAATTTTATGAAAATGATAATTTGTTTTTGGGGGTGTGCCACAGCCTTAAACTCCTGAAACTCTCTGCCATATTCTTTTGGATGGGTACATTACAGTGAAAAAGGTCGACTACTGTGACAAGAAAGAGATCGAATTATCGTTGATTGATAACATCCCTTAGAGAAACACCTAATTCACGTAGCACTAAGAAAACACCGAGTTCTTGTAGAAGACTGATATAACGATAAATTCATGAGAAAAAATATCATCATATCACCAAACTACAATACTAATTTATTTTACTGAGCGTAGAGATGACCATATCATAATGGCACTGCTATTTCACCGACCCATAATGCCCCTGCAATCCGAGATACTAGAGGAATCAAATATAAATATAGAATTATATCAAAGGATTTGCTATGGATACTTGATATGAAACCAAACATGTTAAGAAAAAATGTAGTTAAGGAAAGGATTAGAGAACAAATATTTAATATTTTTCTTTACTTTTATTTGGTTTGACACTGTTATATACCCTTGGTGCTTTTGTGAAAATGATAATGTGTTTTCAGGGGTGTGCCACAACCTTAAACTCCTAAAAAACACTACCATATTATTTTTGATGGGTACATTATAGTGACAAAGGTTTGCTATTGTGACAAGAAAGAGATTGAATTACCATTGACTGAAACATCCCTTGTAGCAACACCTAATTCATGTAGCATTGAGACAACACTAAGTTCTTGTAGAAAAATTATATAATGCTAAATTCATGAGACAAAATATCATCATATCACTGAACTACAGTACTAATTTATTTTACTGAGCGTAGAGATCATCATGTCATAATGCCACTACAATTTCATCAAGCATAATGCCACTGCAATCTGAGCTTCTAGAGGAATCAAATATAAACATAGAATTATATTAAAGGATTTCCTATGGATACTCGAGATGAGACTAAACATGTTAAAAAAAATTATAGTTAAGGAAAGGATTAGAGAAAAATTATTTAATATTTTTCTTTTCTTTTATTTCAGTTGACATTGTTATATACCCTTGGTGATTTTATGAAAATGATAATGTGTTTTCGGGGGTGTGCCATAACCTTAAACTCCTGAAAAATAATTACCATATTCTTTTGGATGGGTACATTATAGTGACAAAGGTTAACTATTGTGACATGAAATAGATCGAACTACCGTTGACTGAGAACATCCCTTGGAAAAAAACCTAATTCATGTAGCACTAAGACATCACCAAGTTCTTGTAGCAGACTAATATAACTCTAAATTCATGAGATAACATATCATCATATCACTGAACTACAATACTACTTTATTTTACTAAGCATAAAGATCATCATATCACCAAACACCCCAAATTTTTTAACACATAATTTTTTTAACACATTGAATTTAACATAGTCAGTAGTATAACCTGGAAAAAAAACACAGCTCGGATGAGGATGAGCACGTAAGTTCGAAGTCGAGAGACCTGAGTTATAGAAAAACAAAGAGTCGAGGACAAGGACGTTGAGCCAACGACGCCGAGTTTCACACTGTTCCAAAGGGGTAGGCATGAGTATAATTCATAGGAACATTTAACACAAACATTTAAAACATATAACATTTTACCTGGAAAAAAAAAGCAACCGGATCGAGGAGGAGGGAGCCTATGTAGCCAGGCCGAGGAAAAGCATGTCGGGCCAAGGTCGAGGGAGTCGAGATGTAGACAAACATAGATCCCCTCTAAAAATTGTTAGAAAATAGTCACAAAACCTCTGAAATGTTTTGAGTTTTGGATGGTTGCTATATTTATAAAAAAAGTTTGGTCAAACTTTTAAAGAATTTGCGATGGAACTAATATTCCGATCGAACTAATAGTTCAGCCAAAATATTATTGTCAATTTTCCTATCTTCTGCCAAAGATCTGGTCACCCATGTCGTCAACCTTAACGATAGAAAAATTTCGGCCGAATTAATTTCAAAAGCTCACTCGAACTTTCCAAAATTTCGACTGAACTTCCTAGAATTTCTACTGAACTGTTGGGAGAGTGAATTTTTTAGACGTGTTTCTCACAAAAGTGTAACCGAGCTTCACATTTTTACCCATGTTGGAAATAATAAGAAAACCAAAATAATAGTTGGTCAAAAATCACTGGATACAACATAAAATTATGGAAATGGTTTGAATAAGTCGTAGGGGAATTGTTTGAACTACCAAGTAATAGGAAATTCCAAAAATAATCATAACATCAAACTAAATATTATGTAAATCATAAAATAGTTACATGGAAATTCTCCTTGCATGAAAACTAGTGGATATGGATATATTTTCATATTGTCTTATGAAGTATTATCAAAGGTGCATTGCTCATCAGAAACATAAATTTGAACTCATCCGATCTCAGCAAGACATTCTTCTTATGGGGTTATTGTGTCATGATATTATCACAAATTGTATGATGCTATCATGGTGTTCAAGGATCAATGTTGTAGTTAAAGCTTCCATCACTCATCCACATTTTGAACCTTCTTCCATTAAATCTCACTGCCATTAAGGATTTATTATCACACATTTCCACAAAAAATGATTTGAAATTAAATGTGAACCATACCTAAAACCCATTACAACAAATGGATGAATTGAGATGCCTATCCACTCATAGAAACATACTAGACAACACAAAATTAGGTCATATTTTCCATTATGGCATCAATGAATTTCATTATTTTAGATTTAGTAGTTTTTATGGGTTTCATTGTTATTATTAAATATAATTTTCCTAAACCCTTACCATTTTAAACTTTGTTCATCTTCTTTCTTGATATGAACACTATGCCATAATAAGAAACTATAATCAACATCAAAATATGAATATTGCAAAATGGTCTACACCAACAAATAAGTGGGAAAAAAAGGATCATAATATTAATTCACACGGTGATTATTATCATTAAGATTTATTTTTAGAATGGATAATTGATCTAAAAATGAAACTATTTGTATCTGCTATTCAAAGTATCCATTTTCATTTAATTAAGTGTGCAAAGTGTTTATCATGTCTTGCAATTTAAACAAAGTGTTTTTGGTAATTGTTTCTCAGTTTATGTGTGATATAATGTTAATTAAAATTCTTTTTTAACATCTTAAATCAGAAATACACAGCAGCAAAACTTCACCATCACAACACAGCAACATGATGAGGTAGTTCACCCCTCCTGGGCTACATCTGTCGGGTCCAAGGCTCCCAATGGGCATGTCCTTGCTCTATTACATTGCTCAAATTGGTTATACAATGAGAAATATGCCTAAAGAGCTAGAAACAACTGTGAAATTGAATTCAGAAGACATAAATAAGCTAAGAATGGATTTTATTTCACCGCAAATAGTGAAGTATAGCCCAATGCAGCTCGATTTCCCTCATGGCCCTAGTGGCTCTCCAAGTTTCCTTGAAGTAGATATGGCTAAATAACACCTTTGTTAACTCTGAAACCTATCCCCACCTCTCCAAAATTCTCATAATACCCAAAATTGACCAAAATTTCGTCCAAATTGGTTCAATATTGGTGAAGTTATGACCTCCACAATTTTCTGCTCAATTTCCCTTGGAAACTGCACCAAATCTGGATGAACTCCAGTTAGGGGCGCTAGAAATGGCGGAAGTCCAAATTTTTTGGAACTACGTGCTAAATTTGGGGATATCATAAATGTAACTGCCAATTAAATAAATGTTCACATGGGAACAAAGCAGACGATTTCCGCTCGCGGTTAAGGGTTTAGCCCCCGCCCATGGTTACAGGCGGAGGTCCTATGGTGAGAGCAAACCACAAAGGATCTTAACCCAAAATTTTTTCACCCATTCTAAAATGTTTAGCACCTGGTCCTAGCATGAGGTCGCAGGGTCTATCTCCTTTAGCCCTGAGGGCTTAAACCCATAACCTCCGCTCGTTCAACTATGAAATGACCCAACTCGCTCGTTGACTGACCCATAGATGTTTAGGTCAGGTTGACCTCTGCCTGAGCCATGACCCGACTCATTCACACCTTCACGAGGACCCGACCCATATGCGTTCAGCGTGACCCGACTCTGTTCAGGTCGGGTCGGGTCTACCCATCAAATTATTTTTTAACCAAACTTTGAACCATGGGCCTGGGGCCAGGTGGCAGCCTCCTGGAAGGCCACGTAGCACCCTCTGATAGGCTTCCAAAAACCATATAAAAAAAATGAAATTTTTCCATAATATTTTTCTGAAAATGACAAATTATTTTTGTTCAAAAGTCCTATTTTGAAGGTTTTGGGGAAACTTCAAACTTTAATATCTTTCACCTAGGACATCGGATTTGAGTCTAGTTTGCAGGCAGCGACGAGGCCTATTCAGTCATTCAAGTTGCAACCAATTTTGAGCAATTCCAATTTTGAGCATTTTTTTTTCACTTGGACATGATCACATGATCACTCCTCCCCATTGGGAAGGTTTTGGACCCCAGAAGCCTTCAATTGACTGTTAAGAAGATGAGGGTACAGATCCCTCACCTTTTCTACTTCCATCCATTTTTCCTTACTCGGTTTGCTGCCTTTAAGACCAACCCGAACATAATCAACATTTCCCCTCCTCGAAGTGCCTGTCCTTCTGTCAAGAATACCATCCTCTTTCAGCTCATCTAAAATTTCTGGTGAGAAATCTTCTAAGGATGGTAGTTGAATGTCACCTTCATAATCAGAAATTAAAGGAGGTTCATACAAGCGTAAATTTTCCACATTCACAATGGAATACATTTGCATATATGAAGGCAAATCTAGTTGAAAATCATTATTTCCAAATTGTTTAAGGATCTTGAATGGAACATAATGAATAGGCTTCATATTTTTACCTTCTCTTTGCATTCTTTCCTTACTAATATGCAGGCATACCTCATCTCCTTCTTGAAACTTATGATCAACTTTGCATTTGTCATGCCGCTCCTTGTACTTGCCTTGAATTTTTTCAAGTTGTTCTTGAACCTGCTGATGTAGGAGCTGAATTCTTTCAATGAACATGCGAGCTTTGTCAATGTCACTATGCCCATAAATAGCAACATCCTTCTCAAGAATGAAATATAAAAGTGACTTAGGCAAATACCCAAAGCAAGCTTCAAAAGGTGAAGTATTTGTAGAAGAGTGCTTGGCCTGGTTGTAAGCATGCTGAATGTAATGAAAGTGCTCATCCCAAAGCTTGGGATGCTTGCTGCAATAAGCTCTCAAAATATGTACAATGGTTATGTTCACTACCTCTGTTTTGCCATCTATTTGCAGATGGAAAACAATATCCTTCTTCAACTTGGTGTCCATCATCTTCCATAGATTGGACCAAAAATTTCCAACAAATTTGGAATCCATATCACTAAGAATAGAAGTAGGCAAGCCATAATGAACCCATACATGTTGAAAATATAAAGCAGCAGTTTGTTCAACAGTTATATATTTCTTATATGGCATCAGAATACACATCTTACTAAATATATCAACTACTACATCAAGATAATCATGTTGCTTTCTAGATAATTGTAGACCTCCAACAAAATCCATAGAAACACTTTCCCATGGTCTAGAAGGTACTGTAAATGGCGTATATAAACCAAGATTCCTATTGCTAGGCTTTCTTGTAGCACATAATGAACAACCTCTAATGAAATGTGAAACACTATCTACCATGCGAGGCTAATAACAATACCTCTATAAATGTGCCACTATTTTTCTTACCCCGAAATGTCCAGCAATAAGAGAAGAATGAGCTTCTCTCATGATGGTTAGTCTCTCCCCCTGTGGTATACATAGCTTGCCCATATCAAACAGAAAAGTATTATGAAAATGATAATCATTCTCCTCAACATGATTCCCTTCACTCAAGTTAGCATACACATCCTTAAAATCAACAACTAATGCATATTGTTCTATGTAGCTCTCATGTACAATAGAATCATTCTTAAGTAGAGTAGTAGCACTAATAATAGGCCTTGAAAACATATGAGCAAATTTATTTAAAATAACTTTCTTGTACCTTATTACCAAGTGAAATTTTTGTAGGAAACCCATCCATCTGAAATGTCGTGACTGCTGTAATTTACTTTGCAACTGCGAGTAATATAAAGGCTGATGGTCGGTACGAACAACTGTTTCTTTGCCCATCAAATAGTGTTTCAAATTTTTGACATTTTGTACCAATGCATACAACTCCTTATCATATGTAGGAAAATTCACAATAGCACCATTAAATGTCTCAGAATGAAATGCGATAGGCTTACATGTTGTAAGAGAACTGCACCCATGGCGTAATCACTAGCATTGGTCTGAATCTCGAATGGCTTTCTCAAGTCTGGTAATGCAAGGACTGGAACTGAACTTATCTTCTCTTTCAAAGACTCGAAATCTTTCTGTTGCTTGCCTCCCCATTGGAAAGCATGCTTCACACTTTTCACTCCATGCATAGGAGCTGCTATGGTAGAAAAGTTAGAAATAAACTTCCTCCAATACTGAGATGCACCCAAAAAACTTCTTACCTTTGTAATGGATTTGGGAGTAAGCCAAGTAACAATGGCTTCTATCTTATAAGCATCAATTCTCAAAGCACCTCCTCATACCATGTGTCCCAAATAAACCAAAGAAGTCTTCACAAATTCACACTTTGACATTTGAAGAAACAACTGATTTTTCTTCAAAATATCAAGTACTTTCTTAACATGCATGACATGCTCTTCTCTAGTATTGCTGAAAATTAAGATGTCATCTAAGTAGACAATAACAAAATCATCAAGAAAAGGATGTAATACATCATCCATTACCCGCATGAAATTTTTAGGTGCATTGCATAAACCAAACGACATAACAAGCCACTGAAAGAGTCACTGTTTCGTTTTAAATGTTGTCTTCCAAATGTCACTTTCTTCAATTCTAACTTGATGATAACCACTACATAAGTCTAACTTAGTGAAATATTTAGCATCTTTCAGCTGATCTAACAAATCATCTATCCTTAGGATTGGGTAACAATTCTTTACCGCTATCTTGTTCAATGCCCTGAAGTCCACACACATGCGCCAAGTTCCATCTTTCTTTGGAATCAACGCTATTGGTGACCCACATGGCGAAGTGCTTGGTCTTATGAACCCTTTGTCCAACAAGTCCTTAATGTTCCTCTTTATTTCTGAATTCTCCATAATAGACATGCAGTACATGCCTATGTTAGGAAGAGGACAATCTTGATGTAACTGGATTTCATGCTGAATCTCCCTCTTAGGAGGTAAACCTGTTGGTTCTTGAAACAACTCATGATGTGCATCAACTACATCATATAAATCTGATTTAAGCTTGGAATCACAATTTTCAAATGACTCATGATTCACATCAACCTTGGGCTTAACCATAAGAACTACAAAAATCTTACTAGAATTCACTAGCCTTTTTACTTGTCCTGCATTTACCATCACTATATTTTTCTTCTTGCGATGTGCTCTAACAATGAACTCCTTGCCATATTTAAAGAGATGATACTTATTTTCATGGCGATGGAAGATCACTTTCCTATCAAATAAGTAAGGACTTCCCAAAACAATTCCTAATATATCAAGCAGCACTACATCAAGTTCAATTGTGTCAATAAAGTGTGCAGTAATTGCGAAACACAATATGCACTTTCTTGAGACTTGTAAGTTTGCATCCTTGCATATTCACCCAAGTGGATAAGGCATTGGATGTGGAATGGTCTCAAATTTAAGCTGTTTGACCAAGTCTTCTGATACGAGATTTTCTTGTGACCCACTGTCAAATAGTGTGTCAATTTTTGTATGTTTTGAGACTACCCTCACATGGAACAATTCAATTCTTTCTTCCTCATTTGGAGTTTGTACATGATAGTTTGAAGTACTAGTGCTTGGCTTAGTTTCAGTTTCCTTTCCTTTCATACTCTTCAAACCCATGGCTGCAATTTTGGTTTCTTCACCTCAATCATCACCTAATTCTTCTGGTGTAGTTGTAGTAGCTTCCATTTTCTTCTTTTCTTTGTTTTTGTTAAACTGAGTTCTTTTTTTAGGATGTAGTTTCCAACATTTTTTCTCTTCATGGCCTTCTCTTGAACAATGTTTACATATCATTTTCTCACCCTCTTGTTTGACAGATGCATTCTTTTTTCCTTTTCCCTTAGATTTTTTATCTTTGTTTTTCCCCTTAAAAGGCTTGTTTGTACCCTCATCAAAAGTGTTTTCCCCTTTAGCCTCTAAATGCGTAGCTTGTACACAAACTTCATCTAGACTAGTAGGATTGAACATAAGGATAGTATGTCTATGGTAGCTATGCAAACCACCTATATATTTTCACAAAGCATCTTGACTTTGTAAGTCTACCCCTAATAAGAGTGCTCTTCTCCTAAAATCTCGGGTATAGTCTTGTACATTTTGTCCCTTAAGTTGTCTGAAGTTTTTCTAGTTCATGATAGCCTTTTTTAAATGAGCTAATTGATAAAATCTCTTTTTAATTGCAGTAATAAATTATGTCCATGATAAAGTGATGTTACCATGTTTTTTAATTTCATCCTTGGTCTTGGCTTCCCACCATACCAATGCAGCTCCATCCATTCTCAAAGAGGCTAACTATATCTTGGTATCATCATCATGAAGGTTTTGTATTGTCAAGTAAACTTCCAACTGTCTTATCCAATTGTCAAGTTTCTCTCCATTTACTTCACCGTTAAACATAGGCAACTCAAATTTGACATCAAGATTTAAAAATGGACTTTTACCAGTAGTTTTAGACTTGTGAGATTGATTCATCGAAGTAGAGGATGATGATGTAGAGGAAGAGGATGAAGATGGGGATGCTGGATCACCATTTCCTCTGTGTCCTTTCTTTGACTTGCCATCACTTTTCTTTCCTCCTGAAAAACCCTCTCCTTCTTTCTTGTTTTTAGACCCTTCTCCAACAAGCCTATCATTCCTTTCTTGGTAGAGTATCCTCACCATCTCTGTCATGTCCAAGACATGCTTGAATCTGCTTCTAAGGCTCTTGGAGGTGACTCTCTGGCCCTTCTTGGTAGAGGATTACTTTGTACACTAACCAAGTGTCCTTCACCTCTCTCGAGTTTAAGCCTAGTAGGAATCAAAACTTGTAAACAATCAACTATATCTTTGCGCAAAACAAATGCTGAGTAAAAATCTAGCTCCTAAGGCTCAAATCCTTAGCTCTGATAAAATATGATCTGAAAATGAAACTATTGTATCTGTTGTTCAAAGTATCCATTTTCATTTAATTAAGTGTGCAAAGTGTTTATCATGTCTTGCAATTTAAAAAAAGTGTTTTTGGTAACTGTTTCTGAGTTTATGTGTGAGGGAATGTTAATTAAAATTACATTTTAGCATCTTAAATCAGAAATACACAAAAACAAAACTTCACCATAACAACACAACAACATGATGAGGAAGTTCACCCCTCCTGGGCTACATCTGCCAGGTCCAAGGCTCCCAATGCACATGTCCTTGCTCTATTAGGTTGCTCAAATTGGCTATACAGTGAGAAATATGCCTAAAAAAGCAGAAAAAACTGTGAAATTTAATTCAGAAGACATAAATAAGCTAAGAATGGCTTTTATTTCACCTAAAACAGTGAAGTATAGCCCAATGTAGCTCCATTTCCCTCATGGACCTGATGGCTTTCCAAGCTTCCCTAAAGAAAAAATGGATGAAGAACACCTCTGTTAGCTCTGCAACTTGTCCCCTCCTCTCTAGAATTCTCAGAATACCCGAAATTGACCAAAATTTCATCCAAATTGGTTCAATATTGGTGAAGTTATGACCTCCACAGTTTTCTACTCAATGTCGCTTAGAAACCCCACCAAATCTGGATGAACTCCAGTTAGGCATTCTAGAAATGGCAGAAGGTCGAATTTTTCGGAACCGCGCACTAAATCTAGGGTTATCATAAATGTAACTACTAGTTAAATAAATGTTCACATGAAGGCAAAGCAGACAGTTTCCACTGGTGGTTAAGGGTTTAACCCCTGCCCATGGTCACAGGCGGAGGTCTTGTGGTGAGGGCTAACCCCAAAGGGGCCTTACCCAAAACCTTGCCAACCATTATAAAATTTTTAGCACCTGGTCCTAGGGTGAGGTCATGGGGTCTATCGCCTTTAGCCCTGAGGGCTTAAACCCATAACCTCCACTCATTCAACTGTGAAACGACCTGACTAGCCAGTTGAGTGACCCATAGACATTCAGGCCGGGTCGATCTCTGCTCGAGCCATGACCCGACTCGTTCACACCTGAACGAGGACCCAACCCATATGCATTCAGTGTGACCTGACTCCATTCAGGTCGGGTCGGGTCTGCCCACCAGATTATTTTTTAACCTAAATTTTAACCATGGGCCTGGGGCCACGTGGCAGCCTCTGAGCAGGCCACGTGACCCTCTGATAGGCTTCCAAAAAAAATATAAAAAAATTGAAATTTTGCCATAATATTTTTCTAAAAATGAAAAATTATTTTTGCTCAAAATTCATGTTTTGAAGGTTATTAGGAAACTTAAAACTTCAATATCTTTCACATATGACATTGGATTTGAGTCCCACTCAAGGCGCCAGAATCGCAACGATGAGGCCTATTCGGTCGTTCAGGTTGTAGCCAATTCTGAGTAGTTTCATTTTTGAGCATTTTTTTTCACTTGGACACTATCACCTGATCAATAATGGAAAGCCATGTTTCAAAATAATGGTGAAGTAATAGTTTATAACAAATTCCTATCTTGAAGAAGACCCATGGCCCATGGTAATATTCAATGGAAGAGTTTAGAAAAACCAAAATATGATATTTATTCATGGAGACCACCAAAAAATACGAGAGGTTTTTTATATTTAATACATATAACCTAAAGCCTTCGACATGATAACAATTTAAATAACTACCCTCACATCTTAAGAATGAATTTAGAATATTCCATAATAGGGTTAACCAACACGCCAGGGGAAGCAAACCCATAATTATACGCTCAGATCCCTTCTCTAAGAACCAAATAGAATTTTAGAAAATCATATTGAAATCAAGATTGAGATCATCCCAATAAAAATAAACATGAAATTTGTCCACAAAAAACACACATTCAGACATAAAAAATATATAAATAGCCTGAACAATTATAAATTTTTGGTGAATTCAACGAAGGATTATTGAAATTGATGCTTGAACATTGGATTTCCTAATATCCCACCCCTGCTATACAAACACTTAACTATATTGTAAACAAAAGTACAATGAGAAACCACTTAATGGCCCTGAGAGGAGCCAATTGCAATGAATAAGGATATTTGTAAAACACACAAACTAGAAACAAAATCAACAATATATTAATGAATGTCTCAATCAATGCTGTACACAATGTACATATAAATAGATAAAGAAAACATTGAATCAATTCCCGGGTTTTCTTGGACTCTAATAACCAATTACCCTAAAACAAACTAACCCAAGGATTAGTTGTCTAACATTCCCCCCTTAGTCTGAAGGGATATACCAAAGTCTAAGAATGAGACCTCAAAATGTAGAAATGTGTCTCAGCTAAGAGTTTAATTTCTATTAGAAATTATTTTTAAGGATGACCGCAAAATGAAGATGGGTGAACTCAAAGTCTCAACCAACACCAATTCTAGAACTATCACAACAACTCCTCCAACAATTCTGAATCTGGAAGTGATCGTTCACAAAAACTCAATCAACTAAAGTCTCACAACTCTAGCTCTAATTGGTACAGGTTGTGGCTTAGGATGTGGATCTCTGACTCAGGCTCGTTTTACATCTCGAACCTATAAAAGACTTCAAACAATTCCCCACTTTTTAGATACATGGTGAGAAGTATTCGTCATCACTGTAATGCTCGTCGACATGCTTGAAAAAATCCTGATGTATGATCTATAAATATTATTCGCCTCTTTTGACCATTCCCAAGAAGAAATCCATTTGAAAGTTTGTTTATATGTTGCAGTAGTCTTCTTTCTTGAACATATGTTTGAATCATGATTTAACTTTCCACAATGCTAAAATGGGTGAATATCAAAACACTGATCTTTCATTGTCCAATATGTTACACTACTGGCATTTGTCAACTAAAAATAAGGAAAACGTATTTTTCCCAGTTTTTACAATGATCTTTATTATTTTCGATCTGTTGATTCGACCAGTCGGGATTTGACCAGCCCACCATTTATTTCTTATACCAGCAGGGTTTTATTTCAATTTTTTTCCTACTGATAAAATGATGGAAATAAAAGCATAAATTAATTAAATTTGACCTCGACACAAAATACTGATTCTCCCATCCTCTCAGTATTTATAATATTTGGGGCCTTAATTGAGCAAGTGGTGGCTTGCATATTCAAGGTGTAGTGAAATTCTTCAGGTACGGGCTTGAGAACTTGGGAGTGGTGGCTTCCATCCAGTGGTGGTTGAGCAAGACTTATTGGGAGTGGCAGCTTCCAACAAGTGGTGGCCTACAAATTCAAGGGAGTAGTGCCTTTATACAGGTGGTAGCCTGCAAATTTCATATAAGTAGAGCAAGTTGTGGCTCACATGATTGGAAATTTATGGCTTGCACACTGGTGGTGGATATTGACTATGTAGAAGAATAATTTTATAACAATATAAGAAGAGAAAAGAAAAACATTCAATGGTGTTTTTCTTTTCTCCCTTTGGGTTTCCACATTACATTTGGTGTCTTGTTGTATCATTGGTGTGTTTTTTCCCATTTTTAATTGCGCTTGTGAGGATCACTACTTATGTTTATTCTTATGTGTGTTTCTCATGATTATATATGTTCTACTACTCGTTAATTGCTTAATGTAATGATGGTAAATTATTGCATAATTGAGTAATTGTTTAAAAAGAGAAAAGTTGGTATTAGCACACAATACTAATTCACCCCCCACTCTCAGTATTTTTCATCACTTCCAAATATTAGGATTAGCACCTAAAATTTCCAACAAGTGGTATCAAAGTGGGGATCGTAGCAGCAACTTAATTGTTAGAGAGAAGGTCTAGGAATATCACGTGAAAATTTTGAAAAACAAATTAGGATGAATTGTCAGGGAATGTCTCTGCTCACAACGACAAATTTCAAGGTATGGAAAGAAAAGGTAAAATATCTATTATTATCTGTTGGATTTGACATTTGGTAGTTTTTTTGTGAAGGATGCAGAGAGAATTATAGTTCAACACAAGCGATAAAAAAGGATGCTTTAGCAAAGATGTATAATTTATGAAAATTTCCACAATACAGATTTGGAGAAGATACAATATCTGAAATATGGAAAAGATATTTGGGACAAAATAGAGGTCATGCTTGGAGGTAATAGCAATAGCAAGGTAGAGGTCAAGAAGAAGACTGAGAAGAATAAAAAGAAGAAGACTTATCAAATGAAATTATCTCAACCAGAAGAACCAAATCTCGTAAGCATGGATAGTTTAACTGATCTTGTGAAGAATCTGAAAAATCAAGAATGTACTGTAGTAGAATGGATCTAAAGGTATAAATTTCAATGGATTTTTTCAAGTTATAATCTGGATGGTTCTGATTTTAGGTGTATTGAGTTTCCTAGTGAAGATGAGGATAATGCTAAACTTCTTAGTTCTAAGTATGACTCTGTCATGGATGTAGTAGAGAAATTATCTGTTGAGGTTAGTAGAATGATAGTTGCATGTAGAGATAAAAAAAATTATTCCATATTTGTGAAGAAAAATAAATGATCTTAAGGATGAGATTATCAGTTTGAGGACCCAAAGAGGAAATAAAAAATAGATAAATTGGTTATGAGTAGCCAACAAAAGGAGAAGGAGTGTTGAATTTTATGACTTGAAGGAGAAGTTGTCACATTGGGAAAGCAACTTGAAGAAAAGGAGAACAAGCAGAAGCAAGAAAAGATTAAAAAGGCTTTGAAATGTTTTCTTGAAAATCGAACATCTCCATTGAAGAGATTTGGTCTTGGTTTTCAAAAGGGAGAGTACATCTTGCATGCAACCAAGAAAAACAATGTAGATACAAAAGTACCTATAGCTAGCAATAGTAATAGAAAGAGAAACAACCACGAAAAGAAGCAACAAATTTAGAAGAAACTGAGATGAAAACCTTAGGGAGAATTTACCGCTAAAATGTATGTATCTCCTAAGGTTAGAGATTGTGGCAGATCTGTCAAATTCCAAAGGAATCAAAGCCCATTTATTCCTTTCATGGACGAGGTAAACTATTACAATTGCCACAAGTTTGGACATGTAGCAAAAAGTTATCGAAGAAAAGTGTACAAATTGAGTCAATAGAATGTGCAACAGTTTGGACAACCATGGAGATCAGCCAATAGGGGTAGTAGTTCCTTTAATGGTTATTATTTTTCTTGTAAATTTTTTGGCCGGAAGGAAATTAACTACAGATATATCCCATGGAGGAGAGATATGTTTTATATGAAGCATAGATCTATTTTGAGAAGTGGGAGTTTTGATCCCCTCACATCATGACATCAATTGTGTGGAGTGTTATATGTTTCACAACTTTGGTCACATGGAAATGTTAGAAAAATTGAACACTACTAAGTGGGATGGTGGGGGGCGGGTGGGGGGGTGTGGTGGGGGGCGAATCAACAATGTGTCTAATGATATATTTTTACCAATTTTAACTTAAACACATTCATGCATTAAATTGATATATATATATATATATATAAGCACATTCATGATATGTGTTTAAGTTAAAATTGGTAAATATATATATATATATATATAAGCACATTCATGATATGTGTTTAAGTTAAAATTGGTAAATATATATATATATATATATATATATATTTGAGCAACTAAACCAAAACAACCATAAGAGAAACAATGTAAAACACAATCATCAAACACATGAGAACATAATATATCTAGTGGAAACCCTTTTAGGAGAAAAACCACCCTTATTGATGTTGCATTTCTCTGAATCTTATACTATGTGTCAATAAAAACTATGTCTTTTAAATACATTACCAGCTACCACCGGCTAGGAGACTCGAGCTCATATACAAATAGCTATCCACCACCAACTAGGAGACACTATCCCAAAAATAATGTGAGGTGGTGGTGACTAAATATTCTAGGTGCCACTAAGCATAAGCGACCAATTCCGCTACACTGTTACTAGTATCAACTGGCATAGAATGACTACTCCAAGTTACAAATATCCCACTTTCCAGAGGCCACACCTCCACAAATCTATGCATACATTTATTTCATTCATTTTGAAACTAGATGACCAAGAAGCTATGCTCAACAAGACTCAGCTGTGATATCAAACCAAAGGAGTGATACAATCTCATCAAATCATAAAAACACCACAAACAATATGCTCTCTACTCTAAAAAAACGTGGCTCCAATACATACATCATATTTTCAATAACATAATCATCGGAAAACATAGACACAACTCACACTCAGCGATAATAAAAAGACATCAAACCCTTAAAAAATAATATGCATAAAATAATATGGAATTCTCCCATATGCACCAGAAACCCTAAAAAAATGAATCAAGCACAAAAATATGAGACACTCTATGCTTTGTTTCTTCTCTTCCAGTAAAGTCTGCTGCATGTACTAAAAAGTAACCTCTGCTACAACATCAATTCAGCTCCACAAACTGATATTTTGCTTCAGTAATATACTACAAGCCTTCAAATTTCTCATTCGACAAGTATCTGCACTCATAAACTTATGTATCTTAGCTCACTAATATGGTTGGAGCATTCTTCCTCTCTGCAACCCTCTTTTACTATCAATGACAATAACCAATAATTTCTCAAATCCAAAATGGGATATAGATGATGTCCTCGGTGAATTCATAAGTGAAAAAATTTGATGAAATCCATCCATAATCATTAATGCTTCTACATTAAATGAATTCACACCCATTGGAGAACTTTTTCAACCATTTTTGAACTTATCCACTTAATTTCAAAGCTTCTAGGAATTACCAAGTTGAATTTCTCCTGACGTGCACGAGGAATGAAGATCAATTTTAAATTTGGGCCTCAGCCGTAGGGAGAACACAAGAAAATATCGGCTAAAAATATTACAACCACACCCATGACACTCGTATATCTCGACTGAAGGCTTCCGACCGCACCACTGACACTCTCTCCTAGTGGTTGGGGCAAAGCATAAGAGAAAACCAAGCATCCTCTACTTAGAAAGTATACCAGTTTCTTGCACATAATCATCAGCACTTGTACACACTTCCAAACCTATGCCAAGATCTGTGACACTTAAACACGTAGGCTAATCATCACAACTAAGGGCCACCACAAATTTGACCTATAAGCCAATAAGAAAATGGTTAAAATGAGTGCCAACAACCATGTACTCTCCTCACACACCTGAACAACATGAAACACCTCTGCACAACTCTGTAGCACCTCTACAAGAAAGCCAAATGTGATATGCCATCAACTGATCAACTAGGCCTAACATCTCTGCAAATTGAACACAAGGACCGAGGGGGAGTCATTAGCAGGAAATTTTGTTTCTAAAAGTTTTTTAATACTATATTTAACGGGACACATTCTCGATGAAGGATTAGGGGATTCCATGCCCAATAGTGATCATATTAAAAAGGTATAGACCACACCAGAAGTCACTATCCATCAATATCCATAATTATTCCTCAACTCATAGTCATCTTGCCTCTCTTGTCTCCTCGGGTGCTTCATATTTTCAGCACCAATGATTTTCAGGATTCATCTGAACGACCCTAAATTCACAGGGCATGTTGTGGTAGATGATAGGTTCTGGAGTGAGTCTTCCATGGCGTTACCAGTTTGGAAGAAATCTCTGGTGTTCACCTGCATCAGCTTCACTCTATACGATCTGAGCAGGAACCTCGCCTTCAAAGTGGACATCTATTGCTCCGATCTGAAGTTTGAAGTGCTTCTCATGGATGTTGCAGGAATGGTTCTCCTCACTATGCGACACAAGGTATACATAGAATACCACTCTATTTACTTTATTACTCTAACAAAGAATGATTGATTGCTGCAATGTTTGAAAGGTCATCTGAATTATATAACTTTATGTTAAACAGAGGATGTCTCTGCATAATGAATGAAAATGAGTTTTGGGAAAATTCCAAGACCCCAAAAACCATTGTTTGTCGTGAAAAGGGTGCCCTTCCCGTTGATTCCCAAAAATAAGTTAATAAAGGTGTATGTCGGTGTTTCTACTAAAAACAAGCAGAAGCCGTACTATGATTACCATATCGAAGGCTGTTATGCTAAGTGTTATTTCACCATTCTCAACAACTCTGGTGACCTCGTTGCAGAGCTATGTTTCCCATAAATGCATGCTTCAATTCTGGTCAATAAAGACTATTTTGAAGTTCAGGGAATTCCCGTAATATTTAAAAATCTAAGAGACATGGAGAGGTCAAACAATTGACCTCACCCATATGAATAAGATTGTGAAATATTAGGGGATTCCTCAATATTAGGGCAATCCCCAATATTCTAAAATATTAAGGGAATCCCCAATCGAGTTAAATTATGCGTGCGGGGGTTGTTGTGTGTAGATGCAATGTTCTGAAAATAATTGTGATTTTGCAGGTGAAGCCAAAGAAGGTGAGATTTGCTGTGATGAATCTTGGAGGAGATGTGTTCAATCTGGTAGTGTGGCCTGGTTACGTCCAAGCCTTTATTATGGGGTTGATTGTCACTTTAGATCAGATAATGCCGTTTGAATGATGGGACATCAATTCTATTGTGTGGTAGAGCGAACGAGAGGAAGGAATAAATTTTAGGATTTCCTCCTCTCTTGTTACTCCAATTTCCAAATTTCGCTGCAGAACAATTCAAGGTGAAGTTCTCAATTCATTCTACATCTCTATTTTTTCATTCGTTCATAAATGTGCATAATGCCATGTTTACTGCTATTCATACTTTCTGTATATAATTTGTGCGGAACGAAACTCCTTTCTGAGTTGGATAAGGATGGTGAGACCTTATCTTTTTATATTTCCAACTCAACTAAAATCGGTTTGAGATAGAGGAAAAATCCAAAAAAGGAACTAACTTTGAAGAGTTTTATACAATGAATATTGGGGATATTTACTCAATTTTCCTCATGCCAAATCTTTCTTTCTTTGACAAAGTTTCAGATTTACTTTGTTATGTAAATTGTCATTTGACCTCTGTATTTTAGAGGCTATTTTCAAGTGATATCCAAAACTATTTAAGTTTCATTAGCTTGAATGGGATATGGGGAATTGAAATGTCACGTTATATTAAGAAACTAAATTCGAGACAACTTCACATAACACTCTCTGTATTTAATTGCAAAATCCATCTCGTGATTTTGAAATCTGTATCATGAGTGGAATTCATATATGTTAATTTAGTTACAGATTTTAAAATATTTTATAAAATATAATAAAATTTATAAAACTACACTCAACTTGACTAATTCTAATGGTTAGGAGTATGCGTTTCCTCTTAAGAGGTCACATGTTCAAAACCAAATGCAGTAGATTATGTATGCCTTGGTAGACTTAATTCTTAAGAGAATGTGTAGAGTATGTATGCCTTGTTACACTTAATTCTTAAGAGAATGTGTAGAGTATGTATGCCTTGATAGACTTAATTATTAAGAGCATGTGTAGAGTATGTATGCCTTGGTAGACTTAATTTTTAGGAGCATGTGTTTTCTCCTAAGAGGAAGAGATAGTTGATGGGAGGCGGATCCTTTGTCCCAAAAAATAAAAGATCTCATACACCAATTTAGTGTCTAATTTGGTAGTGACCTTAAAATTAAATAATAATAAATATAATAAAATTTATAAAATATGAAATCCAATCATGCTCAATTTTTTGCAGTCCACAAAAATATGCAAACCAGATTATCCCTTAAGATGAGTACTGTGTGTATGATATAGGTAGATGAATAAGTCACATGTATGGGCTGCTGGAAATACATGTTCGAGATGGTGCAACCCTGTTCACATGGTGAGGAGCCATGAGACATGGCCGTGGCCATATGGAATATGCCATGGAAAATATGTCACCTTTTTCCATGCTAAAAGACCTCGAACCAAGCGGAAGGCAGAACCCATCTCCCCATGCCTGGTTTTCGAAAAACAAAGACATAGCTTTTTCGATGAGGATCAAATTAAAAAATAGAGGGATTTCCTTTTAGGTGTTATCCCATAAAAATTATTATGAATAAATTATCGATAATTAAATCAATTTAGATTTTATTGGTTTATAGGTTCAAATTTTAGGGAAAACCTAAACTCGACCATATATATATATATTTCTTTTTGGATAAGTGGCTGAGCCGTTTCTTGATGAGCGGTTGTGACATATATGGAAGAAGAGCCGAAGAGTTTAGAAACAGTGGTGATTCTTAGATGAAAAGAGGGTAGAAGGGTAAGATAATAGAAGAGAAAATATAATTAGTGGGATGAAGGAATGGCTTTATCCGCATTCTACAACAATCATCAAGCAAACAACATCACCAAGGCATAGGAGGTTTTTCATCATCATGTTACAGGAGGTCTAGGAAACAAAAAATAATGCTCCTGCAATAAAATGAATATGTTGGCCATTGGTTGTTGCACATGGGAAATGCCAGAAGACACCTGGTAGCAGAGACAAAACATGGATAACGGGCTATGGAGTCATCTTATGCGCTTTTTGATTAAATCTAGTGGAAAAGTTAATAGGGAACTTGAACAACATCAGTCCACACTGTGTGGTAAGTGGAAGTGGTTTATCTCATTCAATAGACCCTGAAAAAGCCTTGAGGTTCAAATTTGTCATCATTGGTGGAATACTGGGGGATGTCTTTGTTGATGTTGTCGTCATTAAACTATTCTGGGAGTCGAGATACTCTTATGATGACTTTGGAACTCAGGTATTGATCCGCTCGTTTTCTACATCTGTTGATTATTGGTTCATGTTGCCCCAATAGCGAGATATTTCTTTATGTTTACTCCTTCCACTATCTCCCTGCTAGTCTACATTTTGCGATGGTCACTTTGGACATTCTGATGTCTCCTGTGGCTGGATGGCAGTGATCAGAAATTTCAAATTATTTTTGAAGGGTGAGAATTCTGGGCTAACACCCGTGGAGGACAATGTATAATCTGTAGATCTCCACTTATTAATGTAATATTGTAACATTTATTGGACTACTTTATTTGGAGGTGAGAGCGTCCAATTTCAGATGGGGTAGGTTGAATTATCAAGTGGCAGACAAACCACTCTTCATTAACGTCATTATTTCATCGTCATCTGTGTTATTTGGGAGGCTCTAACCTTGGGGAATGGGGATCAAAATTTAATTGTTGGAGCCGGATAGGCTAATTTTCACATTGACGATGACCTTGGTTTCTCATTACTATTTTGGGGACAATTGTGGCGGGCCCCGATTCTTCCCTAGCGGAATTGGATACATATGAATTCAACGAGGCTTGCATGTCATGGAGGTGGTGGAAGGAGGAGGTACGTCTAACCTTTGACGTGTGTCAAATAACCCGAAGTCCACTAGAAGAAGTTGAGAAGCCACCTTGCAGGACTTGCTCATCTCCACCTTCTAGTATGCAGTGTAGTTTCACAGGGTGTCTTCTAAGACCTTCAACTCATCCCTTTAAACCTTCAAACCTTTGGATGAGAGCCATCTATTGAGCTTCGAACATGACGTAATTTGGGATCATTATGAAAGCCTACAAACTAGAGCATTAGTGGGTTGTTATTTTTTTGATAAACACTGTAAGGTGAACATGATTAATTGGCTAACTCAAGCTTGGATGAAGTTGCTTGAATATCCTCCAAAGACTTGCAAACTATAAAATGGATGGTTCAACTTCCATTTTATGGAACCTGAAGATGTGGGGGAGGTGCTCCAAAGGCCGTGGGTGCTTGGATGTTGTTTTTTGGCTCTACACAAGTGGTATGTTGGATTTAACCCAACCAGAGACACCCCACAGAACCATATGGTGTGGTTGAAATTGCCAAGATTACCATTATAATTCTTGATGATGCATGTCATTTCAGCCATAGGTAACAGCATTGGCACTTGCCTCTTTTTCTGCCCCAAATGTCTGGGGGTGTTTGATAAACACGTGGCTTAGTTACTAGTTGAGTTATATTTTTCTGGAGGCCTTCTTACTCATATACAGCTGGAGTGGGATGCACTAGTTCACAGAAAAATTATAGACTATTGGAATATCCCATTCCGATGTCACTATTATCACCAAACAAGGAATTTTATGAGGAATTGTCTGCGGTGGAGGATCGGAAAATTCGTGTTCTCGGCTGCAGATACTGGTCGAGGTGTTATCAAAGATGGAGATTATCGAGAAGGGACGACGACTCACATGCATTTTACTTCAAATATGGACCTCATTCTTGGTAATTTTGTAATGTATTATCTTACTCCCACTCATATAAATGCTCATATTATAGTTGGGGAGTGGAGTCTAGTTCTGAATGGGGGTCGTGACCTTATAGGCGGTTTAGGTCACTGCAGGATGGGGGGTGGTAACCCAACACAGTTAGAGTGTCTCCACAAGTTTTTGAAGGAGTTTCAATGGACCCCTCTACCCCTTCTCGAAATTAATTTTTTTGATGGTTTTTGGACCTAGGGTCAAGATAATCCACCTCATGTTTCTATGCCCACTACTCTCCCATAGGAAGATCTCTCCACCCTGTCTTCGAATTGTTCACCTCCGTCCTCCCCTGGCCATGATGCCCTGATGTCACCCACAAAATCTATTGTCAGTGACCTGGATTTCATGCTACATAACCTGAAAGCCCAGTTAGCTCCTTCGGTGGTCATATTGGTCAACCTCCGTCGCTTCCTATTGTTATTAGCCCCTCGTCGGTCTCCAATGTAATAATTTGCAAAGGTAAATGAAGACCCCGTCTCAAGAGAAAATCCATCAGTTCGGGGGTCACTGATTTGGACTTACAACAGGGAAATTTCATGGATGTTCCAGTTTCCCTTTCTTTAGACAGGGTCCTTAGAGCACCGGTACCATCTAGTAATGTTCCCTAATGATTGTGTGTTCACTGAATTTACGAGGGTCGGGGGGGAGGGACAGTTTTGTTTCTTTTCGGGAGTTCTTCTAGAAACTCAATCAATTTTTTATTTTCATTCAAGAAACAATGACTATGGTTGACAAATCTTTATCCTTCTTTCATGCTATGTTTCTAGCATGGCACATGGAGGCGAAGGATGTAGAGGGGAGATCGGGTGGTTTGGCAGTGATCTCAGATCCCCGTTGGGAAGACCTTAAATATTTTATTTTTTTTGGTGGAATTTT
This sequence comes from Pinus albicaulis, assembly GCA_034641835.2. NCBI lineage: Eukaryota > Viridiplantae > Streptophyta > Pinopsida > Pinales > Pinaceae > Pinus > Pinus albicaulis. The sequence continues at coordinate 895,318,042 of CM076573.1, forward strand.
ACTGGAAAATAATTTTAGAGGTCTAAAGCATAAGATTCATCTGGTCAATTTGTTTTCCCTATACTTAGACAGAGTACAATTCGGGAGGAATATGGAGGTATGTGGGATCCTCACTCCAGAAAACTAAATTATTGTTGGAGACTTTAACTGTACATTAAATTAAGGGGATATCTAGGGAGAATATGACAGATGAGACCCATTGATAGAATACATTGGGGATCGGGTCCGAGATTGAAACTTAAGGGATATTGAACTGGAGAAAGTTTTCCCAACTTGGTACAACAGTCGTAAGGGGAAAGATTTTATAAGCAAAAGAATTGATAGATTCCTGGTATAGGAATACCTTCTTGTTCATATGGGGAGAGTAAAGTCCTAGGTGGCGGCCCTAATAATCTCTGATCATAGGACGATTGTGATGGAATGGAAATTCGAGAAAAAAATGAGGGGGTGCCCTTTCAAATTTAATAGGGCATGGTTAGAAGAAAAGGATTTCAATACTATGGTTCGAGACTACATATGTTCACATAGGAGGGAGGCCAGGACTCCTATGGAATATTTATCTTACGCATTAAGAAGATTTACAAGGATGGTCTCTGAGTGGGAGAGAAAAAAGAAGCGACACGTGATTTTAGAATTGGAGTAGATTGCCATAGAAACTGCTTAGATATTAGAAGATATGGATGATGGGGACCTCCCCCCTAACGGATGGTCAAGGCTCAAAAATTTGGAGACGTAGAAAAGGAAGATACTTCTCATTCAAGAACAAACCTGGAGACTTAAGAGTCGAACAATCTAGCTTTAAGAAGAAGATCGAAATACCAAATATTTTCACTCCTTTTCCAATGGTATAAAGAATACAAATTCCGTATGGAACATCAATGTTGAGGGGAACATCTATAATACTACTGATAAGATTCAAGAGGAGGTAGTAAAGTACTTCGAAAGTTTATACAAGGCAAGAGAGGGACCATTGGTGGAGGCTCAGTTATGGGCGTTGGAAGACTATCCCCTGATGTTTGTGAAAGTGGAAAATAACATACTGAATAGTATTTTTATTATTGGTGAGGTGGAGGGGGTGCTCAAGTATTTTCCTCCAGACAAGAGCCCGGGCCTGGATGGGTGGACTCCATAATTTTTCATCCACTTCTCATATTTATTTATTCATGATATAAAAAATCTGGTAGAAGAAGTGAGATAGAAGGGACATGTACATGGTGGAGTTAATTCAACTTTCCTTGCAGTCATTCTGAAGAAGAAAGGTTCATTGAAATTTGAGGACTATAGGCCCATATATCTGTGTAATACCCTATATAAATAATATCAAAGATTATTGCTGAAATAATTAAGGATGTTATGTCAAGATATATATCCCTGGAACAGTTTGGGTTTCTCAATAACCATATCATCCATGATGTCATTGCATCTCCCGAGGAGATTCTACATTCCATCCATACTCGGAAATTGGAAGACATTGTCATGAAAGTGGACCTTAGATAGGCGTATGATCGAGTGGATTGGGCCTTTCTGAGAATGATACTTTACAAAATCAGAATGGTCAGCGAAACAGTGTAATGGATCATGAGATGTGTCAGCAACACATCGATGGCGATCCTCATCAATGGTGCTGCATCTAGATTTTTCAAACCGGGCAGAGGACTTCACCAAGTGTGTGCTCTTTCGCCCCTGCCGTTTATTTTGGTCATGGACACTTTTAGTATCAATATTAACAGGGTTGCGGATGTGGGCCAAATTTGTGGTATCAAAGTTACTGAACATCGAGAGATCACACACAATTTTTTTGCTGATGATGTGATGATATTTGGGTTGATAATTAAACAATGTTGGATCATTCTGAATAACATATTCCAAAAATTATGTCAGGAATCGACGATGTTGGAAAATGAAGTTAAGTCATGTTTATTCAAATCAGAAGGGGGCCAGGTGATTATTGAATAAATTGGGCATATTTTCAATTTTAGAATCTTCCCTCTTGCGAGAGGCTTAAAATATTTGGGCTTTTGTCTTAAGCCCTCCCATTACTGTGTGGGTGACTAGGTATGGATCTTAGACAAGTATCGAAGAAGGATAAAAGAATGTCAAAGGGAGGGAGGCTGGTACTAGTGTAGGATGTCCTCCAGCAGCTTACCTTATACTGGGCACATATTTTTTTTATTCCTAAGACCATTATCGATAGAATCATAAAAACGTTCCAAATTTCATGTGGAATAGAGGCGGGAGGTAGGGAAGTATCATCTTACCAGATGGGAGCATATCGCACTACTAGAGCGGGAGGACAGGGGGGGGGGGGGGCTTTTTGGATGTGGATGCCATCAGGAAGACACTTTTAATGAAATCATTTTGGATGTACCTACATAATCCAGGCATTTGGAGCGATATCATTAAATATAAGTATCTCAGGACATATAATCTATAGGAGACGTACATCTCAAGATGGGAGAACTCTGGCAGGGGGTCATATATTTGGAACGGTTTCAAGAAAATTTTGCCCTTGTTCCAGAGGATGTTACAGTGGAGTTTTGAAAATGGCCGGAAAATATTGATCAGGGTAGGGGATATTCGGGGACTTCCAAAGAACCATTCCACCAGTGCAAAACTAAGAAATTTTCTGAATGGCAAATGAATATTCTGCTTGGGTCCAATTATAAAACATTGGTTGGAGGGCGCTCCAAGGTGGAAGGAGGCTGAGGACATGGGTATCCATGGACCCTTGGAAACAGAGTGGACAAAGTATCTAGAAGTTTTAAGATGCATGGGGTGTAGACACAACAAATCTGGTGATTAGGTCACGTGGGGTGGTTTAATGAACAAAGGAAAAATAATTACCATATTTGATTAATGTTCAATATGGGCAGACTGGGAAAATTTGGTTTACCAAGATCTGGAAGGTCAAAATCCAGACAAAAATTATTATATTATTGTGGTTTGTCTAGAAGGAAAAAAACTTGATGTGGAAAAACCTCAAGAAAAAAGGTAATATTGGGCCCGGGATTTGTTGTCTGTGCATGGAAGCGGATGAAGATAACACCCACATTTTTTATAGATGTACTTTTTCATGAGAGATGAGATGCTAAATGTGCAAACATTTCAATTTACAGGAATGAGATTACCTGTCCATCGAAGAGTGCACAAATTGATGGTTCGAGAAAGGTAAGCACTTTAGAAACATTCCATTAATTTTTCTCTAGAGACTGTGGAGCTACGGGAACAAGTGGTTATTTGAAGAGCAGAAATGTACACCTGGTTTGGTCACTACATAGATCATTCAACATTGGGGAGCTCGAGGATTCATCATAAACCTCTTCGTGATCTCTCGATCAGACTGAGACCCTTTTAAATTCATTATCTTGTTGTTCTCCGATGGTGCAGCTCAAAACATGAGATGTGGATGTGGAGCTTGGCTTATGATCACTAAAAAATGCTATTACAAAATCCACAGGTTTGGCGGACACGAGACTAATATAAGGGTGGAAATGTTGGCCGTGTGGGCACTACTATGGTTTACCAAGCAACTTTATATCAAAAAGCTTTGGGTTTTTGGGGACTCAAGTTCTCATTGATCACCTGAATAACCAGAACTCTTTGGCGCCTAGACATCTATCTAGTTGGATAGATAAGATAAACGACCTACGAAGATCCTTTTCCATGATCTCTTTCACACACACATATAGGGAGAAGAATGAAATGAGAGAAAAATTATCTAGGATAGGTCTGACAAGGACTTTTGGTGAGATGCAGTACGAACTTATAGATACCTCAGGCTATGGGGTGAAGCGATTTTTGAAATTCTTCTGAGTAGCTGTCACAAGTGGAGATACAGTGGACGTGCACATAGATTTCATGGTAGATGTAGAATGCATACTAAAAATAGGAACTCTGGACCATTTTTGTTTTTTGGGCCATTGAACTGAACCTCTATGATAGTTGGAAGAAAATAGGGGAAAGCCGTCACATTGAAGGAAGGTTGTCAGATTAAGATCTACTAGTTACCAATAGTTCTGGATAACTGTAACTCTATCATTGGATCACCATTTTTTTTTTGTTCTGAATTCCAGTACAGTGATAATCCCTGCTTAATATGGCAATAATAATGAATAGTGAACACAAAACTGAATGTAAATTAGCAAGAATTTTTTGACTTTGTGCTGGTAATTAATATACACCGACGTTTTTCCATGGAAATTATATATATATATATATATATATATATATATATCTCACGAACACAGAACAATATCTAACACAGAAATATATCATAGATCTGGCCACTTTAGATTCTTACCAGTGCCGCGCATACTGATACGCAGGCTTCTTAGATCTTAAAAAACACTTCTTCAATATATTAATAAAATACTCTTTATAGACTCAGACCAAAACTTAGACTCAAACTCCGAATGACTCTATCTTCTACTTACGATCCTTTTATAAGGATATTACAAGGTAAACTGGTTACAACTTTTACCGGATACCGGATCTTATCCCATCATTCCTTTTGGCCAGATTCTAGGACATAGGATCTTTGCTGATAAGAGAGAATATTTAAAGTAAATACATAGTGGAAGTTCTTTACAGGATGAACTCCACGAAAGCCTTATCAAACACAATGGAGATTCTTACAAGGACGAACCCCACAAAACCCTTTAGCAAATAAAGTGGAATTCTTAATAATTACAAAAAACTTATGATATCAAAGAGTGATCATAAGCTATCGATCACTATTCTCCCATTCTTCAAAATCATCATCTTGGAATCTATCAGCCTCAATCTGTGCAAGTCGTGCTTCGATATCAAAAGTTCTGATGTCTACTGGGACGGCATCATCTAACCAATAAGGTGCAAATTCTCGAAGGCAGCAACAAAATGGAAAAGAGAAAGTATTGGATGGCCGAAAAATTGGCTCTACTAAAATTATCTTAGTAAAACTCACAAATAAATTAAACTGTGGTTCAAATGTATGGCTGTCTTCTATCAAATCCACTACTAAATCTTCATGCCTGAATTCAAATTCCATAGTATAATCATCTCTTCCTGCTATGTTCAGTTCCCAAGAAAGAGTACTTATTGTCTCTTTGAAATTACTTTCAAGCATCCAAGAAGTGCGTGGCATGTATTTATACAAGAAAAATTTGAACCAAGAACTCCAAGTATTCCATGGACTAGACGGTTCTGATGTATAGGCTAAAATTCTGACAGAACCATGAATTCTAGCTCTCTGGTGTATGATGAAATATTCCTGCCATGACCAATTAGTGTTTTGGATGAATGTAAAATATACAGGGTTTTGTTCTGGAGACACATTATAATAGACTCGCCAATCCCTATCTCTATATGGAAACTCACTATTATATCCTAACATGCATGACTCTAAATCTAACCATTTTTGCAAAGCTATTTCCATGACTTCAGGAGGAAGAGACTTAATTATGGAAACTAAACAATCCCAACAAAATTCATATTTACACTCACTACAAATGTTGACTTGAAAAGAATCTATATGCTTTTGATATGCAGAATATTCTCCTTGTAGAATTGGTCGAAACATTTTAATATCTTTGTTCTTTGGAGCACCTTCTCTGGTTAACATATTTGCCAAATAGTTCTCTACACCTGATTTGTAGACGATATCAAAATCAAAACCATCTAACCAAAGAGCCCATATTAACACTCGAGTGCTTCCTTGCTCAAGTAGTCTTTTATTGGAAAGGATGCCTCTCATATGCTTTAAATCTGTTCTAACAATGAACTTGGAGCTTTTGAGAAACAAGCAGAATATTTTGATTCCCTTTTTTACTACAAGTATTTCTTTGTGAGAAGAAGGATACTTGGTTTCTGCTGGATCAAAGGACCCTGATCTGTAGCCACAAACTAATTCTTTCTTTCCATGTTTCTGCAATAGCATTGTCACCCAAGTGTGATCTAAAGTATCTCTTTCCAAGACAAAAGGAAGATTAGTATTGGGAAAATTTAGTCTAGGCAGATTGTTTTGACAGCAATTGTCATTTTTGGAGTCCAATAAGATTCTTTCTTTAACCTTCTCTGCAAAACTTTAGTATCTCTTGCTTGGTGCTCATAGAATTGTCTGATGTAATTCAAGCATCTTAAAAATCTTTGGACAGATTTTATATCTCGCAAAACATCAGGAAATTTGAGTAGATTTATTAAGATGTGTGGTTGGTGCTGAATTTGGCCTTGTTCGATATGAAAACCAAGATAATCAATAGAAACTTTACCAATCTGGAACTTTTCTGCAGAATTTGATAAAACCAAGCCATGTTAAAAAACTAGTCTTTAAAATTGTTCTAGATGCACTTTATGTTCATTTACATCTCTACTGAAAATAAGCAAATCATCTATATATACAATAGTAAAATCTGTACTCCCAAAAATATCTTCCATCCTTTTCTGGAATTCTGATGGAGCATTCTTAAGACTAAAAGGCATTACAGCCTATTGGAACTTATCATGTGGTACTGTGAAGGCGGTCTTGTACCTTTCTTCTGGAAGTATGCCAATCTGCCAAAATCCGCTTTTGAGATCAAACTTACTGAAAATGTTGGCATTAGCAAGTTTGGCTAGCAGCAATTCTTTTTTTGGAAGAGGATATCTAATAGGAAGCAAGGCTTCATTTAAGGCTTTATAATTTATGATCAGCCTTTTCTTTCCTCTTTTTTGCTCACTATGTTTATTAACATAGAATGTTGGACAAGCCCAAGGACTTTTGCAAGGTTCAATTAGCTTCTGATCCAGTAATTGGGATAATTATTTTTGGCACAATGCTTTCTCTGTTGGACTCATTTGATTTGCACTTGCTGTGGATGAGGAACATAACCTTCTTTGTAAGGCAAAGCCACAAAATATTTTTCTCTTGTCCAAAAAGCATTTGGACATTCTCATGTGCAATATTTACGCAGTTTTTCTGCTACTGGTTGCAGCATATTTTTGCCATGCAACTCATCATTCTTGATTATCTTTTGTATCTTGGAAAGATCAACCAAAGTTGTGTGCAAGAGATCAGATTGTTCAGGAGGAACAACTATATTGTAATCACTCTTAGAAGGAAGTTATACACGACCAGAATATGTATTCAAGATGACTGACTCATGAGAAAAAGTATCAGGAATAAATCTTTTAAGGAAATCATGTCCTAAGAGCATATCAGAATGAATATCATAGTTGTATAAGGTAACATGTGCCGGGATGTCACCTAAAAATATAGGAAATTCAGGAGCAATGTGCTTAATTTCGATGATTTCTTTGTTAACAGCTCTAAAATAAATATTTGTAGGCTACCAATAGTATTCATGGATTGCTCCATATTTACAGCAGCTGCTCATGGTGCCAGAATCAATTTGAGAATCTAGAGTATATTCCCTGATTTTGGAAACTTTATTTTTATAGGAATAACTACTCTATCTCCCACATTAAGTATTTCAACAAGATCAACATCTTTGGATTTCATAGGCAAATCAGCTAGAATATCAATCATTAATAGCTTTGTCAATCTGGAGTTACATTCTTCATATTCAGCAAGACTATCTTGAAGTTTAGAGGAAATATGTACCATTTGATTTCTTGTTTATTGAATGACTGTTTCAAGTTGACTTAACTAATTGCGTAAGATGGATACCTGATCATTACTTGGTGATTTTTTTCCTGTGATCCTTAGAGGCTTAAAAATATCTTCAAATTATTTTTCAATTTCGACTTCAGATTCTTCATCCTTTATCCCTACCACCTTTGGGCAATGATGATAGTCGGAAGAAGGAACTTGGCTTTCAAGAGTATGCAATTTATCTTGAAGTCTTATTTTGATAGTGAACTGTCCTGGTGCAAGCTGAGATATCTGTAGCTTAATAGAGTTAATCTAGGATTGAAGATTTTCAAGAGGAGATATATGAAACATTTTGATGTTTGGAATAAATGTTTCATCAGAATCAGAACTATTGAAAGATGAACCAATAGCTATCTTATTGAAATCTCTTAATTCTTCAATGTCAATTTCTAAATTGGAAGAAGTATCAGACACTTAAAAATATTCACCATCAGAATGGGATATGAGATCCCAATCTTGAGGATCATGGATTGTGGAGAATATATCCATGATTTTCACCTATTGAGTAGTCTTTTTAGCTCGGAATTTATTTGAAAAATTCCCTTCTTTTCCACATATAAAACACCTGGTTTCTTTATTCAGTTTGGTTCTTCACCTAAAGACTACACGTTGTCGCCTAGCTTTCGTTGTAGGAAAATACTTTTTCCTTTGCGGAACATATTTACTAGGAGGATAATGACACTTCTTTGTTGTAGTCTTCTTTCTTGACTTTTTGTGACAACCAAAATCATAGGTTTCAGCAAAATTATTGCATAATTTTGTACTGAAATTGATTTGATTCTTAAAATTATTTTTGGCTTTCTCTACTACATATTCCTTCTGTAAGACAGTGATTATAAGCTATTGCAAGGTGGAAAAGACATAGATTCAATTTGAATGTTATTTGACTGGATATACTGATCTAACAAATCTGGAATCTTGCCTGGCATGGAAGCTATATAATATCTCAGATAAACAACATTATGTGGATATGTTGCTTGGTACAGAAGTTTTTGCATTACACAATAATACTCATGCAAATAATCTATATTGCATAATCTCTGAGAAAGGAATAATTGGGAATGATGTGCATAATCAATTGGAACTTGTCCTACAAATTCATGGATTAAAGAATCAAACAATGCTTTGAGGGATTCTTCATTCTCAACAATTTAATTTTTCTCATTCTCAGAGAGTTTCTCCCACCATTGTTTTAAAAATCCTCTAAAAGACCAAACTATCTGAGTGACGATATCTGACCACTGGGCTTTAGTTTCTGCCTTTCTTTGTAATTCCCAAGCATGTAAATGAAGAAAAGTATTAATTACTTCTGCATAGGATAGACAATCAATATTGGCCAACAATGCACTCCCAAATCCTTTTAGATGAGGATTTTCCATCCTAGTAGAGAGATTTTCTAGATTTTCTCTGTATCTAGAAAAGGGGCTAGAGGAGGCAGCTGCATGGGCTAATCTTGATCCAGGGCTTCTATTTCCTTTATTAGAAAAGAAAAAAGTTTCTTCTCTGTCTCTTTTACTGGATTCACTAGTAGCTTGTTCACCTGGTGTTCTAGATTCGACTTCCTCAGTTGGTTGAGGTCCAAAAAATGCCAAGACTGTAGGAGCTGATGTAGCTTTTTTCTCAAGAAGATTCTGGAGATTCACGTAGTTCTTGGGTACTGGCTGGGCTTGGATAGAAGGAAACTTTTCCAATTTCTCTTTCATTAAATCAATCTTTTCTCTTGCTAACTAGATTCCAAACTTTATCTTTTCAAAATCAAAGTTTTGGGTAGTTTTAATCCCTTTGAGAATAAGGCTTGTAAGTCCTTTGTTACGTTGGTTAGAGCTTGAAGAAATTGGAATCTTTAGCTTGGAACTAGCGAAATCAACATCACGATATTTAGGGGGAGATTGGGGCTTTGGAAGTGCTGAAGTCAAATGATCTAATGATTTAGAAATTATGCCCATATTTGAATGAATATCATTCAAAGCATGTTTATGCTCATTATGAAAACCAAGAGTTTCATTATAGCCAATATGGAGTTTCTTTATGTGTTCTTTGATTTCTAACACATATTTGGCTATGTCATCTATGTTCTGTAACATACAAACTATTTGGTAGTTTGTATAATTCTGCATTTTCTCTGATTCACTAGATTCTGGATTTGCTATATTTCTCATCTGAATCCATTGAAAGTCTGTCTTCATACCATTCTTGAAAGTTCTTCTAGCATTTCCTGGTTCTAGATGTATTTCTTGAATTCTTGCAATACTTTCACTATGGGCTCTGGGAAGGGTGAAACTCTTTATTTCAGGAATCATAACTTTGACACATTCCTGACAATTTTGATGCTGACCTTTATGTTCAGGAATCTCGATTTGGAATTTGGAACTGGTTCCTGAAGAATATGGTGTAGTGATGCAAAATTCACAATCATCAGGTAATCTAGAAGACTGAGATAATCTGGAGGACTGTTTACCCATTGGAATAGATTTTACTTTTGATGGTGGAACCACTCTATCTACTACCCCAAAAGAGGAGCGACCATAATATTGGGACATGGAGCGAGATAGTTGAGGATTGGTAAAACAAAGACTCTTTGTTCCATCAGGTGTGTCTACTAGATGTAATTTCTTATGCTGGGGGAGTGAATGCAGTTGTGGATATTTCTAAGAAAGAGGAGTGTATGTACTGTTCCATTCTTCAAGTAAAGTACATTCATAGAATCCTATCTGAAGTGGAGCAATATTTCCCAGGCCAACAATTACTCCTTCTCGTAGTGCTCTTTTATTCAATTTAGGATTCATAGGCAGCATAGAAGTAGACACAAAATGAACACAGATAGAACTATGCAACTGGGCAACATGGGTTTGTGGAGCTACATCAAAACCATTAAATTGAATATATGCATTCAAAAATTCATTGATATAGGGATCTTGAAGTGAGACCTGATAACGAGGAACAATGGATGACCAGACAGGACCATTATTCAAAGGAATTTGGAATCCTCCTAATAAAGCATCATTGAAGTTGTTGAAACGAGTATCCAACATACAAGTTAAACATGAAGTATTTAAACCTGGACGAATGAAAGGATTGATTCCAAACTGAATCATACCAATATGCACATATTTATAACCATGTTCTAATCCCTATTGGATGTCTTCTCCGTTTATCAAGGGAATCTGGTAAACATCTTGGCCAACTGAAATAAGGATATTTACCGATGTGAATCTAAAAAACTGTGCTGCTCTAAACTGAAAAATAGGTAGATTGTATAATTTATCTGCTCCAATATCTGGCAGTGACTAATTAGGCTGTGGTTCAAATTCTTGAACTAAAACTCTTTCATCATAAAGATTTTCTTCACTAGATTTATTCATAAAAGACCGTCTTTTCTGTTTAGATAATATTTTGTCTTCAGGATTACCAGTGATGAATTCACATTCGTTACTTTTACCAGCCATTTAGAAAGATATAAAAGTGCACCTGAATGAGAAATGATAAGTCTTTGTGCCTTCCGATGGCAACATGGCCGTCCTTCGCCTCAACGCCTTCAACAATGGCCTTACCTCCAACCTATAGGACTTACGTAGATGTAAAGCTTTTAGCTCCAATTTTCAGAAAATACACAGATCAACTAGATAGAAACCAATAAAACAACATAGGCAGAGAACCAGATGGCTCTGATAACACAGAACAAAATAGAACAATATCTCACAAACACAGAACAAGAACGTCGAAATTGAAAAAGAATTTGAAGATCTTTTTAAGCCTCTAAGTATCACAGGAACAGCTTCACCAGGTAATGATCAGGTATCCATCTTATGAAATCAGTTAAGTCAACTTGAAACAATCATTCAGCAAACACGAAATCAAATGGTACATCTTTCCTCTAAACTTCAAGATCGTCTTGCTGAATATGAAGAATGTAATTCCAGATTGACAAATCTATTAATGATTGATATTCCAGCTGATTTGCCTATGAAATCCAAAGATGTTGATCTTGTTGATATACTTAATGTGGGAGATATGGTAGTTATTCCTATAAAAATAAAAGTTCCCAAAATCAAGGAATATACTCTAGATGCTCAAATTGATTCTGGTGCCATGAGCAATCGCTGTAAATATGGAGCAATCCCTGAATACTATTGGTAGCCTACAAATATTTCTTTTAAAGCTATTAACAAAGAAATCATGGAAATTAAGCACATTGCTCATGACCTTCCTATATTTTTAGGTGACATCCCAGTACATGTTACCTTATACAGCTATGATACTGGTTCTGATATGCTCTTAGGACAGGATTTCCTTAAAAGATTTATTCTTGCTACTTTTTCTCATGAGTCAGTCATCTTGACTACATCTTCTGGTCCTATATAAATTCCTTCTAAGAGAGATTACAATATAGTTGTTCCTCATGAACAATCTGATCTCTTGCACACAACTTTGACTGATCTTTCCAAGATATAGAAGATAATCAAGGATGCTGAGTTGCATGGAAAAAAGACGCTGCAACCAGTAGCAGAAAAACTGCATAAAGATTGCACATCAGAATGTCCAGATGCTTTTTGGACAAGAGAAAAATATTTTGTGGCTTTGCCTTAAAAAGAAGGTTATGTTCCTCATCCACAAAAAGCAAGTGAAAATCACATGAGTCCAATAGAGCAAGCATTGTGCCAGAAAGAATTATCCCAATTACTGGATCAGAAGCTAATTGAACCTTACAAAAGTCCTTGGGCTTGTCTAGCATTCTATGTTAATAAACATAGTGAGAAAAAAAGAGGAAATAAAAGGTTGCTCATCAATTATAAAGCCTTAAATGAAGCCTTGCTTCCTATTAGATACCCTCTTTCAAACAAAGAATTGCTGCTAGCCAAACTTGCTAATGCCAACATTTTCAGTAAGTTTGATCTCAAAAGTGGATTTTGGCAGATTGGCATACTTCCAGAAGAAAGGTACAAGACCACCTTCACGGTACCACATGGTCAGTTCCAATGGGTTGTAATGCCTTTTGGTCTTAAGAATGCTCCATCAGAATTCCAGAAAAGGAAGACTGAGATAATCTGGAAGACTGTTTACCCATTGATGGTAAAGGTCAAGGAATAGATTTTACTTTTGATGGTGGAACACTATAAAAAGACCATCACAACTCCTGTAAAAGACCAAAATATTTGAGTGACGATATCTGATCACTGGGCTTTAGTTTTGGTATCAGAGCCATCTGGTTCTCTGTCCAGGCTGTTTGATTGGTTTCTATCTTGTTGATCTGTGTATTGTCTGAAAATTGGAGGTAAAAGCTTTGCATCTACGTAAGTCCTGTAAGTTGGAGGTAAGGCCATTGTTGAAGGCATTGAGGCGAAGGATAGCCTTTTTGCCATCCGAAGGCGCAAAGACTTATCATTTCTCATTCAGGTGCACTTCTATATCTTTCTAAATGGCTGGTAAAAGTAATGAATATGAATTCATCACTGGTAATCCTGAAGACAAAAGATTATCTAGACAGAAAATATGGTCTTTTATGACTAGATTTATGAATAAATCTAGTGAAGAAAATCTTTATGATGAAAGATTTTTAGTTCAAGAATTTGAACCGCAACCTAATTGGACACTGCTAGAGATTGGAGTAGATAAATTATACAGTCTACCTATTTTTCAGTTTAGAGTAGCACAATTGTTTAGATTCACATCGGTAAATATCCCTATTTCAATTGGCCAAGATGTTTACCAGATTCCCTTGATAAATAGAGAAGACATCCAATGGGGATTAGAACATGGTTATAAATATGTGCATATTGGTATGATTCAGTTTGGAATCAATCCTTTGGTCCTTCCAGGTTTAAATACTTCATGTTTAACTTGTATGTTGGATACTCGTTTGAACAACTTCAATGATGCTTTATTAGGAGGATTCCAAAGTCCTTTGAATAATGGTCCTGTCTGGTCATCCATTGTTCCTCGTTATCAGGTCTCGCTTCAAGATCCCTATATCAATGAATTTTTGAATGCATATATTAAATTTAATGGTTTTGATGTAGCTCCACAAACCCATGTTGCCCAGTTGCATACTTCTGTCTGTCTCCGGTTTGTGTCTACATCTATGCTGCCTCTAAATCCTAAATATAATAAAAGAGCACTACAAGAAGGAGTAATTATTGGCCCAGGAAATACTGCTCCACTTCAGATAGGGTTCTCTGAATGTACTTTACCTGAAGAATGGAATAGTACATACACTCCTCTTTATCAGAAATATCCACAACTACATTCACTCCCCCAGCCTAAGCAATTACATCTAGTAGAAAAACCTGATGGAACAAAGAGTCTTCGTTTTCCCAATCCTGAACTATCTCGCTCCATGTCCTAATCTTCTGGTCACTCCTCTTTTGGGGTAGTAGATAGAGTGGTTCCACCATCAAAAGTAAAATCTATTCCTAGACCTTTACCATCAATGGGTAAACAGTCTTCTAGATTATATTAGTCTTCCAGATTACCCGATGATTGTGAATTTTGCATCACTACACCATCTTCTTCAGGAACCGGTTCCAAATTCCAAATCGAGATTCCTGTACATAAAGGTTAGCATCAAAATTGTCAGGAATGTGTCAAAGTTATGATTCCTAAAATAAAGAGTTTCACCCTTCCCAGAGCCCAGAGTGAAAGTATTGCAAGAATTCAAGAAAGACATCTAGAACCAGGAAATGCCATAAGAAATTTCAAGAATGGAACTATGAAGATAGAATTTCAATGGATTCAGATGAGAAATATAACAAATCCATAATCCTGTGAATCAGAGGAAATGCAGAATTATACAAACTAACAAATAGTTTGTATGTTACAGAACATAGATGACATAGCCAAAGATGTGTTAGAAATCAAAGAACACATAAAGAAACTCCATATTGGCTATAATTAAACTCTTGGTTTTTATAATGAGCATAAACGGTCTTTGAATGATATTTAGTCAAATATGGGAATAATTTCTAAATCATTAGATCATTTGACTTTAGCACTTCCAAAGCCCCAATCTCCCCCTTAATATCATGATGTTGATTTGGCTAGTTCCAAGCTAAAGATTCCAATTTCTTTAGGCTCTAACCAACCTGACAAAGGACTTAGAAGCCTTGTTCTCAAAGGGATTGAAACTACCCAAAACATTGAATTTGAAAAGATAAAGTTTGGAATCTAGTTAGCAAGATAAAATACTGATTTAATGAAAGAGAAATTGGAAAAGTTTCCTTCTATCCAAGTCCAGCCAGTACCCAAGAACTATGTGAGTCTCCAGAATCTTCTCTAGAAAAAAGCTACACCAGCTCCTACAGTCTTGGCATTTTTTGGACCTCAACCAACCGAGGAAGTCAAATCTAGAAGACCAGGTGAACAAGCTACTGGTGAATCCAGTAAAAGAGACAGAGAAGAAAATTCTTTCTTTTCTAATAAAGGAAATAGAAGCCCTGGATCAAGATCAGCCCATACAACTACCTCCTCTAGCCCCTTTTCTAGATACAGAGGAAATTTAGAAAATCTCTCTGCTAGGATGGAAAATCCTCATCTAAAAGGATTTGGGAATACATTGTTGGTCAATATTGATTGTCTATCCTATGCATACGTAATTAATAATTTTCATCATTTACATGCTTGGGCATTACAAAGAAAGGCAGAAACTAAAGCCCAGTGGTCAGATATCGTCACTCAGATAGTTTGGTCTTTTACAGGAGTTTTAAAACAATGGTGGGAGAAACTCTCTGAGAATGAGAAAAATGAAATTGTTGAGAATGAAAAATCCCTCAAAGCATTGTTTGATGCTTTAATCCATGAATTTGTAGGACAAGTTCCAGTTGATTCTGCACATCATTCCCAATTATTCCTTTCTCAAAGATTATGCAATATAAATTATTTGCATGAGTATTATTGTGTAATGCAGAAACTTCTGTACCAAGAAACAAATCCACATAATGTTTCTTATCTGAGATATTATATAGCTTCCATGCCAGGCAAGATTCCAGATTTGTTAGATCAGTATATCCAGTCAAATAACATTCAAATTGAATCTATGTCTTTTTCCACTTTGCAACAGCTTATAATCATTGTCTTACAGAAGGAATGTGCAACAGAGAAAGCCAAAAAGAGTTTTAAGAATCAAATGAATTTCAGTACAAAAGTATGCAATAATTTTGCTAAAACCTATGATTTTGGTTGTCACAAAAAGTCAAGAAAGAACACTGCAACAAATTAGTGTCATTGTCCTCCTAGTAAATATGTCCCGCAAAGGAAAAAGTATTTTCCTACAAAGAAAGCTAGGCAACAACGTGTAGTCTTTAGGCGAAGAACCAAACCGAATAAACACACCAGGTGTTTTATATGTGGAAAATAAGGGCATTTTGCAAATAAATGTCGTGCTAAAAAGATTACTCAACAGGTGAAAATCATGGATATCTTCTCCACAATCCATGATCCTCAAGATTGGGATCTCATATCCCATTCTGATGGTGAATATTTCTATGTGTCTAATACTTCTTCCGATTTAGAAACTGATATTAAAGAATTAAGAGATTTCAATAAGATAGCTATTGGTTCGTCTTCTGATAGTTCTGATTTTGATGAAACATTTATTCCAAACATCAAAATGTTTCATATATCTCCTCTTGACAATCTTCTATCCCAGATTAACTCTGTTAAGCTACAAATATCTCAGCTTGCACCAGGATAGTTCACTATCAAAAGAAGACTTCAAGATAAATTGCATACTCTTGAAAGCCAAGTTCCTTCTTCCGACTATCGTCATTGCCGAAAGGCGGTAGGGATACAGGATGAAGAATCTGAAGGCAAAATTGAAAAAGAATTTGAAGATCCTTTTAAGCCTCTAAGGATCACACGAAAAACTTCACCAAGTAATTATTAGGTATCCATCTTACATAATCAGTTAAGTCAACTTGAAATAGTCATTCAACAAACAAGAAATCAAATGGTACATCTTTCCTCTAAACTTCAAGATAGTCTTGCTGAATATGAAGAATGTAATTCCAGATTGAAAAAGCTATTAATGATTGATATTGCAGCTGATTTGCCTATGAAATCCAAAGATGTTGATCTTTTTGATATACTTAATGTGGGAGATAGAGTAGTTATTCCTATAAAAATAAAAGTTCCCAAAATCAAGGAATATACTCTAGATGCTCAAATTAATTCTCGTGCCATGAGCAGCTGCTGTAAATATGGAGAAATCCCTGAATAATATCGGCAACCTACAAATATTTCTTTTAGAGCTGTTAACAAAGAAATAATGGAAATTAAGCACATTTCTCCTGAATTTCCTATATTTTATGTGACATCCCAACACATGTGACCTTATACGACTATGATATTGGTTCTGATATGCTCTTAGGACAGGATTTCCTTAAAATATTTATTCCTGTTACTTTTGCTCATGAGTCTTTCATCTTGACTACATCTTCTGGTCCTGTATCACTTCCTTCGAAGAGTGATTACAATATAGTTGTTCCTCCTGAACAATCTGATCTCTTGCACACAACTTTGATTGATCTTTCCAAGATACAGAAGATAATCAAGAATTCTGAGTTGCATGGAAAAAAGACGCTGCAACCAGTAGCAGAAAAATTGCGTAAAGATTGCACATCAGAATGTCCAGATGCTTTTTGGACAAGACAAAAATATTTTGTGGCTTTTACTTACAAAGAAGGTTATGTTCCTCATCGACAAAAAGCAAATTCAAATCACATGAGTCCAACAAATAAAACATTGTGCCAGAAAGAATTATCCCAATTACTGGATCATAAGCTAATTGAACCTTGCAAAAGTCCTTGGGCTTGTCCAGCATTCTATGTTAGTAAACATAGTGAGAAAAAAAGAGGAAAGAAAAGGATGGTCATCAATTATAAAGCCTTAAATGAAGCCTTGCTTCCTATTAGATATCCTCTTCCAAACAAAGAATTGCTACTAGCCAAACTTGCTACTGCCAACATTTTTAGTAAGTTTGATCTCAAAAGCGGATTTTGGCAGATTGGCATACTTCCAGAAGAAAGGTACAAGACTACTTCACAGTACCACATGGTCAGTTCCAATGGGATGTAATGCCTTTTGGTCTTAAGAATGCTCCATCAAAATTCCATAAAAGGATGGAGGATATTTTTGGGA
Source organism: Pinus albicaulis (assembly GCA_034641835.2). Taxonomy (NCBI): domain Eukaryota; kingdom Viridiplantae; phylum Streptophyta; class Pinopsida; order Pinales; family Pinaceae; genus Pinus; species Pinus albicaulis. The sequence goes on from CM076573.1 coordinate 895,335,803, forward strand.
GTACAGATTTTATTATTGTATATATAGATGATTTGCTTATTTTCAGTAGAGATGTAAATGAACATAAAGTGCATCTAGAACAATTTTATAGACTAGCTTTTCAACATGGCTTGGTTTTATCAGATTCTGCATAAAAGTTCCAGATTGGTAAAGTTTCTATTGATTATCTTGGTTTTCATATCGAACAAGGCCAAATTCAGCTCCAACCGCACATCTTGATAAATCTACTCAAATTTCCTGATGTTTTGCCAGATATAAAATCTGACCAAAGATTTTTAGGATGCTTGAATTACATCAGAAAATTCTATGAGCACCAAGAAAGATATACTAAAGTTTTGCAAAGAAGGTTAAAGAAAGAATCTTATTGGACTCCAGAAATGGCAATTGCTGTCAAAACAATAAAGAGTAAGATTCAGAATCTGCCTAGAATAAATTTTCCCAATACTAATCTTCCTTTTATCTTGGAAACAGATGCTTCAGATCACACTTGGGCGGTAGTGCTATTGCAGAAACATGGAAAGAAAGAATTATTTTGTGGCTACACATCAGGGTCCTTTGATCCAGCAGAAACCAAGTATCCTCCTTCTCACAAAGAAATACTTGCAATAAAAAACGGAATCAAAAGATTCCGCATGATTCTCAAAAGCTCCAAGTTCATTGTCAGAACAGATTTAAAGCATATGAAAGACATCATTTCCAATAAAAGACTACTTGAGCAAGGAAGCACTCGAGTGTTAATATGGGCTCTTTGGTTAGATGGTTTTGATTTTTATATCATCTACCAATCAGGTGCAGAGAACTATTTGGCAGATATGTTAACCAGAGAAGGTGCTCCAAAGAACAAAGAAATTAAAATGTTTCGACCAATTCTACAAGGAGAATCTTCTGCATCTCAAAATCATATAGAGTCTTGTCAAGCCAAAATTTGTAGTCAGTGTAAATATGAATTCTGTTGGGATTTTTTAGTTGCCAGAATTAAGTCTCTTCCTCCTGAAGTCATGCAAATGGTTTTGCAAAAATGGTTTGATTCAGAGTCATGCATGTTAGGAGTATATTATAATGTGTCTCCAGAACAAAATCCTGTATATTTTGCATTCATCCAGAACATTAATTGGGCATGGCAGGATTATTTCATCATACACCAGAGAGCTAGAATTCATGGTTCTATCAGAATTTTAGCCTATACATCAGAACTGTCTAGTCCATGGAATACTTGGAGTTCTTGGTTCAAATTGTTCTTGTATAAATACATGCCATGCACTTCCTGGATGCTTGACAATAATTTCAAAGAGACAATAAGTACTCTTTATTGGGACCTGAACATAGCAGGAAAAGATGATTATATTATGGAATTTGAATTCAGGCATGAAGATTCAGTAGTGGATCTGATAGAAGACAGCCATACAGTTGAACCACAATTTAACTCATTTGTGAGTTTTACTGGGATAATTTCAGTAGAGCCATGTTTTCGGCCATCCAATACTTTCTCTTTTCCATTTTGTTGCTGCCTTCGAGAATTTGTGCCTTATTGGTTAGATGATGTCATCCTGATAGACATCAGAACTTTTGAGATCGAAGCACGACTTGCACAGATTGAGGCTGATAGATTCCAAGATGATGATTTTGAAGAATAGGAGAATAGTGATTGATAGTTTATGATCACTCTTTGATATCATAAGTTTTTTGTAGTTATTAAGAATTCCATTTTATTTGGTAAAGTCTTTCATGGGGTTCGTCCTTGTAAGAATCTCCACTGTGTTTGATAAGGCTTTCGTGGAGTTCGTCCTTTAAAGAAATTCCACTGTGTATTTACTTTAAAGATTCTCTCTTATCATCAAGGAGCCGATGTCCTAGAATCCGACCAAAAGGAATGATGGGATAAGATCCGGTATCCAGTAAAATTTGTAACCGGGTGACCTTTTAATATCCTTATAAAAGGATCGTAAGTAGAAGATAGAGGCATTCAGAGTTTGAGTCTGAGTTTGGGTCTGAGTCTGTAAAGAGTATTTTATTAATATATTGAAGAAGTATTTTTTAAGATTTGAGAAACTTGGGTATAAGTGTGCTCGGCACTGGTAAGAATCTAAAGTGGCCAGATCTATGATATATTTCTGTGTTAGATATTGTTCTGTGTTTGTGAGATATTATTTTTTTTTGTTCTCACAGAACAAAATAGAACAATAAGATATATATATATATATATATATATTATAAAAACACAGATCACTCACAGTAGATAGGAAAATTGTTTTACAACCTTCTTCATATGTAAATTAAAATTCATCGTAAAATGCATATAATCTATGATGTCCACTTCCGACCAAAATTGGATTTGTGAGATTGTCATATTTTAAGGTGTGCTGCAAAGGCAGTTGGCGAAGTCGGCAGAATAGCCTTTTGCACTTCAAACATTACAAGTTTGGTTTCATCGATCCTTTATATCACTTTCGTTGTTACTAGAATCGGTGATCCAAGGATAGGTACGGTGCACTACTATATCCCAAAGTCAATCGCTTCACATGGGTGTTAAAGGTGACACTAATTTGTTTCTACAGTGATGATGAAAATCAATGGTTTCACATGGCAACGTAGAAGTAACTATGTGAATTTTAAATATTTAAATGGAAACTGGCTTCACAGTGCAATGGGACAGATTCACATCCGACAAGGAGAGCATATGTCCTATAATTGGAGCGGCTTCACAATGTGATGTACAGTCGATTTTATTTGATTCTATATTCGGTAAAACTTTTATTACAATGGAAAGGGCATATTTATGTTGGAAAGTGCTTCCTATGATAGGTAATTAAATTAATTTAAATAGGAGTTGTCTGTTGCGATCTTTTGGAGTTGACGTGACAAGTTTATGTATGGCTATACATTGCATGGGGAATATTATTACAATTTTCTTGTTTTTATTGGAAACTTTGATTCATCCTCTATATGTATTTATGTATTTAATGTCATTTCAATGCCGAAAATATGAAATTTCAAATGTTGTTTTCCAGCGTTCAAGCTAGAGGGTTGTCGGGGTGTTTATTTTATCATCCAATTAGGATTGGAATTTAGATTTATTTTTATCTATCAAATAAAAATTTTATTTATTTATTTTAATTTTAGGTTTCTATGTTTTTAGTTAAAGGAATATTGTGTTTGAAATGTTGTCTTTACTAATTTTTTGATAATAAATTAATTAATTTTTCGTGCCTTGAACCCAGATGTGCCACATCCTATACTTCACTCGTTGATCATGTGGAGATGGCATGGGGATCGGGGTTGGGTTCTGTTCATTGATATATATCGTTCAAGGTGATCTGATGGTTGTTCTTTGTTTAGTTTTTTCAAAAACTTAAACCCTTTACTCCTAAGTTTAACTTTAGCCCATTCTGTGTCGTGTCTCTCTTTCTGTTGTTTATGTTGTTCACGTTGTGGGAGGAAACTCAAACATAGGTCGCTTTACTATGAATGAAACTATTTATTCGCAGTGAAATGTGTATGTTCAATATGCTCGGTTGTGTGTTTCCACCTCTATGTTGTGTTTTCTGGTGTCAATGGAGGTATGGTAGCATGAATATTTCAGGTTGGCATCACTTAAGACCTTTTTCTGCATGCCTACGAACATTCACTTTAAAAACCATTGTGGCTCCTCTTCATCTTGGGTAAGTATATGTGTCCTTTTTCTAATTGTGAATGTAATTCTTATTCACATTATTTTAGAGTCCCTGTGTAGTGTTATCACAATTCGGATATTTTCTGTGTTTTATTTTAAAAACCATAGGTGCAAGTGCTATGCGACCTCACAGGATTACTATGCACTACTTTGTGCCTATTTGTAGATTCTTGTCTACCAGGTATATATACTATCAAGCACATTCCGTTACCTACAATTTTGTAACTGATTATTACCCTAACTAGTTATTTTGATATACTATCGACTTGAATTGGATGTATTAGAATGGTCACCGCTGTAGGGAAAACCACTAACCCGAAAGTTTTCTACATATCTCAAGACCCCCAGGTAGTATCTAGCTATCTTTTATACAAAATTTTCTCCACTACCCTTGTGATGTGAAGCAATGATTATTATTTCTCTAGGGTGTTGTTATGGTTTTGTTGCGCCGCACAGTAGAAGAGTCTATGGTTCTCAGTCTGGCCACAAATCACTCGTTCGCTCATATTTTCATCTGAGGATGATTAACTGTGCTCTCCAAGTTGCAAATCCATTGGAACACTGTAGGTGCATGTAATGATAGAATTGACCATTAATACAAATAGGGTCTAGCTAGTTGAAGCAAGTCCATGGAGATGTAGCCAAGGAGGGGTGAAATCCGTTATCAGATACTGAGTAATGTGTTTGTTGCGTGTTATTTCACTGCAATTAATTTGTTGTACATGTGTTTTTAACAACTAATTTAATTAAGAAATTGCTCAAAAAAGACACAAAACTTGACACAAAAACCCTTTCAAAACTGGCTAATTTGAGATGATCCTAAACACATTTATTTAATACTGATGAGGGAACTAGCACAACAAGAATAGTTTTCCCATATTCAGTTCATAGTGGCTTGAGAAATTAGGAGTGGTGGTTTCCAACCAATGGTGTTTGGGCACGAGTTATTGGGAGTGATGGCCTCAAAATTCAAGGGAGTAGTGGCTTCCTGTAGGTGGTGGCTTGCAAAGTTCATATAGGTAGAGTAATATGTGGCTCACATGATTGGAAATTTATTGCTTGCACACTGGTCATGGCTAGTGACTATGTAAAACATGAATTTATAATAATAGAAGAAGAGCAAAGAAAATCATTCAATGGTGGTTTTCTCCCTTTGGGTTTCCACCTTACATCTGGTGTCTCTATGTTTTCATGTTGTATTATGTTTATGCTTATGCATGTTTCTAATGATTATATATGTTCTACTACTGGTTAATTGGTTAATGTAATGCTGGTAAATTATTGCATGATTGAGTAATTGTTTAAAAAGAGAAAATTGGTATAAGAACACAATACTAATTCACCCCACACTCTCAATATTTTTCATCACTTCCAAAAATTAGTATTAGTACCTAAAATTTCCAATAAGTGGTATCAAAGTGGGTATCTTAGTAGCAACTTAATTGTGGGAGAGTAGATCTAGGAAGATCAAGTGAATATTTTGAAAAACAAATTAGGATGAATTGTTAGGGAATGTCTATGCTCACAGTGACAAAGGTCAAGATATGGAAAGAAAATGTAAAATATCTATTATTATCTCTTGGATTTGACATTTGGTAGTTTTTATGTGAAGGATGTGGAGAGATTAATTCTAGTTCAACATAACTGATAAAAAATAATGCTTTAGCAATATGTATAAATTATAAAAAATTCCACAATACAGATTTGAAGAAGATAACATATTTGAAATATGGTAAATATATTTAGGACAAACTAGAGGTCATGTTTGGAGGTAATAGCAATATCAATGGAGAGGTGAAGAAGAAGAGCAAGAAGAAGAAAAATAAGAAGACTTATCAAAATAAATAATCTCAACCGAAGAACCACATCCCCTAAGTGTGAATAGTTTAACTGATCTAGTGAAGAGCCGGGAAATAAAGAATCAAAGGTATTGTAGTAGATTGGATCTAAAGGTATAAGTTTCAATGATTTTTTTCGAGTTATAATTTGGATGCTTATGATTTTAGGTGCGTTGAGTTTCCTCGTGAAGATGAGGATAATGTTAAGCTTCTTAGTGCTAAGTATGACTATTTCATGGATGTAGTAAATAAATTATTTGTTGAGGTTAGTAGACTGATAGTTGCATGTAGAGATAAAAAAAGTTATTCTAGATTTGTGATGAAAAGAAAAATGAGCTTAAGGAGGAGATTATGAGTTTGAGGACTTAGGGGGGGGGGGGGGGGGAATAAAAAATATATAAACAGGTTATGAGTAGCCAACAAAAGGAGAAGGAGCATTGAATTGTATGACTTGAAGGAGAATTTTTGACATTAGGAAAGAAACTTGAAGAAAAGGAGGACAAGCTGAAGCAAGAAAATACTACAAAGGATTTGGAAAGTTTTCCTAAAAATATAACATCTCCACTGAAGAGATGTGGTCTTCGTTTTCAAAAGGGAGAGTGCATCTTGCATGCAACTAAGAAAAACAATGCAGATACAAAAAGGCTTGTAGCTAGCAATAGCAATAGAAAGAGCAGCAACCAAGGAAACATACAACAAATTTAGAAGCAACTGAGAAGAAAACCTCAAGGAGAATTTACCACTAAACTATATTTTTCTCCTAAGGTTAGAGATTGTGGCAGATATGTCAAATTTCAAAGGAATCAAAGCCCATTTATTCCATTGATGGAGGAGGTAGAGTGTTACAATTGCCACAAGTTTGGACATTTAGAAACAAATTGTCCAAGAAAAGTGTACAAATCGACTCAATAGAATGTGCAATAGTTTGTACAACCATGGAGATCATCTAGTAGGTATATTAGTTCCTTTAATGGTTACTGTTTTTCTTGTAACTTTTTTTGCCACAAGGCAATTGATTGCAGATATAGCCCATGGAGGAGAGATATGCTTTATATGAAGCATATATCTAGCTTCAGAAGTGGGAGGTTTGATACCCTTGCATCATGATATCAATCATGTCGAGTGTTATATGTTTCACAACTTCGGTCGCATGGAAATGTTAGAAACATTGAGCACTAATAAGAGGGGAGGGGGGGGGGGGGATGGGGGTGAATCGACAATGTGTCTTATGACATATGTTTACCAATTTTAACTTAAAGTCATCCATGCATTAACTTGATCAACAAAACATTAATAGATCTTCACATAAGCATACAAAAATGTGAGCAACTAAATCAAAAAAACCATAAGAAAAACAATTCACAACACAATCATAAAACACATGAGAACATATGATATCTAGTGGAAACCCTTTCGGGAGAAAAATCACCCTTGCTGATGTTGCGTTGCTTTTAATTTTATATTATGTGTCAAGAAAAAATATTTCTTTTACATGGATTACCAACTACCACCAGCTAGGATACTCAACCTCATATACAAATAGCTATCCACCACCAACTAGGAGACTCAATCCCAAAAATAAAATGAGTTGTTGGCCACAAAATATTCTAGGTGCCACTAAGCAGAAGTGACCACTTCGGCTACATTGTTAATAGTATCAACTGACATAGAATCACTACTCCAAGTTAGAAATTTTCCTTTTGTCAGAGGTCACTCCTCCACAACTCTTTGCATACCTTTATTTCATTCATTTTGAAAGTAGATCACCAAGACACTATGCTAAAAAAGACTCAACTCTGATATCAAACCTTAGGAGTGATACAGTCTCATCAAATCATAAAAACATGACAAACAATATTCTCTCTATTCTAGAGACTAATGGATCCAATACATACATCATATGTCCAATAACATAATAATCCAACAACATATACACTACTTGTACTCGGCCATAATAAAAAGACATAAAAACCTCAATCAATCAGATGCATAAAATAATATGGCATTCCACCATATGCACCAACAACCCTACAAACAAATGAATGAGGCACAAAAATGTGAGACGCTCTATGCTCTGTTTCTTCTCTTCCAGTAATCTCTGCTCCATGTACTAAAAAGTAACCTCTGCTACAACACCATCAATTCTGCCCCAAAAACCGATATTTTGCTTCAATGATCTACTAAAAACATTCAATTTTCTCCTTTGACTAGTATATGCACTCATAAACTGATGTATCTTAGCTCACCAATATGGTTGGAGCAATCTTCCTCTCCAGAACCCTCTCTTACTCTCAATGACAATAACCAATATTTTCTCACATCCAAAATGAGATACATATAATCTCTTGGGTGAATCCCACATTTGTACTGAGTTCATATGTGAAAATTTGATGAAATCCATCCATAAGCATTACCACTTGTATATTAAAGGCATTCACACCCATTGGAGGACTTTTTCAAGATTTTGGGAACTTATCCACTTAATTTCGAAGCTTCTTAGAATTACCAAGTTGACTTTCTCCTGATAAAATTTTAATTTTGGGCCTCAACCGTAGGGACAACGCAAGAAAATATCAGCTAAAAATCTTACAACCGCACCCATGACATTGGTATATCTGGACTGACGGATTTCAACAGTACCCGTGACACTCTCTCCCAGTGATTGAGGCAGAGAATGAGAGAAAACCAAGGATGCCCTACTTAGAAATTATACCAACTACTTGCACAAAATAATCAACAACTTTACACACTTCCAAACCTCTGCCAAGCTCTGTCACACTTCAACAAGTAGGCTAATCATTACAACCAAGTGCCACCACAAATTTGACCTAGAAGCCAATAAGACAAGGGTTGAGATGAGTGCCAACAACCTTCTACTCTCCTCACACACCTACACAACTTGCAACCCCTCTGCACAACTCTGTAGCACCTCTAAAAGAAAACCAAATGCGCTATGCCATCAACTGATCAACTAGGCCTAACATCTCTGCAACTTGAACACAAGGACCCAAGGAGAATCATTAGCAGGATATTTTTTTCTAAACATTTTTTAATATTATATTTTAAAGGGATAAATTTTTGATGAAGGATGAGGGGATTCAATGGCCAATAATGATCGAAATTAAAAGGGATAGGCCACACCAACAGTAGCTATCCATCAATATCCATAATTATTCCTCAACTCATAGTTTTCTTGCCTCTCTTGTCTCCTCCAGTGCTTCATATTTTCAGCACCAATGATTTCAAGATTCATCTCGATGACCCAAAATGCGTAGGGCTTGTTGTGGTAGATGATGAGTTCTAGACAAACTCTGCCATGGAGTTAACAATTTGGAAGAAATCTTTGGTGTTCACCTGCAATGACTTCACTCTGTCCCATCCGAGCAGGAACCTCACCTTCAGAGGGGAAAACTATTGCTCCGATCTGAAGAGTGAAGTGCTTGTAATGGATGTTGCGGAAATGGTTCTCCTCACTGTGCGATGCAAGGTATATATAGAATACCACTCTATTTCCTTTATTATCATAACAAAGAATAATTAAATTTCTACAATGTTTGAAAGGTTAAACGAATTGTATAAATTTATGTGAAATATAGGCCGAATTTGGATAATGAATGGCAAGGATTTTTTGGAAAATTCTAGGATGCCCAAAACCCATTGTTTTTCGTGATAAGGGTGCCCTTCCTACTGATTCCCACAAATAATTTAGAAGAGGTGTCTATTGTTGTTTCTACTTAAAAAAAAGCAGAAGCCGCACTCTGATTACCATATCGGAGGATGTTATGCTAAGCATTCTTTCACCATTCTCAAAAAATCTGGCGACCCCGTTGCAGAGGTATGTTTCCCATAAATCCATGCTTCAATTTTGGTCTTTCAAGACTATTTTGAAGTTTGGGGAATTCCAGTAATATTTAAAAATCTGAGAGACATGGTGAGCTCAAACAATTGAGCTCAACCATATGCATAAGATTCTGAAATAATAAGGGAATCCTCAATATTAGAGGAATCCCCAATATTTTGAAATATTAAGGGAATCCCCAATCTAGTTAAATTATGGGTGCGGTGGGTGTGGTGTGTAGATGCAATGTTTTGAAAATAATTGTGATTTTGCAGGTGAAGCGAAAGAAGGTGAGACTTGCTGAGATAAATCTTGGAGGAGATCTAGTCAATCTCTTAGTGTGGCCTAGTTACGACCAAGACTTTATTATGGTGTTGATTTTCATTTGAGATCCGATAATGTCATGTGACTGATGCGGCGTCAATTCTACTGTGTGGTAGAGCGAATGAGAGGAAGTGATAAAATTTAGGATTTCCTCATCTATTGTTACTCCTAAAATTCTGCTAAATAAGAATTCAAGATGAAGTTCTTGATTTATTCTACATCCATGTTTTTTAACTCATTCATAAATGTGTATAATGCCATGTTTACTCTGATTCATGCTTTCCATATATATCAAGAAAGTGGAGTAACGAAACTCCTTTCTCGGTTGGATAAGGATTCCTTTCTCGGTTGGATAAGGATGGTGAGCCCTTATCCTATTATATTTCCAACTCAACTAACATCTGTTTGAGATAGAGGCAAAATCCCCAAAAATACCTGGCTAGCACTGAAGAGTTCTATACACTGAATATTGAGGATATTTAATCATTTTTCCTCATGCCAACTCTTTCTTGCTTTGAAAATGTTTCAGATTTACTTTGTTATGTAAATTATCATTTGACATATTCGTTTTACAGGCTATTTTCAAATGATATAAAAAATTATTGAAGTTTCATTAGCTTGAGTGGGAAATGGGAAATTGAAATGTCACTTTATATTAAAGAAACAAAATTCGTGACAAATTCACATAGCACTCTTTGTATGTAATTGCAGAATCCATCTCATGATTTTGAAACTTGGATTATGAGTGGAATTCATATATATTAATTTTGATTTTAAAATATTTTAGAAAATACAATAAAATTTATAAAAAATACACTTTACTTGAATGGGTCTAATGGTTAAGACCATGTGTTTCCTCCTAAAAGGTCACATGTTCAAAACTTAAGGGGGTAAAGTATGTATACCTTGGTAGAATTAATTGTTAAGAGCATGTGTAGAGTATGTATGCCATTAAATGGGTCCTTTGTCCCTCAAACAAAGAGATCTCATACACCAATTTAGTGTGTGACTTCTTTGTCCCACAAAAAAGAGATCTCATACACCAATTTAATGTGTCTCAGCAGCGACCTTAAAATTAGATAATAATAAATATAATAAAATTTATAAAATATGAAATCCAATCATACTCAAATTTTTTTTAATCCACAAAAATATCCAAACCAGTTTATCCCTTAAGATGAATACTGTGTACGAACAGGTTAGATGAATCAGCCGCATGTATGGGCTGCTGGAAATACCTATTGGAGATGGTGCAACCCTGTTCACATGGTGAGGAGCCATGAGACATATCACAAATCACTCAGCATAAATTTTATAAAAATACAGATCACTCACAACAGATAAGAAAATGGTTTTGCAACCGTCTTCATATGAAGAGTAAAATTTGTTGTCTTCTTCCGACCAAAATTGGATTTTTCAAATTGTCATATTTTGAGGTGTTGGAATATTTGAAAATTCCAACATGGTATCAGAGCTAGTCAAGGCTCTTTGAAGGTCAAAGAAACTGAAGGAAAGAGTTCTTTGTTGCAGTAGCTTCTCCAGCAGTGTGAAGACTCAGCCAAAAAGAATTCAAGGTATTTCTCTATACAATTTATTATGTTACTGTTGAAGAATAGTCATCTATTTTAAATACACAGTCAAGTGTTTTTTGAATCATAGTTAAGAGTGCAAAATGGTTGGAGCTAGCACTAGCATGGGTATTGGAAATATCCACCTCCCACAATTTAATGGGAAAAATTATGATTACTGGTCAATAACTATGAGAGCTTTATTTGCTTCCCAAGACTTATGGGAATTTGTTGAGGATGGCTTTGAAGAGCCAATAGATGAAGAAGAGTTTGATGATTTAACTCAGGCAGAGAAAGAGTTGTTGAAGAGAAATAAAAAGAAAGACTCCAAAGCTCTCTTCTTATTGTATCAAGCAGTGCACGAGAGTGTGTTTCCGAGGATAGAAAAAACCAAGAGATCCAAAGAAGCATGATAAAGTCTCAAGATAGCCTATCAAGGCATGGAAAAAGTGAATACAACAAAACTTCAGTTGTTGAGGAGAGACTTTGAGACTCTCTGTATGAAAGAGTGAGATACTATTGACTCATTCTTCACTCATGTGATTGGAATGGTCACACAAATAAGATCTCATGGAGAGACTCTTGAAGACAATAGGATTGTGGAAAAACTCTTGAGGAGTCTACCCTCAAGATTTGATGTGATTGTCACCACCATAGAGGAGACTAAGGATCTCACAAATTTTTCAATGGATGAGCTACATGCATCACTGATGACTCATGAGCAGAGATTGGGTAGGAGTGAAAACTCATCTCTTGATCATGCCTTTATGACCCAAATGTATTTCAAAAAAGGAAGAGGGCAAGGCAGAGGAACACGAGAGGAAGAGGCAGAAGCCAAAACAGAGGTGGAAGGAACAGTCCAACAAATGCTCAAGGAAGGGGTAGCAATCCAAATCAGCATCAAGGCCAAGGCAACATCCATCAAAGTGGTCAGTAGAATGCTCAAGGACAAAGGTATGATAAGTCCAATGTCCAATGTCACTATTGTAAAAAATATGGTCATTATGCTAATGAATGTAGAAAGAAGCAGCATGATATGAGAAATAGAAAAAATGCAAATTTTACTAGGGAAAATCTCAGCCAAGACAATTTATTTTTAGCTTGTAATATGGCTGAAGAAAAGAATGAATACTTATGGTTTCTAGACTCTGGTTGTAGTAACCATATGACAGGAAACATAGCAATGTTTTCTATGTTAGATGAGAGTGTGAAGTCAGAAATCAAACTATGAAATGATAGCAAAGTTTCTGTTATGGGATAGGAGATGTAAATGTTTTAACAAGGAAAGGTGCAAAGAAATCCATAGCATATGTTTATTATGTTCCAGGAATGAAGTGTAACCTCTTAAGTATTGGACAGCTTGTTCAAAAGGGGTATAATGTATTATTTGAGGATGATGTTTGTACCATCATGGACAAACCACCCAACAAACAATGTATTGTTGAAGTGAAGATGACAAGGAATAGGATGTTCCCTCTCAGAATGAGAGAAGACTTGAAGAATGAAGAAGAGAAAGCAGCAGTGGCAGAAGAGGCTATCCAAAGCAAACCAAAAGATGAAAATTGGTTGTGGCACTTGAGATTTGGACATCTCAACTTTGGAGGTCTTAACTTGTTGAATAGAAAATGAATGATAAGAGGTCTACCATTGATAGAGAAACCGGACAGCCTTTGTGAAGGTTGTATCTTGGGGAAACAACACAGAGAAAGTTTTCCTTCCGGGAAAAGCATAAGGGCAAAGGAAACCTTAGAGATTGTCCACTCAGATTTGTGTGGACCGATGCAAACTCCATTGCTTGTTGAAAACCACTACATGCTAACATTCATAGATGATTTTACAAGAAAAACTTGTGTTTACTTTTTGAAAAACAAAAGTGAAGTGTTTGAAAGATTTTGCAATTTCAAACCACTTGTTGAGAACCAAAGTGGGCTGCACATCAAAGTCCTAAGGACTGATAGAGGAGGTGAGTATATCTCTAAAGATTTTCTACGTTTTTGTCGAGAAAATGGTATTCATAACCAGTTTACAACTAGATATACTCTGCAACAAAAAGGAGTAGCCAAAAGGAAGAATAGAACCATAATTGTAACACCCCTAGTTTATGTGTTTGATTTTCAAAATTAGACATTTGAATTTTAATCCTAAGGGGAGTGGACCCCAAAGGACAAGTACTTTATGAATGTAGTTAAATATTTAATTTTGGAAAAAATGAATAAAATAATTCTATGCAGATTGGCTAAAATGAGAATTATGAGATCACTTGCTAAATCCATGAGGATGGATAAAGGCAAATACTTTCCCCAAAATCTTTCAAAAATCCTTGAAAGAATTTATTTCTAAAATTAGGTTTTGAGGAAAATCTAGTTTCCCCAATGATGTGGAGAGTAGTTGGGAAGAGGTAAAAAGCTGGGAAAAGTAGAAAGCAACTTTAAAAGTCCCTAAATAGGGAAGCGTAGGCAAACAGGAAGAAAATCATCCTGATATTCTGGACGCAGAATTAGAAACAAGCTTTGGGGAGCAAAAGCTTAAATAAGCTATTCCTGAACAAATCAGGGGTTGGTCTATTCTGAAGGTGGTCTCAGCTTGGGGGTGAGTTCTGGAGATGGAGGGACGCTACGGTTGGGAGGACTAGTCAAATACCAAAGTGGTATTCTTCACAGTGTTATAAATGATTAAAACTATTTGTTGCTATGTGTAAAAGTTGATGATTATAGCTGTACACTAGTTAATTGTTTCATTTTGTGCTGGTGTTCCATAAATTTATAGAATAGTAGAGTAATTAAACTCTTCCAGTTCTGCATAGTTGTAGGAACCATAAAAATGAGTACAAATCCACCAGAATATCTAAACCAGTTCTGGTTTAAATCTGGAGATTATGCTATCTCATAACTTTTGTGCTTAGGTAACTTTAATCTATTTTTGTGTAAATAGAATTAAAGTCAGTGAAAATTTGTGAAACCAAGAAAAGTATGAGTAGGAGAAATTAAGTACATATAGGGCAGATCTATACACATCTGTCGGAATTGCTGAGTAAATTACAGATATGTAGATTTGCAAAAATAGCAGTGCCAGTTCAGCTGTAGAATTTTCTTCTATAATATGGATTGAATGCAAGAGGGTACAGTCTGATACTATAAATTCAAATGTCTCACATATATATATCAACATATAAATATGTAGGTATTAAAGAAACAGGACTAGAGATGTTGCTAATCAAGTAGACAAAGGTAAATTGAGAATTATCTATATATAAAACGGATGTTGATACCTTTCCTAAAACAAGAGTTACACATAAAAAAATTCTGGAAATTATAAAATGGGAAGGATAACAGGAAAATTCTCCATCAGATCTATAGTATGCTCAGAAGTGTAGTCTAAACACTACATAGATTGCAAATATATGCTAAGAAAAACTAGCAATATATATAGTTGCAGAAAAATGTCATAATTAATTAATATAATGGAACCCAAACGTAAAGAGAGTCCACTATTGGGTTCAATAGAATACACCTGAAACTTCAGACTCTAGGTAAATGGAAAATTCTCCTCAACTGAGAGATTTCAATTTGACCACTTTTGTGTCAAGAGACTTATAGTCCATTGAGCTACTATATGAGAAGGAATAGAAACTGAATTAAGACGAGTACATCTCTGATTTTATTCAACTAAACTTCGAAAGACCATTAATGAAAGGGAAAATAATTAACAGAAGTATTAATGGAAACAAAATACATATTATTGAGTTGTCCATAATAACAGAGCAAAGGAATAAACATATCTTATCTATATACATATCAAATGTTGTAGCCACTTATGGAAACAGGATACCATAGTGCTATTATAATATTCCAAAACTGAAAATACCGCAAAATTCATCATCTGAATGAAAAATAATAAAATTCACAGTCTCTGGCAGAGTTTAATATTACAATAAACACTTTTCATGACAATAAAAATGTTAAACTGTCTGAACAAATTTTGTAGAACAAGTGACGAAAATTGGCTTGTCTGCGACCAGTATACTGTGAATACCGACCTGAAACGCCAAGAGCATTGACATTAGTGTTGAATTAAACCATGCCTTTCATGGTTCACCAAGAAAGGAGGAGCGTATAACGTTCGAGAATACCTGTAGTAGAATCAATCGATGACGAGAATACGAGTAGAGTAAGAAAAAAAAAAGTATCAACAATGAAATATTAACAAAGAATTAAGTTGGTACCTGGCAAAGGAGAGCCCCATTCCTTTCCAACCATCCTGCAATAGAAGTAGTGGCATAATATTAACAATTCGAACAGTAGGCATAAAAATGTGGAATAGAAAGCCACAGCTTTTGGGAGAAAATAAAAAAAAATTAAACACTGATCTAAGACCTGAACCATGCTCGAACTGAGTAAAATCCATGTATAGCCAGTCGAATAACCTCAGAAAAACCTCGAATGACGTCAAGGGAGGGGAGGGGTAAGCTTCTATCGAGAAAGGATAGAGCATGTGCCACATCTAACGTTCATAAGTAGACCTACAAGGTAGCAGAGGAGATGTTGAATTAATAGAAAAAAAATTTAACATATTCGAATAGAAGAATTTCTAGAAGAGATTGTCCAAATGACAAATACGAAATCTCGACTGTGAACGAGACCATGTAGCAAAATATTTTTAATTGACCTCCGCCCTCACTCGAGCAACAAAGCGTAATGTCTATGGATAGATAAATTAATATCAAGACATAAACACAGAGCGAAAACTCAACGTTAACAAAACCAGAGACATGTGTAAACATCATACCTGAACCATCACGCGCTGAGGGCATAGTTACGCCGACGTTAGGAGCATCTACGGTCAGCTCCTTCAAGTAGCAGCACCTCGACACCGGGAGGAAAACTGAACGAATGAAAGGAGAAAAGAAACGAATCAACAAATAACACAGATAATTTATACAAATGTGCCAAATCCAAGATCGAAGAAACCCTAACGATCAGAATGATCTTCACCGTCCAGGTGGCCTTGAATCCACGGCTTAGCCACGGATCGAACTTGGGAGAGTGGGATTTAATACCTCATAGTTTCAAACATAAATTTTGATCTATGAAATATACACCAAGGTACCATCGAAATTATCATATGTCCGACGTATTAACAAACACATGCTGGCGTGCCATGTCACCACACAACACATAGTTACATATACCTCAAGCATGGATGTATACAAAACCAAACCAATGAATTATAAGATCAACAAGGTGTCACGAATAAGATGACGAAGAGGATGGAACTAATAACGTGGCCAATTTCCTTAGTCGAGCCAACGAGACGCATCGAATGCAATGAAAATTTAATTCGTATATCTCCACATCACTCAGCATCAAAGGTATGTACGTAGAGAATAAACAATACGATGGTCAAGCTTACCATAAATTCGTACTCTGGATAGAAGAGTAAATTTGAATAGACCATGGATAAATCGTGTTTCAAAGGTGGATTAATAAAAATCGAAATGTACAAAGACTCCAAACCCATCAAATACCCTATCTAACATGTGGGAGAATGCTATTGAATAAAAACATAGATATTAATAAGTCTACCAAGATGTGCATAATAATTATGAATAAATTGTTATGTAGGAGGACCATATAAATGTGGTAGAGTATATTTATCATTTATAACATGCATGAATAAATAAGCATGGGAGTAATTGTAATCATATAATAGAGATGGAGAAGAACAGGTGTAAATTCTATCAACCGCAACCATTATATATTCACAAGGATAATATGAGGAATAGTAACCCTATTCTATTACAGGTCAGTTAATGAAATTTCGAATGTAGAATTAAACAACTGCAGTCAATAGAAGCACTGAAGTCAGTTATAAAAAAAAAAAAGATAAAAAATAAATAAATAAAATAAAAAATAAATAAATAAATAAAATTGGAGGGAAATAAGAGACATTACAAATGGTATCAGAGCTCATGTTATACAAAACTGGGCTGTTGTTTTGTGTGCTCACTGTATAAATGATTTACTGTTGAAAAAAATATATATTTTTTTTATTATTTTTTTTTACTGATCTGTGCTGTGTAGTGTACAGTGGTGCTAGAATGGCAGCAGGAGAGGAAATTTACGTCGATCTGCGTGATGAAGATAATACACCAGATCCCAACGCTTCGGTGATGGCTATGTTGCACAGTTTGCAATGGGAAATGGCTGAGATAAGAAGCTAGAATGATAGATTGTCATTAGCCAGTGAGGAGAAGGAAAATCTCATCAGAGAATTAACTTCGCGGAACAGCCAAGAGGGTGAAGGTTCCGGGAAGAGGAAGAATGATGATTCTGAGGATGATGATGCTGTTAGGCATCAGTATAAGCGGAAAAAGGAGTTACAGGGGGAATTCCGAAAGATCAAACCTCCCTCTTATGATGGGGAGAAGGAGGAAGATGCTGAAGCCTCGTTGTTGAACATGATTAAGTATTTCGAGGTCTATGAATTTGAAAGCAATCTGAAGGCCAGATTAGCTGTTTACCAGCTACAAGGTAAGGCTACCTTGTGGTGGGAGGAGAAGAAAATGGTTCATGCCATTGATGAAAAGATAGTTACTTGGGAAGATTTCCAGGTTAAGTTTAAAAACCGATATTTAAATGAACGTTATTATGATTATAAAGCAAAGGAATTCCATGAAATTAGACTGGGACAGCTCACAATTGATGAGTTTGTCACCAATTTTACCAATCTGTTGAGATATGTCCCTTACATTAGGGAAGAGAAGGCAAAGGTGCAAAGGTTTCTGAACTGTTTTCCTGTTGTGTACAAAGAGAACATCGAGTTTGATAACCCAAAAACCATGGATGAAGCTGTTAGAAAAGCTATATTGTACTACCAGCAATTTAAAGGAAAAGGTGAGTATGGAAAAATCTGGGTAAATAAGAATGAATTCAAAGGGAAGAAAAAGATACCAACTTATTTGAAGAACTTTGGCAGGGATCATCAGCGGAAGAAATTTAATAAACCAAAAGAAAGCCAAACAGCTCAGTCCCAAGTTGGTTCCAAACAAGTAGATGGAGAAAAAAAGAAGGAAGGCACAGTTAAAATGAGGGAGCCTCTGAAATGTTGGGGCTATGGAGAACCTCATCTTTTGAGGGATTTCCCCCACCGCAACATTTAGAATATTATGAGAGATCGAGAAGTGACCACAGTAAATGACATAGAAAGAAATACACCCACTATCAGTTCAGCCTTGGAAAATCGACAAGCAGAACACCAAGCTACCATGGTGGAAATGGAGGGTAAGATTTCTGACCAATCTGTTACTGTTTTGATTGATCCGGGTGCTTCTTTGAGTTACATTAGTCCAAAAATTGTAGAAAAATGTAATCTCAAAACTGTAAAATTTCAGCAGTCCTGGTCGGTCCAGTTAGCCACTGGCACCAAGAGGAAAGTAGCTCATACGTTACCTCGAATAGCAATCAAATTAAATGATTTTCAAACAAAAGTGAATTTAAACATTCTGCCATTAGGTTCATATGACTTGCTAATAGGAATGGACTGGCTGGAAAAGAAGAAGGCCATGATTAACTGTTGGGATAAGACCTTGCATTGTGTAGATGAAGAAGGGAAACCTTTTATTCTCAAGGGAAAACCAAAACCTATCTTGGTAAGACAAATATCAGCACTAAAATCAAAACGAATAGCTAGGAAAGGATACCAAATTTATGCAATACATGTAGAAGAAATAGAACAGAAAATTGAACAAAATCTGTGGGATGCTTTACCAGTAGTAAAAGAGTTTAAGGAAGTCTTTCCAGATGAGATTCCTCATCTTCCCCCCAAAAGAGAGATTGAATTTTCAATCGATTTGGTGCCGGGAGCAACACCTGTTTCCCAAGCCCCTTATCGAATGAGTCCCCCTGAACTTATGGAACAGAAAATGCAATTGCAAGAATTGATGGATAAGGGCTATATTCGACTGAGTGTGTCTCCTTGGGGAGCAACGGTTCTATTTGTGAAAAAGAAGGATGGAACCTTTAGGATGTGCATTTATTATCGTCAATTGAATAAGTTGACCATTAAAAACAGATACCCCTTGCCCAGAATTGATGATCTTTTTGACCAAGTGAGAGGGGCTTCAGTTTTTTCGAAGATTGAATTAAGGACTGGTTATCACCAGCTCAAAATTAAAGAAGAAGACATCAGCAAAACAACCTTTTGAACCAGGTATGGTCACTACGAATTTGTAGTCCTACCTTTTGGTTTGACAAATGCCCCTGCCACTTTTATGTGCTTAATGAACAATGTGTTAAATAAGTACTTGGATAAATTCGTACTTGTGTTCACAGATGATATTTTAGTTTACTCAAAAAGTGAGGAAGAACACAAAGAGCACTTGAGGATAGTATTGCAAACTCTGAAAGAAAACCAGTTATATGCCAATTCAGTAAATGTGAATTCTATAAGGACAAGATCCAATACTTGGGTCATATTATCTCTGAACAAGGGTTGGTTGTTGATCCTAAAAAGATAAAAGCTATTAAGGAATGGCCGGTGCCAACAGATGTTTCAGCAGTGAGATCATTCATGGGGATTGTAGGTTATTATCGCAGATTTGTGGAGAGATTTTTTGCCATAGCATACCCCATAACCTCACTACAAAAGAAGGGTGTCAAATTTGAGTGGACTAAAAAGTGCCAAAATAGTTTTGAACAATTAAAATTAAAACTCACCACAACCCCTATCTTGAAAATTGTAGATCCTGATAAAGAATTTATCACATGTACAGATGCCTGTAGAGAGGGGTTGGGAGGAGTCCTTTTGCAGGAAAATTTAGTTATTGCCTATGAGTCTAGGAAACTGAAGACACATGAACAGAACTATAGTGCATATGATTTGGAGTTAGCTGCTGTTATTCATGACTTAAAGATGTGGCGACACTATCTTCTTGGGAAGAAATTTATATTGATGACTGATCATATTAGTCTTAAGTATTTCTTTTCCCAAACTGATTTGAATGCTAGACAGGCCAGATGGCTGTCCTTTCTGAGTGAATTTGATATGGACATAAAACATATCAGGGGGAAAGAAAGTAAAATTGTTGATGCCTTGAGCAGAAATGCTTGTCAAAATATACACAGCATTGGAAGTAGTGCCCAGTTTGAGTTAGAATATTTAGTGAAAAAGGCAGCAGACCAGGATCCAAATTATGAAACACTACAGGTGAAACTACTAAAGAAGGAGATGATTGATTACACTCAAAACCAAAAAGGGCTGATCTACTACAGAAACAGATTATATATCCCCAATGCGGAGTCTTTGAAAAGAGAGATTCTACATGAATATCATAAACAACCATATGCAGGGCATCCTGGATATCAGAAAATTTTAACAGCTTTGAAAAGGAAGTTGTTCTTGCCAGGAATGAAAAGAGATGTAGCAGAATATTTAGCTAGATGCATGGAGTGTCAATTAGTTAAAGTTGAACATCAGCATCCTGCTGGTCTTCTAAATCCTTTGCCGATTGCAGAATGGAAATGGGACACAATTTCTATATATTTTATAATGGGGCTACCCAAAACTAAATACCAACACGATTCTGTGATGTTAGTAGTAGACACTTTAACAAAAGCTTCACACTTTATACATGTAAAGTCTACTTTTGGGACAGCCTAAGTAGCAGATGTGTTTCTAAAAGAGATAGTAAGATTACATGGGGTCCCAAAGGTGATTGTTTCAAACAGAGATGCTAAGTTCACAACAACCTTTTGGAAAGGTCTATTTGGAGGTATGGGCACTAAGTTGAATTTTAGTACTGCCTATCACCCTCAGATCGACGGTCAGATAGAGAGAACTAATCAGATTTTGAAGGATATGATGAGAATGTATGTGATGGATAGGCCATCAAAATGCGAAGACTACTTGCATTTAGCTGAATTTGCCTATAATAACAGCTATCAATCCTCCATCAAAATGAGTCTGTTTGAGGCACTCTATGGAAGGAAATGTCGTACTCCTTTGAGCTGGAGCCAACCTGAGGATAAGTTAATGTTGGGACCAGATGCTTTCCAAGAGATGGAAAGAATTGTTAAACAAATACAAAGAAACATCAAGACAGCACAAGATCACCAAAAAAACTATGCTGATAAGAAAAGAACACATCGAGAATTCAAAGTGGAGGAGCATGTGTACTTCTGTATTAAACCCAAAAAGAGCACATTTTATGCTAGAAGTTGTGCAAAACTGGCTCCTAGATATTGTGGTCCTTTTGAAGTATTAGAAAGGGTGGGACCAGTGGCTTACAAGCTGACCTTACCGCCTCATGTTAAAGTTCATGATGTGTTTCATGTTTCATTATTAAAAAGATATATACATGATGCTTCTCACATTGTTGATTGGAATGTGGTACAGGTCGAACCAGAAGGGGAGTTCCTTCCAGAACCGCTTCAAATATTGGAGCGGGAAGAAATTGAATTGAGGAATCAGACGGTAGCAAGAGTAAAGGTGCAGTGGAAGCACTTTACTGCTCAAGAAGCTACCTGGAAAAGATAAACTAAAATGATGGAAAACTATCCATTTTTGTTTGGGGAAAAAAATGAACTCTAGTAGTTAGATACCAACACCGAGGAAGGTGTTTGCTTTCAGAGGGGGAATATGTAACACCCCTAGTTTATGTGTTTGATTTGAAAAAATAGACATTTGAATTTTAATCCTAAGGGGAGTGGACCCCAAAGGACAAGTAATTTATGAATGTAGTTAAATATTTAATTTTGGAAAAAATGAATAAAATAATTCTGTGCAGATTGGCAAAAATGAGAATTATGAGATCACTTGCTAAATCCATGAGGATGGATAAAGGCAAATAATTTCCCAAAATCTTTCAAAAATCCTTGAAAGAATTTATTTCTAAAATTAGATTTTGAGGAAAGTCTAGTTTCTCCAATGATGTGGAGAGTAGTTGGGAAGAGGTAAAAAGCTGGGAAAAGCAGAAAGCAGCTTTAAAAGTCCCTAAATAGGGAAGCCTAGGAAAACAGGAAGAAAATCATCCTGATATTCTGGACGCAGAATTAGAAACAGGCTTTGGGGAGCAAAAGCTTAAATAAGCTATTCCTAAACAGATCAGGGGTTGGTCTGTTCTAAAGGTGGTCTCAGCTCGGGGGTGAGTTCTGGAGACAGAGGGACTCTACGGTTGGGAGGACTGGTCAAATACCAATGTGGTATTCTTCACAATGTTATAAATGATTAAAACTATTTGTTGCTATGTGTAAAAGTTGATGATTATAGCTGTACACTAGTTAATTATTTCATTTTGTGCTGGTGTTCCATACATTTATAGAATAGTAGAGTAATTAAACTCTTCCAGTTCTGCATAGTTGTAGGAACCATAAAAATGAGTACAAATCCGCCAGAATCTCTAAACCAGTTCTGGTTTAAATCTGGAGATTATGCTATCTCATAACTTTTGTGTTTATGTAACTTTAATTTGTTTCTGTGTAAATAGAATTAAAGTCAGTGAACATTTGTGAAACCCATAAAACTGTGAGTAGGAGAAATTAAGTACATATAGGGCAGATCTATACACATCTGTCGGAATTGCTAAGTAAATTACAGACATGTAGATTTGGAAAAATAGCAGTGCTGATTCAGCTGTAGAATTTTCTTCTATAATATGGACTGAATGCAAGAGGGTACAGTCTGATAATATAAATTCAAATGTCTCACATATATATATCAACATATAAATATGTAGGTATTAAAGAAACAGGACTAGAGATGTTGCTAATCAAGTAGACAAAGGTAAATTGAGAATTATCTATATATAAAACTGATGTTGATATCTTTCCTAAAACAAGAGTCACACATAAACAAATTCTGGAAATTATAAACTGGGAAGGATAACAAGAAAATTCTCCATCAGATCTATAGTAGGCTCAGAAGTGTAGTCTAAACACTACATAGACTGCAAATATATGCTAAGAAAAACTAACAATATATATATAGTTGCAGAAAAATGTCATAATTAATTAATATAATGGAACCCAAACGTAAAGAGAGTCCACTGTTGGGTTCAATAGAATACACCTGAAACTTCAGACTCTGGGTAAATGGAAAATTCTCCTTCACTGAGAGATTTCGACTTGACCACTTTTGTGTCAAGAGACTTATAGTCCATTAAGCTACTATATGAGAAGGAATAGAAAGTGAATTAAGACGAGTACATGTTTGATTTTATTCAACTGAACTTCAGAAGACCATTAATGAAAGGGAAAATAATTAACAGAAGTATTAATGGAAACAAAATACATATTATTGAGTTGTTCATAATAACAGAGCAAAGGAACATACATATCTTATCTATATACATATCAAATGTTGTAGCCACTTATGGAAACAGGATACCATAGTGCTATTATAATATTCCAAAACTGAAAATACCGCAAAATTCATCATCTGAATGAAATATAATAAAAGTCACAGTCTCTGGCAGAGTTTAATATTACAATAAACACTTTTCATGACGATAAAAATGTTAAACTGTCTAAACAAATTTTGTAGAACAAGTGACAAAAATTCGCTTCTCTGTGACCAGTATACTGTGAATACCGACCTGAAATGCCAAGAGCATTGACATTAGTGTCAAATTAAACCACGCCTTTCATGGTTCACCAAGAAAGGAGGAGCGTATAACGTTCGGGAATACCTGTAGTAGAAACAATGGATGATGAGAATACGAGTAGCGTAAGAAAAAAAAACAAGTATCAACAATGAAATATTAACAAAGAATTAAGTCAGTACCTCGCAAAGGAGAGCCCCATTCCTTTCCAACCATCCTGCAATAGAAGCAGTGGCATAATATTAACAATTAAAAGAGTAGCCGTTTTAATGTGGAATAGAAAGCCACGACTTCTGGGAGAAAAAAATAAAAAAATTTAAACATTGATCTAAGACCCGAACCATGCTTGAACTGAGTAAAATCCACGTATAGCCAATCGAATAACCTCGGAAAAACCTCGACTGACGTCAAGGGAGGGGAGGGGTAAGCTTCTATCCAGAAATGATAGAGCATGTGCCACATCCAACGTTCATAAGTAGACCTACGAGGTAGCAGAAGAGATGTTGAATTAATAGAAAAAAAATTTAACATATTCGAATAGAAGAATATTTGCGAGAGATTGTCCAAATGACAAATACGAAATCTTGACTATGAACGAGACCATGTAGCAAAATATTTTTAATTGACCTCCGCCCTCACTCGAGCAACAGAGCGTATTGTGTATGGATAGAGAAATTCATATCAAGACATAAACACAGAGCGAAAACTCAACGTTAACAAAACTAGAGACATGTGTAAACCTCATACGTGAACCATCACGCGCTGAGGGCATAGTTACGTTGACATTAGGAGCATCTATGCTCAGCTCCTTCAAGGAGTAGCTTCTCGACACCAGGAGGCAAACTGAACGAATGAAAGGAGAAAAGAACCGACTCAACAAATAAGACAGATAATTTATACAAATGTGCCAAATCCAAGATCGAAAAAACCTAACGATAAAAAATGATCTTCACCGTCCAGGTGGCCTTGAATCCATGACTTAGCCACGGATCGAGCTTGAGAGAGTGGCATTTAATACCCCGTAGTTTCAAACATAAATGTTGATCTATGAAATCTACACCAAGGTACCATCGAACTTATCATATGTCTGGCATATTAACAAACACATGCTGGTGTGGCATGTCACCACACAACACATAGTTACATATACCTCAAGCATGGATGTATACAAAACCAAACCAATGAATTATAAGATCAACAAGGTGTCACAAATAAGATGAAGAAGAGGATGGAACTAATAACGTGGCCAATTTCGTTAGTCAAGCCAATGAGACGCATCGAATGCAATGAAAATTTAATTTGTATATCTCCACATCACTCAGCATCAAAGGTATGTACGTAGAGAATAAACAATACGATGGTCAGGCTCACCATAAATTCATACTCTGGAAAAAAGAGTAAATGTGAATAGACCATGGATAAATCGTGTTTCAAAAGTGGAGTAATAAAAATCGAAATGTACAAAGACTCCAAACCCATCGAATACCCTATCTAACATGTGGGAGAATGCTATTGAATACAAACATAGATATTAATAAGTCTACCAAGGTGTGCATAATAATTATGAATAAATTGTTATGTAGGAGGACCATATAAATGTGGTAGAGTGTATGTATCATTTATACCATGCATGAATAAATAAGCATGGGAGTAATTGTAATCATATAATAGAGATGGTGAAGAACAGGTGTAAATTCTATCAACTGCAACCATTATATATTCACAAGGATAATATGAGGAATAGTAACCTTATTCTATTATAGTCCAGTTAACAAAATTTCGAATGTGGAATTAAACAGTTGTAGTCAATAGAAGCACTAAAGTCAGTTATAAAAAAATTAAAAAAATTAAAAAAAATTAAAAAAAAAAATAAAAATAAAATGGAAGGAAAGAAGAGACATTACAATAATGGACATGGTAAGGAGTATGTTAAAGGCAAAGCATTTGCCTAATGATTATTGGGCTGAAGTTGTTCATTGTGCAATGTACATTTTGAATAGGTGCCCTACAAAAGTAGTTATGAACAAAGTGCTAGAAGAGGCATGGAGTGGCACAAAGCAAGGTGTCACACACATGAAGGTTTTTGGATGTGTGGCTTATGCACACATTCCGGATCAGCTAAGCAATAAGTTGGAAAACAAGGGGGAGAAATGTATTTTCATTGGATACAGTGAGGAATCCAAGGCTTACAGGTTATACAAACCATCCACCAAGAAGTTTATTGTGAGCAGAGATGTTCAGTTTATTGAAGAGGAAGCTTGGAATGGAAACATAGAGAAAAGAGTGAAAGTTAGAAACTATTTATCTCATGATGAAAATGATGATGAATTGGTTGAAATACATCCCCAAATATTAGCTCCAACACAAGGGCAGCAAGGCACACCTTTGATGAGAAATGACAGTGCTTCTCCAAGCACACCACAAGGAGGAAATTCAAGTGCTTCTTCAAGCACTTGTACACCTAATGAAAGAGGTAAGAAGTTCAAAAATTTAAATGACATTTATAAACAAGAGGTAGCTAATGGAGGTATCATTTATTTTATTGCTTTATATTTTCATGTTGATTACCCAATCCACTTTGAAGAGGCCATTAAGGATAAGAATTGGATAGAAGCTATGGATGAGGAGCTTAATGCCATAGAGAGAAACAAGACTTGGGATTTGGTTGAACTCCCAAAAGGTAAAGATATCATTGGAGTTAAATGGGTCTACAAGACCAAGAGTAATTCTGAAGGCAAAATAGAGAGACACAAGGCAAGGCATGTTGTCAAGGGTTATAAGCAGAAGCATGGGATAGATTATGAGGAAAATTTCACACCAGTTTCCAGAATGGGAACCATGAGAGCAGTGTTGTCCATAGCAGCACAAAACAAGTGGAAATTTTACCAAATGGACTTGAAGTCAACATTCCTAAATGGAGTGTTAATGGAAGAGGTTTACATTGAACAACCTCTCAGATATGAAAAGAAAGGCCAAGAGCACAAAGTGTGCAAGTTGAAGAAAGCTCTTTATGGGCTGAAGCAAGCACCAAGAGCGTGGTATAGTAGGATAGATTCCTATCTACTAGAAAATGGATTTGAAAAGTGTGAGGGAGAACCCACCCTCTAAATTAAAGAAAAAGATGGTAAAATGTTGATAGTGGTTTTATATGTTGATGATGTTATTTTCATAGGTAATTATGATTACCTTATTGAAAATCTTAAAACAGTCATGAAAGAAGAATTTGAAATGACGGACATGGGTTTGTTGAAATACTTCTTAGGAATAGAAGTAGAAAAAGATGAAAATGGGATTTTTATCTCATAGAGAAAATATGTTAATGAAGTGCTCGAAAGATTTAATGTGCAGGAGAGCAAAGAAGTAATCACTCCCACAGTGATGGGATTAAAACTTAGCAGAGAGGACAATAGCATGGATTTTGATCCTAGCTTGTACAAGAGCATAGTTGGCAGCCTCATGTATTTGACTGCAACTAGGCTCGACATAATTCATGCTGTTAGTTTGATTTCCAGATTCATGGAGAAGCCAAAGGATGCACATTCGCAGACAACGAAGAGAATTCTGAGTTATGTTAAAGGAACCAAAAGGTATGGCATTTTATATACTGCTTCAGAATGTTCAGATTTAGTTGGATACACTGACAATGATTGGGCTGGAAGTGTAGATGATTGGAAGAGCACTTTCGGTTATGTTTTTCACATGGGTTCAAGAGCCATTTCATGGGCTTCTAAAAAGCAGCCCATTGTAGCATTGTCTATAGCAGAGGTAGAATATGTGGCAGCTACAACAACAACTTGTCAAGAAATTTGGTTGAGGAGGATGTTAAGGAGTGTATGCCAAGAGCATGTAAGAGGAACAATGATTTATTGTGACAATAGCTCAGCTATTGCATTATCGAAGAATTATATGTTTCATAAGAGAACGAAACACATAGACAAAAAGTTTCATTACATCAGAGAATTAGTAAACAATGGAGAAATTATTTTAGAACACTGCAGAACTCAAAAGCAGTTTGCATACATTCTGACCAAGCCATTGGGACAGAAATGTTTTGAGTTTTTGAGAAAATGTTTGGGTATGACTAATAACCCAGCAATTGAAAGTAAGGGGGAGTGTTGAAATGTTACTTTCAACACTGGTTGTGCAGAGCTGCTTTCTATTTTAAAACTCCAAGTTATTTGTACTCAAGCCGCCTTCTAAAATGGTGAAAAATGAGTTTGTTTTTGAAAACCCCCTACAGTCCTTTCGCAATTTTTGACAGGCCTCTGTACATTCAAAATACAGAGCATTAAAATTTTGGAAATATAACATTATGTTTAAACACAGAAGGAGTTTCCTTTTATAAAAGAACAGTGTTTTGATTTTGTGAACGCGGGAGATTGTATTGGTTTAAAGGACCAGTGATCCCCACGGCCACGACAACAGACAACTCCCACAAGAGTAGTTCCCACGCCAAGTCAACCGTCACGTCAGAAGACAAATGGAAGCACCTGATTGGAGCAGGTTTTTTTTAGTTGTTCGCACAGTTGAGAAATCCGAACCTAATGTGTTTATGAAGTGGATTTGATTTGGATTTCGGGTCACAAAAGACGCTTGCGTCAGCAAGCCCAAATCAAACCCGAAATTTTTATGAGGCACATTTGATGAATATTTCGTGTCACAATTTTAGCTGACGTCAGTGCCTAGAATTGTAACGCAAAATGGTTTTGTGCAGTCGGTTTAATTTTTCGTTTGAGTTTCGGCGGGGTCCACCAGATCAAAGGTTAAAGGCTTATGGTTTTAAATTTATGCGCGACGGAATTTTGCATAAGGTTTTAAGCTTATTTTTATTTTATATTTTTTGTTATTATTATTTTAAAATGTGTTGCGGCATATAAATGTAAGAAGGCCTGAAAAAGTGGTAGTGGTAGTGTAGTAACGTGATATAGTTTTACATAGCAACAATGCATTTTTCTCAATAGGACAGAGAGTAATTTTAGTGCACAACAGAGTGCATATTTTGAATACACAGCAGTGTATGTTTTAGAAGACAGAGTATATTTTTTTGTGTGTGAAACAGAGAAGAATTTGAGAGCACTGTGTTTATGCAACAGCCTTGTTTTTTTTGTAAATCTCTGTGACAGAGGAAGAAAGTTTTTGTAATAGTTTACAGTGAATGAAATAGAATTTTTTCAAAGTGTTGAACTCTGTCTCCTATCAAGAATTTTTTTTATTTCTCTGTGTTAAAGAGGAGAGTATCACTCTCTCCATTGTTGTTCTGGAATTGTCAAATATTCCAACATGAGGTGCGTTGCAAAGGCAATCGACGAAGTCGGCAGAATAGCCTTTTGCACTTCAAACATTACAAGTTTGGCTTCATCCGTCCTTTATATCACTTTCTTTGATACTAGAATGGGTCATCCAAGGATAGGGATGGTGCACTATTATATCCCAAACTCAATGGCTTCACGTCACGTCACGTGGGTATTAAAGGCGATAATGATTTGTTTTTAAACTGATGACGAAAATCAATAGTTGTACATGGAAACATAGAAGTGACTACGTGAATTTAAAATATTTACATGGTAATTGGCTTCACAGTGTAATGGGATAGGTGGAAGATTCACATCCTCGAAAGAGAGCATGTCTCCTGTAATTGGAGCGGCTTCACAATGTAATGTAGAGTTGATTTGATTCAATTCTATATTGGGTAAAACTTTTATTACACTTGAAAGGGTATCTGTTTTTTGGAAAGTAATTTATATGAAAGCTAATTAAATTAGAAATTGCACCTATGTTGCAAAAGAAACCTAGTAAGACAATAAAAAGTAGTCTAGAAGAAATAAGTTGTTGTAGAGAAGAAGTCATCATGAAGGAATGAACGGAAAATTTTTCTTCCATGGAAGCAGGCAAGGAGGTTTCAAAGATATTGATGATAAGAGTTATCAACTAGAAATTTTTATTATAGATATTGAAATAGGCAATTGTGGGTGAAAACATATATGTAAACCAACATAATCTATTCACATATAAAAAAAAAATTGCTATAGATATTGAAATAGGAAATTGGGGGTGAAAATCCTTTGGTGATTAATAATCCTCTAAAACAAGAAAGCATGAAATGTGTGCATGTAACTCAAATAATATATTTTAAATACATTCAAGTACAATCTATCTAGCATAGACATAAATAAGGAGAATTTTTATTAATAGAAATAGAGTTTACTCCAAGTTCATCTACATATCCGAGCACCAATTGCATGCTTGTGAGAAAATGTATATGAAGAACAATAGTCTTGGTATACTAGAAAGGGACAACATCTTACGTACAACAAATTCGTACCATAGGTAGAAAAACATTGACATTAATCGGAAGTTGCAAGAAATTTTCTTTCATGATAATTTTCTTGACAATATAGAATCAACTAAAATTAAGGAAATGAGGCCACTAATTCATGAATGAATAGTTCAAGATAAAGTAAATTTAATGATCAAAAATACTTTTCAAGGCATATCTATCATAACAGAAGCTTAATTATTAAATATATTTTTAAGGCACAAATATATAAGAAATATAGTTCAATTATAGGGTATTATAAATTCAAAATAGATGAAGGTAAATGAGTTGGTATCAAGAAATATGACACCAATCCCTAGGAAAATTGAAAAATATCAATCTCAATATGGCATAACTGCTAGTAGGGCATTACTGAAAGGTGCTGTTGGAAAAGGAACTACATAAAATCGGTTGATGTCAATGAAAACAAGAATGTACAAAACATTAAGAAAAAGTTTTTGGAGGCATTAAAAAATTAGGATTCAAAAGAATGAGAATGATGAACTTGCATGTTGGGCTAATATATGTAGGAAACCTTATCAAGATAGAATTTCATATAATGTGAGCAACAATGTGAAAGATTTTTGGTATTGGAATTTCCATGTGTCACCAAATGAGGAGAATATCATGAGACATTAGATATCTATAGGGGTGTATTGAGATCATTTCCCCTTTCAGTGATTTTTATTACTAAAGAACATTTCTTACTACATAATATGTATAACTTGTATATAGACAATTAAAAAACAAATCTAGTCATGCTGGAATATTATGACAGTGAGGACAATATACGCAATCCATTCATACAACTACCACATACTATCAAAAGGAAAAAGGGTTTTCTTGTGAAGCGATCTCTGCATCTTCATCATGCAAATTGAATCTCAACACTCCAGAGTCATTCTAAGATAAAATTTCATCATAGTAACTTTGATGTTAAAAAACCATCAATCACTTTATTATATTTCTCTAAATATAAGAAATTGGACAACAACCACCATATGGTAACACTTGGGGGGAATATGTATCCATATCATAGTATAAGTGCATATACAATATCTTATCCAAATGACATAAAAATATTTCATAAGAAATGCAACTTCTACATGAATCACTCACAATCCTTAATGATATACCGAAAGTTATTCCACAATACTAATCAAGTTTCTAAAGAAGCCATAATCACTCAGTCACCATATAGATAACACCTGGGGGAAATGTGTTAGAATTGTATATACAATAGCTTATACAAAGGATATAAAAATCAGTTACAAGTAATGCAATTGCTACATAAACTACTCACCATATACGTAACATCTGGGGGAAATGTGTTAGAACTGTATATAAAATGGCATATACAAAGGACATGAAAATATATTATAAGAAATGCAAATATAGAAGGAACTACTCACAGTCCTTAATGATATACTCAAATTTATTCTCCAATACTAATAAAGTCTCTAAAGAAGCCATCATCACTTCCAAAATCACATATTTAAACATACAAGTTGTAAAAAATGAATTTGTTTCATAAATTTTAATAGAATCATGTGCTCATTTCTAAGATACAGTTATTAAAGTTTGAAGCCTCTTCTGGATTGAAAACATACTAGAATGATAAGATATAGATGACAAAAAACAATTTAAAAACTTCTTGGCACAATTTTTACATAATAATTTGATGCACAACTTGTATAGCAATAAATGTCAGCTTGCAACACGTCCAAATAAAACAACTGAAGTAAATACTATGAGTTTGTTTTCAATGCAGTTATGTAGTTAAAATAGAGCTAGGAACTTTTCAAGACTACTTCATTGAAAATTATAAGCATCTTCATGCCCAGTTTTCCAAGTTGATTGTGAAATACCTCTTTGGATCACTTGGATCAACACTGTATTCCTTTCACCATTATCTAGTAATCTCGAGTCAAAACAAGTAAGCAATTTATGAATGGAAAGACCTACAGACGTGTCGCAAACATCAATTTGTTTGCAATATCAATGTATCATATTGATATCAATGCTTCTAAACTATTATAAACATAAAAATTGAAAGGCTTACTTAACAAATGATAAAATAACTTGTCATCAACATAAAACTGAAATTATTGGCATATATCATTGAAGATTTGGTTACAGTTTTTCATGGATAACAAGTGTTTCATGGATTAGGTATATGTATCAGCATGAAAGGATATTAAAATTTGGTATAAGTAACTCCACCCCTATAGGAACTATTCATAGTCCTCAATGATACACTCAGAGTTCTTCCATAATACTAATCAAGTGTCTAAAAATTAAATTTGTTTCATAAATTTTAATAGAATCATGTGTTTAGATCTAAGATATAGTTCTTAAAATTTGAAGCCTCTTCTTGATTGACAACATAGTAAACTAATAAGATATATCTGAAGAGCAAGAATTTAAAAACTTCTTGGTGTGATGTTTTGGTATTTTATGTTGATTTATGATGTTTTTGGTCTTTTGAAGTTTTATGTTTACAATGAAAATGCCTAGAAAACTAATGAAAAGAAATTGGTGGTCAAAAACACAGTTGAGCCTAATGTATGGAATGGCAAATGTAATCAAAAACACTGAAGCAATATCTAAACTATGACTGAATAGAAACAAGAGCTTAATTATGACTTCTTAAACAAATGACACAAACTAGACTTTGAGAAATGATCACTAAATATGCAAGTTTTCTAACTAGATAGTTAGACACTAATCATGATGCAACATTCTATTCTAAGCTTATCTATTCCATGAATAATTCCTAGTTCTATTTTGCAATTTCAATTGAATGTCACAGAGCCTATACTCAAAGAGTTATTGGTTTATTTTCAAGGTAGTTCTGTTGAGGAAGAGTTCTGTTTATAGTGAGGAATTTGCAGAGATATTTCGGACCTTGTAATGATGTTATCTTCTGTTCCTAAAGTTATGGATCACTGGTGGTTTTCAGAACAAAAAGATATTTGTAAATAATGAAGGCTGTCTTATGAATCCTATCAACTAAAGTGATCTACTGTGCAAAGGGTGACAATGTGACTATGAGATGTAAGTGCAATGAATTGATTTAAACATGAGCTTAAGATGCTTCTAAACTAAAACAATGTTAAACCATAAGTCATCATCAAACTTTGAAATGAAGTAGCTGGACATGAATTAAATGCAAAATGAAACTCCGGAGCGTTCTAACTAACATGCATTATTCTATGAAGTTACACAATCTGTTTATTCATCATTAGTGATATTTTGGAAAAGTTCCTTCTTGTGGAAGAGGTAGAACAATTCTGACTGTGGACTTGTATGCAATTGAAAGCAAATGAACTGAAAGCAAATGAAAGACTTAGTTATCACATCACGGTCATATCTTGAACTTCTTAAGGATGTCTTGGAAGAATTTCTTCTTGTGGAAGAGTGATTAGAACAAGTGCAACTGTGATAGTGAAGACTAAAAACTACAACTAATTCCTATAATACTATAGCTATTCATCATTCATTGTTATGATCTGTTGGAAGAATGTCTTCTTGTGAAAGAACTGGAATGAATATAACTACAGTATCTAGTTAAAAACAAATACAAATTCAAATCCTATCCTACAGTACCATAGTCATTAAACATTCATCATTTTAATTTATTGGAAAAATGTCTTCTTGTGGAAGAACTGGAACGAATATGACTACAGTAGCTAGTTAAAAACAAATACAAATTTAACTCCTATCCTACAATACCATAGTCATTAAAAATTCACCATTTTAGTGTGCTGGAAGAGTGTCTTCTTATGGAAGAACTAGAATGAGTACGACTACGGTAGATAAAACAAAACAACTACTAATTCAAATGCAGAACGTAAAGACAGCTAGGAAAAACTTATCTAGTTTACGCAAAAGAAATCCGTTCAAGGGGCAGGGGCCCTCTACCACTTGACGGCATTCAACTCCAAATTAAATCACGCCTTCAAGATAATTTTTTCTGATCCATTAACGATGCAAGAGTCTGAACATAATTCTCTGTGTCTTCAAAGACGTAACAGAGTTTTCACAAAATCTAGCAGCAAATCTAATACAAAATATCTCTAACTAATCTCTCGGCCTACTCAAGAGTTTATAAAGTAAATGCAAGTAACAATAATTACAATAATTTAGGAATGATGTCTTTCCTTATCCAAATCATTTTAGGAGTCTTTGAGGTGGCTGCGTGAAGGAGAAAAGACACCTGCACTGTGACAGTCCTAGTAGGAGTCTTCCTTCACAAATGTGTTCCCACGTGCATAACCGTACCCAGAATTTATTTCCTCTTCCATAACGAGCAACACACCATGTAGGCACGACGTGGATCATGTCCATATGCGTTTTTCCTCAAGAGGCCACCTGGAACATACTCAAACATAAAGGTAGCTGCAGAATCGCCGGTTAGCTACGGAATGCCTGCATTCTGCAGCTAGTTCCGGTCAAAATGCTTAACAATGGCAACAATCACAAAATTCAACAAGTCAGTCATGTAAACCATTCTATAAGTAATTTTAACTATTTTTATTGATCAATTGGGTTTAAAATAGAAATGGACAAGGGAGAATGAGGTAAAATGAGGTGAAGGAAAGCACAAATTTGAGACTCAACATACCCCCACTGCTGTCTCTTTGCATGTCCTCATGCAAATTATCCTATGAATTCAGAGGCTTCTGCAAGGACATCTAATCCCCTTCTTCTCCTTTGTCTGAAAGCTAGAGGCCTTCTGGGTTTTCTGATCACAAGTTTGAACCTGAGGTTTGTGAGTGCCCTGATCAACTTTTTGTTCCTTGTCTTCATCTTCTCATTGGTCCTCTCCACTTTGTCTATATGCGGGGATAAGGTTGAGTTCATGTCAGTCTTGAGCTTGATTTGATCTTTGAGAATTTCATTCTCATTTTTGATGTGTCTATTCAACAATTCCAACTCATACCTATCCCTCCTTAATATATCAATTTCAGTCAGTGGAGGACTGGGGGTTCTCTCTTCTCTTTCTGAAGCTGTCCTCTCTAAAGTTTCCACATAATCATAGATTTCCTGTTGAGCAGGATCAATCTCAGGAGTGCCTTCATAAAAATCTTCATCATCATCCTCTTCCATGGATGTTTCTTCATCTTCAATATTGATTACCCCTGTTTGTTTGATTGGTGTTTTCTTCAGTTTTCCTTTTAATCTGTGGCTTCTCCTAAGCTGAGAAGACCCCTCTCCTTTCTCTATAACAGATTCCTTGATTTTCTTCTCTTCCTTGAGTTGGCTCTTGATTCGAGTCAATTTCTCCAAAATGACTTCCTCACTGCTTTCTTGAACTGGTTTGTCAATTTTACCTTTTGAAGTCCTCCATTTCCTACTTCTCTTTGTGGGCTGTGGTTCAGGTGATAGTTCTTTTGCTTCTTCAAAATGATTTCTTATCAAGAAATCATCCCAGGTATCATTTGTTTTAGATAGATGATGCTCAATTAAAATTTTGACCAACCCATGATGATACAAGGTTGTCTCTAAAAACTGAACTCTTCTCTGAACACAGGAAGCCATTTTCTTCAGACTTTGATACAAGAAATATGGTAAATTCAAATCTTCTCCCAGAAAATGCAACATTAGTCTCATGTGGTAGACATAAAATGTCCCATATCTACCCTCACATGTAACAAATTTTTGTAAGAGAAGTAGTATATTTCTCCATTTGCTTTTCAATGCTATACTGGGAATTCCTTTCTTGAACACACTAACATCCATATTTGGTGATTTTAAAATTTGTTTCCAGGAGTCATTGTGGAATTCCCTATTTTTAAACCATCTTTCTCCAGTTCTGGACAATCCTGTAGCCTCTGCTATAAAAACTTCAGTAACAGTAAACTTGACATCCCCTATTTCAACTTCGGTACCTTGGAATGATCTGGCAAATGTTTTGGTGACTTCCTTATGGAAGCCATTAAATTTTTCCAAGAATTGAAGCCATCCTATTTTTTGTAACATCTCCTTGCATTGTGGGTAACCTTCTAAATATTTTGATCCCACAGGCTCAGTCCTTACGATGAAACCCATGATGTTTTTCAATATCAAATTAACACTCTTCTCTACCCACAAAACAATCTTTTACTTTCGGATTAAAATGGCTTCAAGCTCTAAATGAAAATGGCTTCAATTTTGGAATGACATACCTTTGATTTATAATAGCAACAGCTTCAAAACCTCTGGCTGGTATGCCTCTATTTGATAATGAAAAATGCCTTCGAAACCTCGGACTGATGTACTTCTGTTGAACTTTGGAGTGATATGAAAGAAATTTCAATTTTCGAGCTAATATGTCTCTGATAGACAGTGGTAGATGATTTCAAGTTTCTTCTTGTGCAATACCTCCGTCTTTGGTAACAGAAAGACTTCAAACTCAATCACTGATAAACACTTCTGTTTCTAGT
Source organism: Pinus albicaulis (assembly GCA_034641835.2). NCBI lineage: Eukaryota > Viridiplantae > Streptophyta > Pinopsida > Pinales > Pinaceae > Pinus > Pinus albicaulis. The sequence goes on from CM076573.1 coordinate 895,372,380, forward strand.
AACAACAGACTTCAAACTCAACCTCTGTCTCTGATAGCAAATGGTATGCTTCAAATTCAACACTACAGCATCTCTGTCTCGGATAACAACAGACTTCAAACTCAATTACTACCACACCTCTGTCTTCGGTAATAACAGACTTTAAACTCAATCGTTACCACACCTCTGTTTTTGGTAGCAAAAGTCTTCAATTTTAGCACCTCTGTCTTCTGGTAGCAACAGGCTTTAAACTCTACACGGCCACAATTCTGTGTTGACAGTGAAAATGCTCCAAACTTCGTTCACAGTGATATGCTATCTGTTCACGGGATCAAATGGTTTTGAGTTCTCACACTGTTATGCTTCCAAATTTACCTCTTCTGTTCTGCTCCTGATGATAATAATGCTTCTGCCTTCGGAATGGAATACTGGCTACGAAATGACGTTATGGAAAATGGTCACGGCATAGAGTGGTGGAGTGAGGTGGAGGATTGCATTAATGATTGAGGAGACGGCGGAGGATTTACGACGGCAGGAAAAATCATCATCATTAAATAACTTGGTTAAGAGTCGTGGGAAATTCAAATGCTTTGGCCGTTTCACCGCTTAAATGCTATCGGATAGAAAATTTGAAATGAAGGATTTTAATACAAGGTCTGTAGAGGGTTTATTTGGTGTTTGATCAAATAAAACAATTAAAACAACCTTTCGAATAATCCACAACTAAACTATGCTAAAATTTTATGAAGTGCCATCGTAATTTAAATTTGTTACCTCTGCCCTTTATTTGATGTTTGTGTAGCCTTTGTCTTCTCTGCTCATCTTTGGAGGAATCTTTCACAATTTTCTTGATATTTTTGATTCATGAATTCACTGGATCACTTTGTTGTAATTCTGATGTCTGCTGGTTGATGCCTTCAGGGTTTATAGCTGTGAAAAGACTTTGTCGGGCTGCAGAAAGGTTGATCAGCTGCAGAATGTCCACTGAGCTGCAGAATGTCCCTGTAGAACACTTTAATCATGAAAATGAAATGTTTCTGGAGGATGGGTGAAATGTGATAAAAATGGATGAAAATGGATGATGGATTATGATATGTATGGAGTGGATAATGGAATAAAATGGATTCAGTTCATGGAATGAAGGAACATAAGGGCTGTACTGCAATTCATGGCATATTTTATTCACTTGCAGCAAGATATCAAATTCTATGTTTTGACATGAAAATGATGTGAATGGAAGATGGAGTGTAATGAATGAGATGTGGGATGGAGTGAAATGTGAATGATGGATGAGATGAAGTATGGAGTGAGATGAAATGAATCAAAATGTTGTGCCTCAATCTAGTCTCCTAAACTGAGTTCATTTAATTGTCAACCAGGATTTGTAAACTGCTGAAGTGAAATGTACCATATGTACCTAGGTTCTTGTTTCCTAGTGCGTTGTGTGTAGTGTTTTGTGATGTTTTGGTCTTTTATGTTGATTTATAATGTTTTTGGTCTTTTGAAGTTTTATGTTTACAATGAAAATGCCTAGAAAAATAATGAAAAGAAATTGGTGGTCAAAAACACAGTTGAGCCTAATGTATGGAATGGCAAATGTAATAAAAAACACTGAAGCAATATCTAAACTATCACTGAATAGAAACAAGAGCTTAATGATGACTTCTTAAACAAATGACACAAACTAGACTTTGAGAAATGATCACTAAATATGCAAGTTTTCTAACTAGATAGTTAGACACTAATCATGATGCAACATTCTATTCTAAGCTCATCTATTCCGTGACTAATTCCTAGTTCTATTCTGCAATTTCAATTGAATGTCACAGAGCCTATACTCAAAGAGTTATTGGTTTCTTTTCAAGGTAGTTCTGTTGAGGAAGAGCTCTGTTTATGGTGAGGAATTTGCAGAGATATTTCAGACCTTGTAATGATGTTATCTTCTGTTCCTAAGGTTATGGATCACTGGTGGTTTTTAGAACAAAAAGATATTTGTAAATAATGAAGGCTGTCTTATGAATCCTATCAACTAAAGTGATCTACTGTGCAAAGGGTGACAATGTGACTATGAGATGTAAGTGCAATGAATTGATTTAAACATGAGCTTAAGATGCTTCTAAACTAAAACAATGTTAAACCATAAGCCATCATCAAACTTGAAATGAAGTAGCTGGACATGAATTAAATGCAAAATGAAACTCCGGAGCGTTCTAACTAACATGCATTATTCTATGAAGTTACACAATCTGTTTTTTCGTCATTAGTGATATTTTGGAAAAGTTCCTTCTTGTGGAAGAGGTAGAACAATTCTGACTGTGGACTTGTATGCAATTGAAAGCAAATGAACTGAAAGCAAATGAAAAACTTAGTTATCACATCACGGTCATATCTTGAACTTCTTAAGGATGTCTTGGAAGAATTTCTTCTTGTGGAAGAGTGATTAGAACAAGTGCAACTGTGATAGTGAAGACTAAAAACTACAACTAATTCCTACAATACTATAGCTATTCATCATTCATTGTTATGATCTATTGGAAGAATGTCTTCTTGTGAAAGAACTGGAATGAATATAACTACAGTATCTAGTTAAAAACAAATACAAATTCAACTCCTATCCTACAGTACCATAGTCATTAAACATTCATCATTTTAATTTATTGGAAAAGTGTCTTCTTGTGGAAGAACTGGAACGAATATGACTACAGTAGCTAGTTAAAAAAAAATACAAATTTAACTCCTATCTACAATACCATAGTCATTTAAACATTCATCATTTTAGTCTGTTGGAAGAGTGTCTTCTTATGGAAGAACTAGAATGAGTACGACTACAGTATATAAAACAAAACAACTACTAATTCAATATGCAGAACGTAAAGAGAACTAGGAAAAACTTATCTAGTTTACGCAAAAAGAAATCCGTTCAAGGGGCAGGGGCCCTCTACCACTTGACGGCATTCAACTCCAAATTAAATCACGCCTTCAAGATAATTTTGTCTGCTCCATTAACGATGCAATATTTTGAACATAATGCTCTGTGTCTTCAAAGACGTAACACAGAGTTTTCACAAAATCTAGCAGCAAATCTAATACAAAATCTCTAACTAAGCTCTCGGCCTACTCAAGAGTTTATAAAGTAAATGCAAGTAACAATAATTACAATAATTTAGGAATGATGTCTTTCCTTATCCAAATAATTTTAGGAGTCTTTGAGGTGGCTGCGTGAAGGAGAAAAGACACCTGGACTGTGACAGTCCTAGTAGGAGTCTTCCTTCACAAATGTGTTCCCACGTGCATAACCGTACCCAGAATTCATTTCCTCTTCCATGACGAGAAACACACCATGTAGGCACGACGTGGGTCATGCCCATATGCGTTTTTCCTCAAGAGGCCACCTGGAACATACTAAAACATAAAGGTAGCTGCAGAATCGCCGGTTAGCTACAGAATGCCTGCATTCTGCAGCTAGTTCCGGTCAAAATGCTTAACAATGGCAACAATCACAAAATTCAACAAGTCAGTCATGTAAACCATTCTAGAAGTAATTTTAACTATTTTTATTGATCAATTGGGTTTAAAATAGAAATGGACAAGGGAAAATGAGGTAAAATGAGGTGAAGGAAAGCACAAATTTGAGGCTCAACACTTGGCACAACATGTATAACATTAAATGTTATATTATTATATATATATATATATATATATATAAATTTAAATTAAAAAATTATAATAATTTATTTGAATAAATTAAATAAATAATTATTAATTTAACAAATAATTATATCAAGGAAAGGCAAGGACCATGTTACAGTGAAATCTTACTACAATACTGCTTCCTTGAGCCTTACAAATCATGAGGCCTATGTTGAAGTTAAGTTAAATACCTTGTCTAATCATGCCAACATGAATGCCTCATGAATAAAGAAATAGATCATGATTTTCTACCTTCAAATTCAAAGGTTGTTTTGGTGCAGTACCTCCATATTTAATCTTGATCCTTCCTATTGAGTCACCTATGTATTATTTTCTTCATGATCTTTGAAACTATTCAAAATATCATACTGTTCTTTACCAGTGATCTCCCTGGTGTCTACCATGTTCTTGTTTTTTCAGTATTGTTGATATGAAGTTGTTTTCTTTTATTCTTTGTGAATATAGTAAAAAACATATGGAGAGTTAGCTTTCATGAGTTCAAGAGCAGTAAAAATAATCCTATTGAGAAAATAACTCCAAAACCAAGATAGATTCAATAGCATTTATGGATTTGGCAAACATGTCTTGTTCTGTGGTGCTAGCTACTCGACATAGCTTTCTTGATCTTGTGTAGAATAAATGAATTTTATTTAGCTTATATTACATTAACCATGAAATTTCAAACATTCATAGCAAGCTTTCCATCACATTTGTAGAGAAAATTATAAACGAGTATCACACTTTTCTTATCAGAGCTAAATGCTCCTATTTGCAACAACGATGGATTTCATCACTTAAGAGAAGTAAAAACAAGTTTATTGAGAAAAAACTCTAATACATTTGTAGATAAAATTATAACACACTATCACACCTTTTCTTATTGGAGCTAAATGCTCCTATAGGCAACAACGATGGATTTCATCACTTAAGAATAGTAAAAACAAGTTTATTGACAAAACAACTCCAACACATTTCTAGAGAAAATTATAACCCAATATCACAATTTTCTTATTAGAACTCAAAACTCTTATATGGAACAACAATTTCTTTCATCGGATCAAGAGCAATAAAAACAAGTTTATTGAGAAAACAACTCTAGTAGAGAGATTTGGAAGCAACTGTTGAATTTTTTAACATGTATTTCTCTATGGTGTTGAATATTGGGCATATATTTTTTGATCTTGTATACAAGACTGTAAATTTGCATGTAGCTTATACTACATTAACCATGAAATTTGCAACATTTAAGGCACACCTTCCATCACATTTTTAGATAAAATTACAATAGAGTATCATATTTTTCTTCTCATACCTAAATGTTCCTATATGCAACAAGTACCTTATGACTCATAGTTTAAATTTGTGAAAGGAGGATAAGAGGAGGAGTGTCAAGGGGCAAGCTAGAATAAGAAGAGAAATAAGAATATTGTATGGGACATGAGAATCTTGTTTGGGACTTGAGATAGATTCATTCTATGCACATCTAGAGTAAAGCTTAATAAAAAAATACTCACCATACTTTGATTTTTTTAAATAAACATCTTAAAGATCCGAATATCAATTTAATACATTTTACTCAATTACACATTTAACAATATTCATTTAAAAAAATACAAATATAAATTACTATTTTAAATAAAAATTGTAAAACAAATTTAACAATATTCATTTAAAAAAATTCAAATTCAAATTAATATTTTAAATAAAAATAATTAAAATAATCACATTAATTACCATCATCCTCGTGTACCTTCCTCTTATTAATTTTTAAATACGTGATGTTTGTAACTTATTTTTAATCACATAGTGTTAATTTTGTAAAACTGTAATCTACAAGTCTCACTTTTTATAGCTTTGGTGGAAGGATAGAGTATCTAAATTCCCTTACCCTTTAAGAAGCATCCTCAATTATTGTACCACCCACCTCGACATCCAATCTAGACATCTTAGGTTATTCTAAATAATAAAGAAATTGTAATATAAATAATATATAACAAAAAAAACCATGTATTTTTGGAACAATAAAATAGTTGTAACAAAAATAATATAGAAAAATAAAAACGATGTATATTTGGATGTATGAAAATTTAGATACATTTTATTAAGTAAAATTTTAAAAGAATAATGGTTATAAACAATTAAAATTAATTTTATTAAATAGTTATTTTAGATCTATATTATTTATCTGAAGGATACATTCTCTCTTCACTCTAAAATAGGTTTTCATATCAAGACATTTGATCCCTACTAGCTCTTGGTAGATACATAGTTAAGATTGATCTAGGCCATCTTAATTTCCCCATTTAAATAAACTATGTTCCACATGAATACCATGGGTCAATACCATGGGTTGTTTTTATAGTTTATTATTATTAGTAGCATTTTATTTTTATTTTCTTATTGTATTTTGACCTAGTTAAAATTTTCATTACATTATGTCAATATTTTTATTTAATTTACTTTTATTTTTATTTTTATGTATATTCAATCTAACTTATTAAAAAGGAAAAAAAACTAACATCATTATAAAAAACATATATAAAAATATTTACTTGTGGATCTAATGGCCTAAAATATTTCAATCGTCTAACATTTGATCCAATGGCTCAGACATGGACACAATGGTAGTTAGGGGAGTCGTTTTTAAAGAGGAATTATTTACGACATAATTAATTTAAATAGGAGTTGTCTATAATGCGATATAATGCGATATTTTGTAGTTAACGTGACAAGTTTATGTATGGTTATACATTGCACAGGGAAGATTATTATTTGGTCTAGATTGTACGAGGCGATTTGATAATTGTTCTTTGCTTAGTTTTTTCAAAACCCTAACCCCTTTACGCCTCAGTTTAAGATTATCCCATTGTGAGTCGTGGCTTTCTTTTTTTGTTCACGTTGTGGGGGGGAAATCGAACATGGGTCACTTTAATATGAAGGAAATTGTTTATTCACAGTGGAATGTGTATGTTCAGTATGCTAGGTTGTGTGTTTCCACCCGTATGTTGTGTTTTCTAGTGTCAATGGACGTATGGTAGCATGAATATTTTAGGTTGGCATCACTTAAGACCTTTCTCTCCATGCCTACGAACCTTCACCTTAAAAACCATTATGGCTCCTCTTGAGCTTGGGTAAGTATATGTGTTATTTTTTTAATATTGAATTCAATTATTATTCACATTCTTTTATTGTTACTATGTAGTCTTATCACAATTTGGGGATTTTACATGTAAAACCCTAGGTGCAGGTGCTATGGTGACCTCACAGAATTACTGCACACTAATTTGTGCCTATTTCCATATTCCTGTTTACATTATATATATATATATATATATATATATATATATATATTTTAAGCACAGTCCGTTACCTACAATTTTGTAACCGATTATTACCCTAGCTAGTTCTTCTGATATATTATTGACCTGAATTGGATGCAGTAGAAAAATCACTGCTGCAGAGAAAACCACCGACCCACAAATTTTCTACATATCTTGAGATCCCCAGGTAGTATATAACTGTCTTCTATACAAAATTTTCTCTCCTACCCTTGTGATGTGAAGCAATGATTCTCATTTCTCTAGGGTGTTGTTATGGTTTTGTTGCACTGCATAGTAGAAGAGTGTCTGGTTCTCTGTCTAGACACAGATTACCCGTTCGCTCATATTTTCGTTTGAGGATGATTAAATTTTCTCTCTCGGTAAGGTTTCCTTATCGTTTAGTTTTCCTTGTCTCAAATTTTCTCTTAAATGTTCATTATCACTACTTATGCTAATTTTTACTCGTTTTCATGTCTCTAGCTCAAGTACCACAAGGAGAATCTATAGGGTACTAGTCATCCCAAGTAACTCCATATTATAGCTATTCATATATTTGTTCACACCTAATTAAGTTGGATCTTATGAATATTAATAATGTCTTAGAAATTTGTGAAATTATTAACTATTTTTTGCTACCTATTTTCACAGGTATGGCACAACTTGGTAATGGGAAATTCGTATGTTTTCATTTTCCCTCTATCGCAACCTCAAGTTTAAATGTGCGCTATATCGCTATAGTTCGATTTTCTGCTCCTGCTTCAGTGAGGATTTTTTTGGAAACAAATTATATATAATACTCCACTAATTCTCATACTTCAGCTAGGATGGCACTTATTACGGGTCTAGCATTGTAATTAAATTTCCTTTTGTTGTTCCAAGGGAAAAGACGAGTAGAGTTTACTACTCAAACTATAACTGTCTTTTACATTATTATATTTTCTGAGGTTAATTTCTATTTAGTCTATAATTTCTTCATTTATGGATTTTATAACTATAAGGTCTCTCTTTGGAGTATCTATTAATTTGAGTAAACTATCATCTCCGATGAATGTGTACCATATGTTTTGGTTGTTTAAAATCATCGCATTTCTATAGTTTTGTTTTGAATAGTTTATACCACTATGCATTCTCAATGCACTATTTGATTTTTGGCTATCTAATCCATTTCGTCCATATAATGGTTTAAGTGTGTATATATATACCAATTGATTAATTCCATCATGTACATTTAGTAGATAATTATGAGATATGTTTTATAAGAATCTCCATGCTTTTTCTGTTACAATGGCTAATCTCCACTTCTATCATTTATGTGTCTAAAATAAATCAATTAAAAGTTCTAACAAATCTTTAAGTTTTGTTGTACTGATTTATTTATGGGTCTATAATGAATGTATTATATACTTGCTTTAGATAATACCCTAGCACAGGATAAGGTGGATTTCACTAATAAAGTGATAATATGAACCCGGGTTTATAAAAACATTAATATATCCTTAATTACAGTTTTGCATGATTATGGTTCATATCGCTTGACTTTCCTTCTTTATAATAGAAGTATAATTAAAAGGGTAAAATATTTCTAAGAAGATTTATAGTTTTTAACGGATTGTGTGAGTCGAGATGGAAGCACCCTTGTGCATAGCACACTTGGATTCTGGTTCTTCACTCTGTAATTTAATTTTAATAATAATATAAGGCAGTGCCTTAGAATCATAATCACTGCTAATGTTTTCCTGTTGCTACTATATACTAGCCTAGCTACATAACCACCTAGTAGCTGATAGAAATTCCAGTCCTCTAACCACACTACCTCAACCTATTCAGGGACGTGTTATCATAACCCAGTAATAAAAAATGAATTATTAGTGTGTATTAGACTTCTTAGGAACTACCACTGGTATAAACATAAAATATTTATTTACTAAATTACCCAAACCTCGCTCAATTCTCTAGCTTGCTTCAGTCATGACCTCAATCAATCACGTCTCTATACTCTATATATCAGACATTATTATAACCACTTTTCATGAAATTGGTAAGAAAATATAAATAAGGGACAATTAATAATTAAATTTATACATACAAACTTAATCCCCAATACATTCCTACCTCTATAATTTACAAAATATTACAAAATAATCCAATCAAAAAAATTCACACAGTTATAACCAAATAACAAGAACATTCCAACTTATCGCCAAACACGTCACTATTCATGATTATTAAGTGTGTCTTTAATGCTTAGCAAAAAAAAATGTTGAGGAAGCCAATTTCTGACCATACTTAATTGGATTAACTTGAAATACACACTTCCACCCAACCATGAGCCATCACCTCTAGTTCTCCCCCAAGCCAAGATCTATTATTCTTCTAGAATCAACAAACTCTTGTGATTCTGGAAATTTTTTTTCTATGTATTACTTCCCTATCATACTCTCCTAAGCCATGTCCCCCTTTGGAGGGTCCTCCAAACCCATAACCTAGGCATTTTCGTATATTTTTCGAAAAATTATTTTCCTTTTTTGTTAAAGCTGCTTTTTTCTCCCGTGGTGCTTTATTCACCGATACTAAGTGTTAAATCCTGACTGAGTGATTTAATAATTTTTTCCCTTCCAATATTATTAAATATTAACCAACAACTCCTAAGGATTTTAAGGAGAAAATTAAGGGAAGTTTGTTCAATCCTATCCACAATGGATTCCGGATTGGAATAATGACCTTATTAACTCAAGTGTTCTTTTCCAAGTAAATCTTCCAGTTTATTTTTATTAACAAAACTTGTTTATTACATCACCATATTTACTCGCAATTGAGTCTACTATGGCTTTCCTTCCATTAAAAAAAATAGTTCATTTTACTTTAAAAAATATTTACATGAGTAGAGAGGGGTATTACATCTCCGCTCTCGAAAAACAATTAACACCATCCTTAGTGTTTATTCTTTTTCTGCATCATTCCAAAAATAATGCTGGGTATGAATCCTTCATGATGTCCTCTCCTTCCCAAGTAGCCTCCTCAAGTATAAAGTGCCTCCACTGCACTTTAACTTGAGCGACAGCTCCATTTGGAGGACGATCCCTTTCTGATCCATAATATAGAGTGTATTTGGTAGAAAATCCCCTTTGGGTTCTACCTGTATTAGATTCCAATTAATTACATTAGAAGGATCATGAATATATCTTTTTAATAATGGCACATGAATCACATTATGAACTTTAATATGACTAGGTAGAGAAAACTGATATGCCACTAGACCGACTTAGTCCAAAATTTCGAAAGGCTCATAGAATCATGGTGGTAACTTGGCAAAACTTCTAGTTTAGAGAGTAATCTTTCTAGGTTTTACTCGCAAGTACACATGATCTCCAAATTTAAATTATTATGAGTGATATTCCTGTCTGGATAACTCTTTTTTTTGTCCTATGTTGTTATAACATTCAGTCTAATATTTCGTACTATCTGTTCCATTTCTTGCAAAGCTTCATGACCCAATATTAATCTGTCTTTTGGGGTCCCCCATATAAGTGGTGTATTGCACTTCTTTCCATATAAAGCTTTAAAAGGCTTCATTTTGATGGAATATTGGTAATTAATATTATAGGAAAGCTCTTCCAAATGCAAAAAATCCTCCCATTTAGTGCACCTTTCCATTACATACATGTGTAGCATATCTTCTAGGATTTTATTCATCCTTTCTGTTTATCCATCCATTTGAGGGTGATAGGAATTACTGAAATTTAATTGAGTTCCCATACCCCCAAACAAGGATCTCCAAACTTGGAGGTAAATTTAGCATCTCTATCATACACTATCATTTTTGGTATACCATGGAGTCAGAAGATCTCTTCATGAATATACTTGCAATCCATGTTATTCGAAAAGTAGTTGGAATTAGTATAAAGTGCACTGCTTTAATCAAAGTGTCTACCACCACCATGATGGAAGCATGTTGATGCTTTTTTCTAGGTAATCCTCTAACAAAATCCATTGAAATTACCTCTGACTTCCATTCAGGAATGGGTAATTGGTTTAGTAATACTATAGGGTGTTGATGTTCCACTTTCACATGTTGACACCCTAAGCATTTTTCCAAATATTCAGCTACAACATTTTGCATACCTGGCCAAAACATATTTTTCCTTAATGTTGTTACCATTTAATAATATCATGGGTGACCAACATATGTTTTCTTATGGTATTCATCCAATATCATTTGTTTCAGTGTGGCCATATTAGGAATATACAATTTTATTTGGTAAGTTAATATTTTTTTCATAATTTTCAGTATATTCAGGGACCTCTTTTTGCTATAATTTCTGTTGATTTCTTGATATTAAGGATATTTTTGTATTTCATGTTTAATTTTCTCTCCAAAATTGGTGCTAATTATACTCCCAAAACTTCCTACCAAGGCATGAGCACGTCTTATTAGAGCATCCACAATTTTATTTTATTTTCCTTTTATGTGGTTTATATCAATTTCAAATTTGCTAAGAAAAGCTAGAAATCTTGATTTCCTCGCATATAGATTAGGATGACTAAGGAAGTATTTCAAACTGATATGGTTGGTTACCAACAAAATATTATTTCCCAACAAGTATTCCCTCCACATTTTGAGGGCGTGTGTTACTACTTCCAATTATATATCATATACAACATATTTTTGGTCATGTTTTTTCAACTTCCATGATTCATAGGATATTACTACATTATCTTGCATTAAGACCCCAAAGTCCTTATAAACAAGCATGAGTACCAACAGTAAATTAATTATTTGGATCACATATTTTTAATATAGGGATTTTTGTTAAGAATTGTTTCATTTTTTCAAAACTTTCTTGCCATTTGGTTGTCCATTCAAACATTACTCGTATTTTCTGCAAGGAGGTAATGGGGTATGCTAAATTTGAGAATCCCTCTAAAAATCTCTGATAACACCTAGAAATTACTGTAAATGAGCGAAATACTGATAAATATTTAGGTGTAGGCCAATTCATGATAGCATTAACCTTTTCAGGATCTACAACTAACCCTTACTTGGAAATAAAGTGGCCTAAGTACTAAATTTAATTTTTGTAAAACTCACATTTGCTGAGTTTTACATAAAGATAATGTTCTCTTAATTTCCGTAATACCAATCTAATATGTTCTTGATGTTACTTTTCGTCTTGAGAGTACACTAGGATGTCATTTATGAATACTAGCATAAATTTGTCAAGATATTTGTGTAGGATGATATTAATTAGGCACATCAAGGTTGTTGGTGCATTAGTGAGACCGAGGTAACACTACGAACTCATAATGCCCGTATTCAGTTCGAAAAGTTGTCTTGTGGATATATTCTTATTTTATCCGCAAATAATGGTAAATGGTTCTTAAATAAAAAATTTAAAATACGGTTTCTCCCCTTACCTGATCGAACAAGTCATCAATTTGGGGAAATGTATATTTATTTTTGATAGTTAACTTGTTCAACTATCTATAGTCAATGCACATTCTAAATGTGCTATTTTGTTTCTTGAAAAATAATACAAACCCCCCCAAGTTGATACACTAGGTCTGATATATCGTTTATTTAGTAGTTCTTGTAGATGTAATTTCAATTCTAACAACTCTTGTGTACTCATTCTGTACAAGGCTCTAGACATGGGGGAAGAACCTAGTACTAGCTCGAAAGAGAAATATATATCTCTATGAGGGGGAAACTAAGGAATTTCTTCCAGAAAAAACATCTGAACACTCTCTTATCATCGGTATAGTCTCAACCTTTCTTTTTCTGCTTACTATTCATTTTTTTCCACATGCGCCATGTATAATTGACATCCTTTTCTCACTATTCCTTTTAAATGTAATGCTGAAATCTTCCTGACGGATATTGGTTTTGGTTTTCCTCTTATAATTTTTTTTTGTCCATTTTGATCTACACAATTTACAATTTGTTTCTAAACAATTGATGAAAGCTCTATACTTTTCCAACCAATCCATCCCGATTAGTACATCATATGATCCTAAAGGTAGAATATTTAGATTCATTGTAGTGGAATAACCATTCCACTTTACATCAAATTGTTTTAGTTGCTGTGTTACCATGCATTTGGTACCAGTTTCCAATTGTACCAACCATGCATTTTGGAAATTTTTAGACAATAATTAACATTTTTCCACAGTTTATTGATGAATATCGCTTAAGATAGCCCCTGAATCAATTAAAACAGAAACATATTGGTTTTGTATGGTACCTTCTATTTCAATCATGGTAGATTGATGTTCAACTCGTCAGTCCTCTAGAGCTGCACTAATTCTGGCAATGTTTATGGCCACATCATTTACCGTAGTTGCTTCTTGTATTGTTTGAATATTCTGAATTGATCTTGGATTAGGTGGAAATTCCCTTAGCAGATGTGGTTCACCACAACTCCAAAAATTTATTGGTTCCTATTCTTTTCCTACTACCCCATTTTTATTATTAAGCTCCATAGTCTTAAAACCTGTGTGTGACTTAGCTGGCTTATTCACACTTCCTTTATTAAACTTCTTCTTCTATTGTTCCTTACAAGACTGCTTGTAGTAGGGAGGTTTTTGTCTTTTTATACTCATGGAATTTTTTCTTTTTATCTTTATTTTTCCATGATTTTGTTCCTTATTTTATGTTTTTTATATGTTGGTAACATAATATGGCTTTCCTTACTACCTCGTCCATAGTTTTATGGTTTTTGAATTCAATCCTCTCTTTATAATATGTGGGAAAACAATTCAAAAATATTTGTACATTCACTTTCTCCTCCTTGATATAAGGAACATACCACAATAAGTTTATAAAATTTTGTTACAAACTCATCCATAGTAAAATGCCCCAACATTAGTTCATGGAATTCATTACCACGGTCATCATAATATCATTCGCTTAGGTACTAGTATTTAAACTATTTATGAAATTCTTCCCATGAAACTATCTTCTCTTCTAATATATGTATGGTTTTAGCCTCCTCCCACCACAGAGTGGCTTTGCCCTGCAACTGGTAAATAGTCAGTCGAGCCTTCAAATTACTTTCAGATTCATTCACCTCCAAAAAATTTATCATGTTCATGAGCCATGCTTCTACATATTCCTCCCTTTCCCCGTCAAAAGTAACGGGTTTAATTTTTCGAAATTCTCCCTGCAACTCCACATTTTTATTTTTCTTACATGACTGTGAATATGTTCTATTAGATTCTTCACCACTTTCATATTTTCCCAACTCTATTTCTTCCTCCTTTCTTTTCAACCTTACTAGTTTCATGCTCTTATGGCTGTCTTTCTTCATTAGTTCCCTTATTCTGCATTCCTTTTCTTCACCAGCTCTCAATAGTCGTTCATTGTTGTTTTGAAGATGAGTAAGTTATTGTTGCATATTTTTCATCATGTCCATTAAGTGAGAGTTTGGGGTATTGCTACTTTCTCCTCATTTGATATATAATTCCTCTCCACCAGCTATAGTTGGAGGAGACTCTTCAGTCATTCTGAGTGACCCGCTTCACTTATGTAACTTAAAAAAACCATGCAAGATACTTATCAAAACTTTCGTAAAATGATAAAAAAAATAATTAAAATAAATTATGTTTTTGTTTAATAGTGAATATCCATTATAGGCCCGGTATTTTGAACTGAGCTCTGATACCACTTGTCACGAATCACCCTCTAAGGTTCAATTTTCTTCCTTATTCTATATATAACCATACTTATATCCCTAAATACCACATTATGTATATATATAATCACATCTCATATCTTACAATTTATTTCTGGCAATGTACTTATCATCGTAACCAAACTAGGTAACCATCAATTAATATCTAATTTCACAATGTCACCACCTTGGTGAACATCTCTACTTCTAATCTCACATACCCATCGACTCTTAAATATAATTTAATACTTTGGATATCTGAAAGGAATAACATAGGTTCCATTTAGGTTTTGTCCTACCATTATGTGTTACATGCACCAAATTATAAAAGGATGGGTCACATACTTATTATTTAGGTTTCTTCCTATGGTTTAATAGGTGTGATTATATAATATCACTAATATATATCTCAAGGTTAAGTATTATTATTTTGGCAACACCTTTGCTATACACTCATATTATTGTATTAATTATTGAAAACTAGACCGATGCCAGTCTATTCCTCACATTTACTGCACCACAGAGAGGAAGTGTCCTTAAGTTTTTGTGCCTTGAACCCAGATGTGCCACATCCTCTACTTCACTTGCTGATCACATGGAGGTGGCATGGGGGCCAGTGTTGGGTTATGTTCAACGGTCTAGATTGGTCAAGGTGATCCGATGGCTTTTCTTTGCTTAGTTTTTTTAAAACCCTAACCCATTTACACCTCAATTTATGGTTATCCCACTATGCGTCATGGCTCTCTTTCTGTTGTTCATGTTGTTGGACAAGAATCGAACATGGCATTGCTTAAGACCTTTCTCTACATGCCTATGAACCTTCACTTTAAAAACCATTGTGGCTCCTCTTCAACTCAGGTAAGTGTATGTGTTCTTTTTCTAACAATGTATGCAATTATTTTTCACATTCCTTCAGAGTTGTGACGAAGGTTGGTCACAATTTGGGGATTTTATATGTTTTTATTTAAAAAACCCCAAGTAGGTGCTATGGTGACCTCACAGAATTACATGACACTACTTTTTGCATATTTCTAGATTTATGTTTACCAGGTATATATACAGTCATGCACATTTCATTACCTACAATTTTGTAACTGATTTTACCTTAGTTATTTCTTTTGATATACTATTAACATGAATTATATGCAGTCGAATGGTAATTTTTGCATGGAAGACTACCGAACTGCAAGTTTTCTACATATCCTGATACCCCCAAGTAATATATATTTCTTTTCTATACAAGATTTGCCTTTCTACCCTTTGATGTGAAGCAAAAATTCTCATTTTTCTAGGGTTCTATTATGGTTTTGATGCGCCACATAGTAGAAGAGTGTATGATTGTCACTCTGGAAACGGATCACCTATTCACTCATATTTGCGTCTGAGGATGATTAACCATGCTCTCCAAGTAAGGTTTCCTTATTTTTTAGCTTTCCTTATCTCAAATTTTCTCCTAAATGCTCATTATCACTACTTATACTACTTTTTACTCATTTTCATATCTCTAGCTCGGGTACCTCAAGGAGAATCTATAGGGTACTGACCATCCCAAGTAACTCCATATTCTGGAAATTCTTATATTTGTTCACACCTAATTAAGTTGGATCTTATGATCGTTAATATTGTCTTAGAAATTTGTGAAAGTATTAACTATTTATTGATACCTATTTTCACACGCAACTTGCTAATGGTAAATTCATACATTTTCAATTTCCCTATGCTGCGACCTCAAGTTTAAATGTGCACTATATGGCTACATGTCGATTTTTCGCTCCTTCTTCAGTGAAGATTCTTTTGAAAACAAATTTTATGGAAGACTCCACTAGTTTTTATACTTCAACCAACTTCAATTGAGATGGAAGTTATTAGGGCTCTACCACTGCAATTATATTTCTCAGTTACATTATTAGATTTTTAGATTTCGTGAGGTTAACTTCTCTTTAGTCTATAAGTTCTCCATTTCTAGAGTTTATAACTATGACGTCTCACTCTCTCTGGAGTATATGTTACTTTGAGTTAACTCCCATCTAGGATGAATGTGTACCATATGTTTTGGTGGTTTAAAATCAGAGTATTTTTATAATTTTGTTTCGAATAGTTTATACCACTATGCATTCTCAATGCACTATTCTATTTTTGGTTATCTAATATCTTTTCGTGCATATCATGGTTTAAGAGTAAGTAAATAGATTTATATATATATTAATGCCAATTGATGAATTCCATCATGTATATTCAGTTGATATGTACTAGATATGATTTATAATAAGCTCCATTCTTTTTGTGTTACAATGTCTAATATCCACTTCTAGCATTTCTGTGTCTGAAATAAATCAGTTAACAACTGTAAATGATCTTTAAGTTCTACTGTACGGATTTATTTATGGGTCTATAATGAATGTATTATATACTTATATACTCGCTTTAGGTAATACCCTAGCCCAGGATAAAGTGGATATGACCTATAAAGTGATAATACGAACCTAGGTTTATAAAAAACTTTAATATATCCTTAATTACAGTTTTGCATTATTATGGTTCATATAGCTTGAATTTATTTTGTTATCAAACAATTATAATTTAAAGGGTAAAATTTTCCTAAGAAGATTTATAGTTTTTAAAAGACTCTCTGAGTCCACATTGAAGCATCCTTGTGCATTACAAACTTGGATGAGGTTCTTCGCTATGTAATTTAATTTTAATCATAATACAAGGCACTGCCTTGGAATCATAATCACTGCTATTGTTTTTTTGTGCCTACTATATACCATCTTCGGTACATAACTACCTGGTAGCTGGTAGAAATTCTAGTCCTCTAACCACACTACCTCTAGCTGGTAGAAATTCTAGTCCTCTAACCACACTACCTCAACCTGTTTACAGACGTGTTTACTAAATTACCTAGAACCTCACTCAATTCTCCAACTTACTACAACGATGACATCAATTAATCCTGTCTCTATACTGTATATATCATGCGCTAGTATAACCACTTTTCATTCAATAAATTGAAAACTATAAATAAAGGACCAATTAACAATTACATTTATACATACCAACTTAACCCCAGCACATTCCTACCTCTATAATTTATAGAATATTATAGAATAATCTAATTAGAAAAATTCACAGTTATAACCAAATAACAAGAACATTCAAACTTATCCTCAAACACAACAATATTCACGATTATTGCCAACCAAGAGTTTTTTCTCATTAATCAACACAACCACAAGTTTAAAAAATACAAATGTTTAAGAAGCCAATTTCTAAGTGTATTTTAATGGATTAACTTGAAAAAAACACTTCTAGCCAACCATGAAACATCACCTCTGGTTCTCCCCCGAGACGAAATCTATTATTCTTCCAGAATCAACAATCTCTTGTGATTCTGGCCAAGACATTTTTATTCCTTACTTCCTGGAATTTGAAGGAAACACTTCCACCCAGCCATGAAACATCACCTCTAGTTCTCCCCCGAGATGAGATTTATTATTCTTCCAGAATCAACAACCTTTTGTGATTTTGGCCAAGAAATTTTTATTCCTTACTTCCCTGGCTGAATTTTCTTAGCAGTGTCTCATTTTCGAGGGTCTGCCAACCCTATAGCCTAGGGTTTTTCATATATTTTCAAAAAAAGTATTTTCCTTTTCTTTTTTTTTTAAATCACATTTTTATCCTACTGTGTTTTATTCACTCATTCTCAGTATTATCTCGATTGAGTGATGTAATAGACATTTATCTTTCAATCTTATTAAATATTAACCAAAAACCCCTAGGGATTTTTAGGAGAAAATTAAGGGAAGTTTGTTCAATCCTATTGGAATAATGATCTCATTAACTCAAGTGTTCTTTTCCAAATAAATCTTCTTGTTTATTTTTATTAGCCAAATCTGTTTATTACATCATCATATTTACTCTCAGTTGACTCTACTATGACTTTCCTGCCATTACTAAAAATAGTTCATTTTATTTTTAAAAATATTTACATAAGTAAAAAAAAAAATTGCATACATATTATCTCATTTATAATTGTTATTTTTTATTTTCCTTATAAATTAATGTAAATATATTTTAATATTAATACTTTAAGATTTTAACAAATTACATTTAACTCCAATAAATCAAAATAAATATAACTTTATTTTTATACCATTATTATTATAATAATTATTTTTTTTTAAATTTTTCTTTAATATTATATACAAATAAATATAGTTCTACTTTTACAATAGTGGAGAAACCTATCAAAACTTTGTTTTCAAACTAGCCGTGAGAACATCCATCTTGACAACTATCTGCGAATGCTTAGCTAATATCTCATAACCATTATGGAATGACCAGCACTATGCATTCTCAATGCACTATTCGATTTTTGGTTATCTAATATCTTTTCGTGGTTATCATGGTTAAAAGGTAAGTAAATCTATTTATATATATATACTAATGCCAGTTGATGAATTCCATCATGTATATTAGGAGATATGATTTATAATAATCTTCATTCTTTTTATGTTCTAGCATATATGTGTCTGAAATAAATAAATAAATTAACAACTATAAGTGATCTTTAAGTTTTACTGTGCGGATTTATTTATGGGTATATAATGAATGTATTCTATACTTGTTTTAGGTAATACCCTAGCCCATGATAAGGTGGATATCAGCTATAAAGTGATAATATGAACTAAGGTTTATAAAAAACTTTAATACATTTTTAATTAGGAATTACACCACATGTTGCAAAAGAAACGTTGTAAGGCCATAGCATAGGAAAGAGTAGCCTAGAAGAAATAAGAACGCAATAGCATAGGAAAGAGTAGCCTAGAAGAAATAAGAACGCAATAGCATAGGAAAGAGTAAATAAGATGTTGCAGAGAAGGAGCCATCGTGAAGGAATGAAAGGAAAATTTTGCTCCCATGGAAGCTGGTCGTGGAGGTTTCAAAAATATTGATGATAAGAGTTATCAACCAGAAAATTTGGTTAAAGATTTTGATGATTAATAATCCTCTGAAACAAGCATGAAATGAACATGTAACTCAAATAAGATATTTTAAATACATTCAAGTACAATCTATCTAGCATAGATGTAAATAAATATAATTTTTATCAACAAAAATAGAGTTTACTCCAAGTTCATCTACATATATGAGTGCCAATTGCATGCAATTTTGTTATAGATATTGAAATAGGAAATTGGGAGTGAAAATACTTTGATGATTAATAATTCTCTAAAACAAGCATGAAATGAGCTTGTAACTCAAATAATATATTTTAAATACATTCAAGTACAATCTATCTAGCATAGATGTAAATAAAGTGAATTTTTATTAACAAAAATAGATTTTACTCCAAGTTCATCTACATATCTAAGCGCATGCTTATCAAAAATTGTATATGAAGAACAATAGTCTTGGTATACAAGAAAGTGAATTCCATTTTAATATGGAGACATTTTTGGAAGGAGATATTTTTTCTTATGCTATGGCTTATTTTTTTAACTCCAAAGTTGGTTTAGTCTTTCTCTATATACATAAGAAAAAAAATACAAAGTAAATTCACAAATTTAAGCAGGCCCATGCCCTAGAGATTGCAGGAACCTCCTGCCATTCTATCGGTTTCAACTGGATTACAAATCTAGTTTCTTATTAAAATATTTTACACATTCTTAGGTTATTCTAAATTGACCAAGAGTATACATATAGTTATTAGACCATAAAATTGACTTCCTTTTTGTATGTTTTATTTATGAACCCTTTAAAAAAAACTAGAGGAATATTTGATTTTACAGTGTGATCTCCCCAACATGGGTGGGGGTATAAAAAATTGGAGAGTAAATTGAGTGGTTATTGTTAGAAATTGTTGTATAAGATGGGAAATTTGGATGCTTTGTAGAAAATATGGATGTTATAACATATATATATATATTTAATTTTTTAGTGTCTCTGGCCACCATGCATCTAATAGGATCCATTTCAATAGAGAACTTCAATACATCACTATGCCAATGATAAATTCTGACATCCCTAGCCATTTTATTTGATTGTGGATCAAGTTATAAACTAATAACTTCTGAAATCCCTGGCCATTTTCTTTGATTGTGGATCAAGTTATAAACTAGAATATACTCTCTCTTGAGAAGACTCTACTTTATATATTGGATAGAGGGAAAGGTTATGATAAAACTTGTACAAAAAAAACCCATTAGGGTTGTCTCAAATTACTCTATTGTTAATCATAGCGTCAATTTTGTAAAACTATAATCTACAGTAAGGAATGAGCAGGTTTTTTCTTTTGTAATTTTTTTTTGGAATTAAAAAATAAAAAATTATAAAAGCTAAAATTATGATATGAAAATTGTTTATGATTATAAAGTAAAAAACATGTAAGATTTTTTAGCTACAATTAAGTAATTAAATATATGTATATAGTATTTTTGAATGGAATAAATTTGATATTCATTAACAACAAAAAAAATCCGAAACAATATGTATGCAGTTACAAACTACATATAATTAAGTAATTAGATAAAAACTGGATTGGATAGAAACTGCAACTCACATGTGAGTACTACACCTGGATACTGCACACAAATGGAGAGTACACTCTACATTCATTAATCAAATGATACAACTATAAGTACATCACAAAGAAGTAGGAAGTTGTAAAAAAACTCCTACATCCTAGGAACTAATCCTAACTTAAGGAGCTACGTTACAACAATGTAACCATTTCTCCATTAATATACAAATAATATTAATTATTTCCAACTCTCCCCCTTAATGGAGAAAGGATTACCCTGAATTCCTAACATCCCTCTAAACAATTCAAAATTTATTCTCCCAAGAGGCTTGGTAAAAATGTCTGCCATATTGTCACAAGATTTACAATATTCAAGAATTATTTCCTTTGACTGAAGTTTTTCTTGAACAAAATGGAACTGAGTATCGATGTGTTTGGTTTTTTTGTGAAATACTGGATTGTATGCTAGCTTGATGGTACTCTGGTTGTCACTTTTAATGATAGTTGCTTCTTTCTGTTCTTCTCTTGCATCATTGAGAAGTCTTCTCAACCAGATAGCTTCACATGTGGCTGCACACAATGCTTGGTACTCAGCTTCAGCTGAAGATAAAGCTACAGTACTTTGCTTTTTTCTGCTTTATGCTATGACCCAAGATCCAATACTGAATGCATAACCTGTGATAGATCTACGATCATCCAAGTTGGTTGCCCAATCAGAATCTGAAAAACCTGCTAAAGTAACATCAAATGTGTCAGTGTATAAAATACCATATTCACTAGTATCACAAAGGTACCTCAACACACTCTTTGCTACAACCCAATAAATTTCGATAGGTTTAGACATGAACTAGCTCAGCACACTAACATAATATGCCAAATCTAGTCTAGTTGTAGTAAGATATATCAGACTCCCAACTAATTGTCTATACATAGTGTCCATTGTCACTGCACAACTTTAGATTCTGTTGCAATGGTGTTGCTGCTGACTTACACTACTCCATCTTGAATCTTTCTAGCAGAATTCTGGTATACTTCCCTTGAGTAAGAAAATTTTTTCCAGAGTCTCTCCATACTTCCAGATCCAAGCAATAATGGAGATTCCTGAGATCTTTCATTTTGAAATACTTACGACATTTGCTGTTTGATTTCTTTGATCAGAGTATCTGCATTACCTATTATAATCATATCATCCACATACAAAGAAATCAAAATAATTTTCCTCTGTTTATTATACTTGGTATACATATTTGGATCATTCATGCTTCTATGAAAACCATGCTGTAAGAATAATGAATCGATCTTCTCATGCCACGACCTGGGTGCTTGTTTTAAACCATATAATGCCTTGTTAAATCTACAAACTAGATGTTCCTGCCCCTTTTTAACAAACCCTTCAGGCTGAACTAGATAAATATCTTCTTTCAAATCGCCATTCAGAAATGCAGACTTAACATCTAACTGGTGTAGCTTCCACTTATATTTTTTTGCTAAATAAATTAACATTCTAATGGTATTTAATTTTGCTACAGGAGAAAAGGTTTCATCAAAATCTATTCCCTCTTGTTGTGAATAACCCTTTGCTACCAGTCTAGATTTAAACTTTTCTATACTCCCATCTGCATTCACTTTAGGTTTGTACAACCACTTACATCCTATCGGTGTTTTTCCTTCAGGAAATTCAACTAGATCCCAAGTATGGTTTTTAGTAATTGATTCAATTTCTTCATTCATCGCAGCCCTCCATTGATTAGATTGGCTTGCTTCTTTATAGTTTGTGGGTTCTACAATGTTTAAAATACTTGTCATTAAAGCATAGTCTTTCAATCTAGTTGGTAATTGTGTCTACCTACTTGATCTCCTTGGTAGGGGACTTACCTCAAATCTGTCAGCTTCAGACTTGTACGGGCTTGCCTTATTGACTACATCACTTGTTTCTTCTTCTTCCTGCTCCTACGTCTGATTATCCCCGTTGTTTTCTTCCATCAATAATGGAATGTGCCATTCATTATTACTATCATCCTTTCCTTCCTCAACCTATTCATGAAATTTCACATCTTGAATTGCAAATATTTGATGAGTCACGAGACTAAATAACTTGTATGCTTTAAACTCAGTTCCATATCCTACAAAGATACATTTCATAGCTTTAGGATCTAAATTCTTTCTATCCACTTTGGGTATATGGGCAAAGGCTTTTGACCCAAATTCTCTCAAATGACTCACTGTTGGTTTGAATCCATATAATGCTTCAAAGGGAGTTTTGAAGCCAAGACATTTAGTAGGACTCCTATTCTTTAAATAAATAGTAGTGTTTATGGCTTCAGCCCAGAAACCATTTGATAGACCCTTACCTTGAAGCATACTCCTTGCGCACTCCATAAGAATTCTGTTCTTTTGTTATGACACTCCATTTTGCTATGGTGTGTGAGGCACTGTAAACTGTTGAAAAATCCCATGATTTCTGAAAATATTCATGAACTCACCCAACTTGTATTCTCCACCTTGATTTGAGTGGAGAATTTGCATACATTTTCCTGTCTGCTTTTCTACCAAAGTTATAAATTCTTTAAAACATTGAAAGGTCTGACTCTTTTTACTCAAAAAATATATCCAAGAGAATCTAGTGCAATCATCAGAAAATAGAAGAAAATAATATGCACCACCTAGTGACCTGGTCTGCATAGGTCCACATATGTCTGTATGCACCAGCTCTAGAATATCTCTTCTCTTTCTATCAATATGCAAAGGAAATTCCTCTCTATGCATTTTCCCTAATGCACATCCATCACAATCCAACTCAACACTATGAAAAACAGGGAGGCCATTGACCATACCTTTTCTTTGAAGTAACATAAGGTATTGTAAATTAAGGTGACCGAATTTCTGGTGCCAAAGGTTTTCAGCTGTCAATCCTGTTGCGACCATGGCTTGTTGTGGCATTCTTTTGAAATTTTGTCTATACAGGCTCCCCACACGCACTCCTGATGCAAATTTTTCCATATTGCTATCCTTTATGAAACAACATGTCTTGAAGAATTCAACTAGCAGATCCTAATCTGTTATCAAAGATACAAAGATCAAGTTTTTCCTAATCCCAGGCACATACAGTACATTATTAAGATGTCTAATGTCACCATTAGGCAATCTTGATGGAATATCACCATACCCTTTTATCTCGTATCGTATGTCATCTCCTAGGAAAATTTTAGATCCACATGAAGTTTCTTCAAGAAATTAAAACCATTCTTTCTTACCTGTCATATGTGAGGATGCGCCAGAATCGACATACCATATGTCGTCTTCATCTTCATCAGAAGCTAAAAGTGCACAATCATCTAAAAATAGTCGAGTTTCATGACTATAGTCTTCATCTTCATTCAAAAAATATCCTTTGTGCCTACTCTGATTATTCCTTGCTTCGTCTGTCTGCCTCTTAAAACAGTCCCTAATTTCATGGCCAACTTTCCCACAGTAAAAACATTTCTTTCTTGAAAATTTGTTTGCAGACATACCTCTAAATGGTTTCTTTTGAAACATGCTACCTCCTCTCTGTTGCTGCTATGGTTGCTGTTGCTGCTCTGGCTGCTTCCCTCTAAACTGTCACCTCTTTGCCACTAGAGTAAGATCGTCATTCTACGGTCTTAAATTCTGATGCCGCTCTTCTTCTTGTAGCAAAATTCCTGTCAATTCTTCAAATGAAGGGGGCTTTATCCTTCGCTGCCAATCCTATGATGAACATCTGATATTCATCATTCATTCCATTCAATGTAATTGTGACTAGATCGGAATCAGACACCTTTTCTTCGATGTCTCCTAATCTGTCCTTCAAGTCTTTAACCCTTGCAATGAATCCAACAGAAAATTCATTTTCCTCCATCCTCATTGCAAACAACTTGCCTTTGAGTGACAATATGTGATTTGTATTTTGTGTCTGGTATAAATTCTTGAGTGTCGTCTAGATCTCAGTGGACGATTTTCCATCTCTAATATGTGGGATAATATTATCCTTGACGGACATCTTCAGTATGAATTTTGCTTTGTTCTCCCTTTTTTCGCACTCTTGTATAAGTGTGGTTGCTCCTGTTACAATATTGGGTTTCTGGTCATCACCTATGACAATCGACCATGCATTTGCTCCCTCAAGCAATGTCTGTAGCTTGAATTTCCAATTTGTGAGATTGGAACCATCGAGTTTGCTAGACTCATTGAGATATGTTTCTATGGTATTATTCATACTAGACTGATATGATTCCATACCCTCTGATGATTCTAACCAATTGAATAATTACAAGCTACACTAACAGAAATTCAATACATACGAGATCATCGATCTGCCTCCAATCTCGCCCAATCTTGTGACTGTAACTCCAATGATCTGATGATCACTGTGTCCGTGACTTGAATTTACCACCAATGAGCAAATCCCCTATGCAGAACCACCAACCAATGTGTCTGTGAGTCAGATCTACCACCACCGGGTAGATCCCATGTGCAGAGCCAGTAGTAACGTCTGCGACTCAGATCTACCACAACCGGGAAAATCCCATGTGTAGAACTACCAAAGAGAGATATTGGAAATTTTTTGAGGAAAATATCCACGCCAAATTAAAATTCAATTAAGTGCCCAAATTGGCATGGGTATGGCACTGGAAGTCGTGCCAATTGCGCTTTTCGGTGTGACTGTCAGCAGAAAAACTGCGCCAACCCTCATGTGCTCAGAGATTCCAAAAAATCATCTGAGTCCTGTGAGTCAGGTGTTTGCTGCAGATCACCTACTCCTGTGAGCAACGAAGCTCCTATGTGCACCGTAGCCACTAAGGCTCCATCGCCACTAAGGCTCTGTAGCCACTAAGGCTCTCAAAGCAAATCAAGCTCACCTGGTCTGAGCTTTGATACCAAGATAAAAACTGGATTGAATAGAAACTGTAGCTCGCATGCGAGTACTGCACCTGGAGACTGCACAAAAATGGAGATTACACTCTACATTCATTAATCAAATGATACAACTATAAGTACATCACAAAGAAGTAGGAAGTTGTAAACAAACTCCTACTTCCTAGGAACTAATCCTAACTTAAGGAGCTACGTTACAACAATGTAACCATTTCTCCATTAATATACAAATAATATTAATTATTTCCAACTTAATTAAAGGTAAATTTAGTGTTATTTGAGAAATGAAAACTATGAACATTCTTCATTATTGCTCAAAATAAATCATGTCGTGTAAAATAATTTGGAAATTTAAAAAATATCACATATTTTAAAAAATTTCATTATAAATTTATTTTTTTGTATATTAAGAAATACTACTCATGAATAATAAAATGGTTGTAACATAAATAATATTTAACTAAAAAAACCATGTATTTTTGGAATAATAGAATAGGTATAACAAAAATAATATAGAACAAGAAAAAATATCTATATTTGGATGTATGAAAATTTATATAGCAAAATAAACCATGTATTTTTGGAATAATAAAATAGTTGTAACAAAAATAACATAGAACAAGAAAAAATATATATGTTTGGATGTATGAAAATTTAGATACATTTTATTAAGTAAAATTTTAAAAGAATAATGGTTATAAACATTTAAAAATAATTTTATTAAATAATTAGTTTAGATCTATATTATTGATCAGAGGGATCAATGAGGTTTGCATTTAAAGACGTTTGATCCCTCTTGGCTCTTGGTAGATCTAGAGTTAGGCCATCTTAATTTCCCCCTTTAGATAAATTACATTCCACATGAATACCATGGGTCAATACCATGGGTTGTTTTTATAATTTATTATTATTTTATTTTATTAATTTTATTTTTTATTGTATGTTGACCTACTTAAAATGTTCATGACAACCTTTTTCTTTAATTTAATTTAATTTTTGTGTAATTTGACAAAGTCACCAAAACCTAAATTCATTCTAACTTATTAAAAAGAAAAAAAAAAACTAGCATTATAAAAAACACATATAAAACTATTTACATTCCACATGAATACCATGGGTTTTTTTTATCGTTTAGTATTATTTTATTTTATTATTTTTATTTTTAATTGTATCTTGATCTAGTTTAAATGTTCATTACATTATGTCAATATTTTTATTTAATTTACTTTTATTTTTATTTTTGTGTAATTTAACAAAGTCACCAAAACCTAAATTCAATCTAACTTATTAAAAAGAAAAAAAACTAATATTATAAAATGCATATATAAAATTATTTACTTGTGGATATAATGGCCTCAAACATTTCAATTGTTTAACATTTGATCCAATGGCTCACACATGGACATAGTGACATCTAGGGAAGTTTTTTTCAAATAAGAACACCTTACGGCGTAATTACAGTTGTGCGTGATTATAGTTCTTATCACTTGACTTTCTTTAATTATCAAAGAATTTTAGTTTGAAGGGTAAAATATTCCTAAGAAAATTTATAGTTTTTAAAATACTCTCTCAGTCCAGATCAAAGCATCCTTGTGAATAATAAACTTGGATTTTGGTTCTTTTCTTTGTAATTTTATTTTAATCATAATACATGGCACTGCCTTCGCATCATAATCACTGCTATTGTTTTCCTGTGCCTACTATATACCATCCTAGCTACATAACAACTTGGGAGCTGATATAAATTCTAGTCCTCTAACCACACTAGCTTAACCTATTCAGATACATGTGTTTATTAAATTACCCAAAACCCCACTCAGTTCTCCACCTTACTACAATGATGACGTGTATATCAGGCGCTAGTATAACCACTTTTCATGCAATCAATAAGAAACTATAAATAAGGACCAATTAATAATTACCTTTATGCATACTAACTTAACCCCCAACACATTCCTACCTCTATAATTTACATAATATTAGAGAATAATCCAATTAGGAAAATTCACTCAGTTATAACAAAATAACAAGAACATTCCAACTTATTGTAAAACACAACAATATTCACGATTATTGCCAAACATGATATTTTTCACATTAATCAACAAAACTACAAGTTTAGAAAATACAGATGTTCAAGAAGCCGATTTATAACTGCCGATATCTAATTGTATTTCACTGGATTAACTTTAAAGAAACATTTACACCGAACCTTGAAACATCTATTATCCTTCCATAATCAACTAACTTATTGTGATTCTGTCCAAGACATTTTTGTGCCTTATTTCTCTAGCAGACTTTTCTTAGCGGTGTCTCGCTTTCGAGAGTCTGCCAACACCATAGCCTAGTATTTTTCCTATATTTTTCACAAAAAACATTTCGTTTTTCGTTAAAGATCACATTTTTCTCCCACGGTGCTTTATTCACCCATATTCAGTGTTATCTCTTCACTGAGTGACTTAATAGAATTTTATCTTTCAATCTTATTAAATCTTAACCAAGAACTCCTAGGGATTTTTAGGAGAAAATTAAAGGAAGTTTGTTCAATCCTATCCATAATGGATTTTGGATTGGAATAATAATCTCATTAACTCAAGTGTTCTTTTCCGAGTAAATCTTCCTATTTATTTTTATTAGCAAAATATGCTTACTACATCATCATATTTACTCCCAATTGAGTCTACAATGGATTCTTGGTATTAGTGATCTCAAGAGTTACATTACCCAAAAACAAATAACAAATTGATAATAAAAACTAATAATTTCATTAATATTAAAAAATATATAATATTTAATTTCAATGTAATAAAATTTTAATTTATATTTAATTTAATTTATTATTTAACACATTATCTAAATGTTTGTTTTTTTAATGAAATTTTGTTTAATGTTCATATTCTAAATTCATATATATATATATATAATCGCTTAAAACTAAAACTTTCAAAATATTACTAATTCTTTTCACTATGTTTACAACAAATCCACCGATATTTAAAAAAAATTATAAACCAAAATATATTTTAAAAATTAATTCTCTTTTCAAATTATTAAAACCTAATATGATGAAGGTAAATACATTTTAATTAATTGACTATCTTTTGAAATCATTAAAACCTAAATCTTATTGTTATCCATTAGGATTATAATAAATGGGTTCACGATATAATGTTACTTGCAACTTGCATGTGTATGGTAATAAATGAATATACCTTACAAGAATTTGACCTTAGTGAATCGTTTCATCTATTTGTTTGAAACTTCAATTACATTTGAAAATGTAATCACAATGATGCTTTTGGAAAAATCGTGAAATTATAAGTTTAAAAATTGAAAAAAGTTTTAAAATAAACAGAAAAATAAGTTTATATATTGCAAACCTACCAGAAAGAATATAGTAAATGAATTTTAAGAGAAAGTCACATTTAAAAGATGGCTATATAAAATTTTAAATTTAAATAGGAAATAAACATGATTGAAAAGATTTTGTTTGTGTTTTATTCTTTCTAAGATGTAGGCTATCAAATCATCACAGGTGTTTTAATAAGCACCTAACACATCGATGTGATCTTATCATGAGCTATGAGACTAATGCCTGAGTTTTTTGGTTAGATTGAATGTTTTTTGTGTTGTTTTTATTGTTAGCTTTTTAATAACTGCTTTCTTTCCTATTATTCTTAGCTCGTTGGTCTTGCTTTTCTCAAAGTTTTGTCTTTATCGGACTGCTTGCCCTTCCTGGCCCTACCATCGTAGTAAGATCAGACATTCACGATATCTCGCTCGTTCAATCAATTTCGTAAAATTTATCATCATATCTAATCACTTTTAGAAATTGTTCACACATGTTGAGGCCTACGAGAGTCAGAGTTTACCCTAAAACTAGCATGTGACCGCCCCAGTATTCAGCCATTGTTTTTAATGGTAGTGATCCTGGTTATACTACTGTTGGTGGTATATATGAAGACAGCTACAATATAAAGAGAGATGTTAAAATAATATTTAAGATAACTTAATAAATTAATTATTGAGACAAAAGAAAATTCAGTAATGTTTAAAATATTGTCCACAAGGTTCCAACAAATCATTTTAATATTATCTCTATAGGATAACATATAATACAATCATTTTTGTCTTCAAGAGATAATCCTATTTTTATTTCAAAGACAATTTTATTTTTGTCTTACTATTATTGTTAATATTATGAGAAAATTTCATTTGTCTCTAAAGACAATAATAAATTAAAATAAATCAATATAGAGATATTTAATTAAAAAATTTGTTAACATTGCCGAATAATCTATGGTATAAAGAATCAAACTTCAACCTCTTGCATGTATGTACTATATGAATCAAACTTCAACTCTTGTGGCTATGTACTTTAAAGGAATTAAAACCCAATTTTCTTGCATGGGTACTTTCCATTGAGCTATCACCCTTTAAAGAATTATGAAGAGTTATGCACCATTTGTCCCTGAAACCGCTTAACTCTAAAATACTTAGGTTCCATGAATGTAAGAATAATGGAATGGTTATTCGAGGATCTTCTTAAAAAAATTAAGAAAGAAAAGAGAATGAATGATAATGAATGATAGAGAGACCATATTTGACTGTAGTGGCGGACTTAGGAACAATGCTGTGAAAATATTTCATATGGGACAAGAGCTCTTAATAAGTTGTATCACTCTCATGATTATCCGTAAGGTAGGCCTTCATCTCACTTATGGTTCTTTAATGCATAAGGGTCCTTCACATTAAGTCTTTAAAGAGTTTGAAAATTATGCTCTTAAACAACAACTAAAATGGCAACAATAACTTAACATTGCTTCTATTAACAAAATTCATTTCAAATCATACAACACCAATAGCAATACTTTCACTTTGTTTTTCTAATAGTTTGCAATAAATGAAATTTTGCCATAAATGAACTAAGTCGTTTAGTGTTTATAGTGCTATTGGGAGCTATAAATGGGAACCTAAAATGAAGGAGTATAGTCAAACATCCTGCTTTTCCAATCAATGATGACACCTATAATTTACATTGCATTTCAATGGATACAATGAATACTCTGCCCATGCACATGTGGATTTGTGAATTAAAATTTCATGAAGACTCACATGTCCAACCTCTGGCGAGAAAAGATTTGTCATAATTGGATGATTTTTTCAAGAAAATAAAATATTCTCACATGTTGATTTTCATTTTGCAACTGGCGATTCCTTCATGCCTGCCATATTTCATATCTTCACTTCATTCTTCGCTCGGGTAATCTTAGAGAAATTATGTACTTTAACCATAAACATGAAGAGCATTTACAAGGGTGACTGTACGTTGAATGGACTTTCTAAAATACATCGCCAAAAGAAATCAAAATATTTGCACCATAGTCCTTCGTTTAATTTTGCAAGAAAATCATTAGTTGTAATTCTTTTCATATCATCATTTCAAATTGCATATGTTGCGCAGTTAAAGCATTTTGAACCTATCATACCATTTATTAGCTAATGTTTCATGAAGTCCTAAATTTAAAGTGCTATAAATAACTACTTTTTCTTATATCCAAGATGTTTGTAGTAGTACTAACTTAGATGACTTAAAACCATAATTTGATGTAGATCTACCTAGAGGTGCTCTGCGTTAATATCTTGCAATCAAACAAGAGAATGCCACTTCATTGGCGACCATTTACCTCCTTTCATCAGAGTCAACCATAAGCACTCGCATATTCCTCGTTATAGAAATGTATCCTATTTTAACGAGAGAAACCAAGTCTTTGGGATGATACCTACCTCATAGAAAACATATTTCAAATCTATATATATTCAACTTTTCACCTATCCTGCTAAATAAAAAGCTTCAAACATTTCAATAACACCGCTCTCATAATTTGAACCCAAATTTTCTAATATGTCAAAAATATTAGACAGTGAACTGTCGATGATATTCTTCTATAAAAGGAGTCATTGCAGCAAGTACAACCTCTCCTCTACATCTTTTGGTAAAAACCAAGATTTTGAAAATTCTGAGAAGTTTTTGACATAACCATCTTTAATTTTCCATATTAGAGATATCAAAACTTGATAGCTATGTAGAACACCCATTGAATATTTTTTTTTCATCTTCCTTTCACCAAACTTAATTACTTTGGAAATACTAAAAGATAACTTTTGGTTCCCTTGTTGAGATGAACTTTAATAAGAAGAAAAGTATCACAATTGGTATTTAGCGTTTAAGTAACTACAACAAAAAAGATGTAGTGCTTAGTCATATAAAAATAAGATGAAAGCTAAGTGCCACTATTTACTAAAAGAGAATCAAATGAAAACTAGTAAAAGAAAGCAATAAAGAACAAATCTTCTTGTTGAATATTTTTAAATTACCTAAGGCAATATTTAGGATTGAGAGTAAACATATCTTCTTGCTCGTCTTCTAAAACTTCCTAATCCTCAAAGTCCATCAACATACAAAGGTACCGAATCCATTCGAATCACATTCACACCTATCAAAGGTATTCTTTCCATCACCTACATACAAGAGAGCTAAATAAATGGTTTAATGAGAATGATTTTCTACCATTCTATTTTTCTATCAAGAGACAAACCTTGATTTTACCATCCCACCCATTTCCAAGAATAACATAGTATAAGAACAAGTAACAAAGTTGCTAGTATGTCTTTCATATGATAAAAGAGGTATTTGAAGCTCATTTAAGGGCAATAACCATTGTTTTCACATGAGTTATTTGGATACAAGACATATGTTGACGAACACAATTTTCAAAGGCTTTTTAGATAGTGAGGAGTGAGAGTTACACTTGAGCTAATTTTAGACATTTTAACTTAGAATTGAATCTTGATATTTGGCAACCTTCTTCTCTTTCTTTAATTATTTCTATAAGATTCTTGAAGTGTTATTTCAATAACTTTTAAAAATTAAGAAAGAAAGGAGAACAATGATAATGAACAGATAGAGAATCTTGCAGGCATTCCATTTCATCATGTTAGTGTGGCATCAGACACAAGAAATGCCTATCCAACAATAAAGTTTCGAAAATGGAAATATATTAGTTAGTGACCTAGAAGTCAATGTTATTTCTAAGTTTTTGTTATTAACCCTAAACTAAAATGGTTTAACAAAAGAGAAATAATAAAACAAATTTTTAGGTATATTTATCCACAGACTTCTTTTCATTTTACTAGCTTATTCTGGAGGGATGATTACGCACCTAAACAAAATAGTTGAAGGTCAAATTAAGGTTGCATCAATAATGATAATCTTAGTAGTAAGAGAATGAAGTTTTCTACTTTACGTAAAAACATGAACTAAGAGCATAAGACAAACATTCGTTAACAAAGAACTAAAAAATAAAAAAGAACATAATGTTTCCAAGCAGGAAAATACAACTTTTTTTTTAAGGGAAATAATTTGGAACAGAAATCACAACATTTTTGGGTACAATATTGCACGTAAGAACAGATGAAAAAAACTTATGTAAGAAATCAAACGTTTTTAAAATAACACTTATATTCGAAAGTTAAAACCTAAAAATTATCTCTATCCTATAGAAATTCAAGTATAAATATTAAATGTATGCTTTTCATTATCAAAAGGTAATACCAGCATAGTCTTTGTGCTTGCAATATATTTGTAGCAATTTTGTGACAACATATTGTTTTCTTTGATCGTATTTGTGCTCTGTTTCCATTTTATTGTTAGAAAGGATACTGCGAATGGTTCACCAACGAATCGTGATTCCAACAATACCTAAAACCGTAGATGGTTGGTTTGAATATCTTCATCAGTTAGCAATGTTATTACGATACATAAAATAGCGCCAACGATTATAAAACGCATTTTATAAAATGTCATGATTGATATGAGGATCAGTGTTTTCCCAAACCGTTGTCATTATTCAAACTCTTCTTCATAACTAGCCATTTTTTCATTTGTTTCATCAAGGATTTGTAGTGATTGTGAATCAACTATTTTGACCATTGCAAGAGTATGGAAATCAGAAAGGAGTGGAGAGCCAACCATTCAATCACTCTAATAGACCATCAATAATATCATAATTTCGCTGATATGCAGATACCAGCAATCGCATACTCCTTCAACTTGTATCCCATGATATTAAAGCCAAACTTCTTTCAAGGAAGCTTTATTTTACGTATTTCAATAATTTTTAAAGAAAGGTTGTTGATTCTAATACTCTTATATATGTAACACTTAAATTACATGCTCTGTGGTTTAATAATAAACCTGAGTCAAACTTTGATAAAATATTACAATAACTGAACAAAGACATATTGAAATATTTACCGCATATAGCAATAGATCGCTAATTAAAGGAAATAAAGTTATGGTAAATGGATTCATTTTAGCAATTACAACAAGCCCCATCGAAAACCATTTGTAGCCTTGTTATTGAACTAAAGGAAGCTCTTGAGATAGATAAAGGCAGAACATTCACAGAAAGCTAATTTCTCCGTGATTGAGGCTCATAAAAGAACATCTATCACCTGTACATAGGATGGGTTTTGTGAGATGTTTTGAAGATAAATCATGAAAAGATTGCCATCTTTTCAGAGGTCGATAGTATATGGAAAGATCCATAGAAAGCCAATTTCTCTAGTGATTAAGGCCTATAAAACGAATATCCACTACTTCCAAGACATATAGGATGGGTTTGTAAGACAGCTTCAAGATAAATTGCGAAAACTTTTCTACTAATTGAGGCTCACATATGAAAATACAACTTAAATATAGATGGGTTCTAAGGGGAGAGATGCTAGAAAATCACAGAACAAGCTCACCGTGACGAAGACATACTTGTTTTTACTTTCCAAATTTTTCTAATTTCTACTTGATAACACATGTTAAGATTATTTTATAGATTAAACCTTGAAATGAATAGACCAAAACAGCAAGACCAATAAAACAAAATACATATAATCCTAAATTTTGTGAAATCACTGCCAACTATAATTTCAAAACCAACATAGAACAATTACCGACCACATATGATTTTCCAATAGAAATATCAAAGTTGTTATGATTTCCATTACATACCGTATGTTTGATATTCAAAAAGATAAATAAAATCAGTAATATAAAAATTGTAAAGTTACAGGACCTGCAGAAGAACATATAAATGTACCTTGTGATGGTACCCATTGAGACTTTCATGTACTGAGAAACTCACAAATCAATTCTACCCACATACAACTATTGGCAAGTCATAGTAATGATTAATTAATCATCTATGGAAAATTAACAGCAGTTAAAATGTACAAAAGAGACCAATGACTTATAATTGAATGTTGTTTCACAAGATCACTTATGTAATGTTAATATTGAAAAGGATGAAGAAGTAACTGCTTCATCGCATTTCACATTTACTTTTCACATCTAATAAACCTAATATCATCATTCATTTCAATTTTTTCTTAGCAAGATCAATAATTAAAACGATTAATCACTACAAATATTGAAAAGATTGATTCTACAATCAATGCATATGAATTTTTTAGATTCTGTAAATCAGACTGAATGATTAAGGTTATATCCTTGTGATACATCCACCACAATGGCCAAGACCCATCATAGTTGTTAACCATTTTCTCTTTTTGTCTTATAACGACCATTGATAAAACTCAAGAGCGACATTTCTAGTACCGTTTCATCGACAATTATCCAATCAAAGGGGTTGAGCTGCAGAACATCTCTGCACTCCCTCCCTAGAAGCTATAATCACAATTTGTTGGGATGTAGGTAAAGCTCCAGAGGTGTCAGACGAAGAGCCTAAAACTTCGCAATGGAGTGTATGTCAGCCTTACTAAAACTCTTTTGCAAAAGGAGGTGAGGTTGGTCACAGAGTGCTAGGTTAATGCTTTCGGATACGAGAGGAACAAATGTACAATACTACAAAGAGTTGACCACCCAACCTCATGCCCTTTCTTTTCGACCGCGATAAAGGCCCTGCTTCAACCTTTTCACTGCATGTCTACTTTCTTTTCATTTTGCCACTCTCAATGAATTTTATTAATTTCTAATTTACCAATTAAAATAGTTTTATTTTTTAAAGTAAAACACCATAACTTCATATGTTTCAATGCAGAGGATTTGATTGTAATTTAATTTAATGTTTTAATTTGGTAAATTAAACAATACAATCATATTTTCTAGTTTTCTACATATTTACCATTATAATTTTTATGGTTGATAATCTATTCATGTTTTGATGAATTTTCCAATTTCTACTTTGACTATGATAAAATTAAAATGAATATTGGGATCAGACATTAAATAAATAAATTGAATTGGTATTTTAGTTTAATTTTTATATTAAAACAATTATTTATGATTTTAAAACAAAATATTAATGGTTTTAAAAAATTGTTTTAGAGTGATATAAATTGGTGGAGTAGTGATACAATTGTTATGGTTGTTTAATCATTTATTGTTTTTATAAATAGAGGATTATTATTATTCATGAGGATTATTTCCAAGATTTTTTACAATTTAGGTGTAAATTAAAATAACCAATATAAAATGTTATTTTTGAGTGCTGAAATACGATAGAGATTAAAGGACAAATTATGTTAATAGGATGATGATTTTTTAATTAAAATATTTGTAGTGATTAGATGAAAAGGCGCTAAAGACGACCTTATATGAAAGAAATTGAAGAAGGTAACTTTAATGACGCATACAACCTGTAGTAACATACAATACATGCTAAAAGAAAACTTTAGAATTCATTTGATATGTGAACAAAGTGTTGTAGCAAATCAGCATTGTACCACCTGGCTACCCTATCAAGCCTTATGAAGTAGTAGTGAAGTCCTCTACATAAATGGATGAGGTAGGTGATGATAGTTCTTAACACCTTCAGATGGTAAATCTACCTCTAGAATGAGGACTTTAATTTCTCCTTTATAGAACAGCAGATAAGGGGAGATAATGGTCGTATGAAAGATAAGAGAGGATAAAATTGGGGTTAAAGGTTTTAAACAGATTCATTTACGCACCTTTGCGAATTTTCTTCTATCAAAACTAGGTTTTTTAAAGACGACCGCTTTCAAAACATCAGCTAATGTTTCTTTTAACTGAAAAATATTTTGAAAGTATCTTTAGGAGACAAGTTGTAAAGTATGTGTTGTTTAGCATGTAATACCTGCGATAATGCATTAAAATTATGAGCAAGTTGTCACAACACCCATATACTTCTTCAATGCTTATATTTATTTTATTCTTATTACAAGTTTCAACCATTAGCAGAAGCTCATAATATGGTGCCTACTTTGTACAATTACCATTTTCTTCGCCAATTCATATATTTGTCAGATTGTCGTTGTATGGATGAAATAAAAACATTGCCTAGAATTATCCTCTCGTAGCACACCTTTATCTAAGACCGTTTCACTATTTGAATGGTTGAACAGGAATCGCTAATAAGTAATCCTTGATTACATCATCATTATTTTTCTTTTCTTGTCATAATAATTAATATGTGGGATGAATGACTCCACTCCATTTTCATGAAGAAAAGAATTTTACATATATGGATAGGTTCACTGTATCATTTACAACTTGGGCCATTATTATCTCTTTAATTTCAACAGATCTTCTTGATTGGTATACAGGAACAACCTTTTCATTTTTCAATTTAGATGAAAAGGACGCAATTTATGAAGAACTTAATAAGATGAAGAAATTTTTATATGAAATTATCTCCGCTTTTTTTGATTATTTTGACTTCAACTTACCTACCCCCCCCATATCTTCAATCAAGATAAAAGGATTCAATTTAATAGGAAGAAGAAAGGTGATTGGGAACCCTGGCGAAGCTGTAGTCCATGCATCCTCCTTGGTTTCCGCTTCCTGCAACTCAACCCCTTTTTAGCCCTTCTGTAACCTAGATTAAAAGACTTGAAATAGGAAGAAAATGGTGATCAAGAACCCCGCAAGTCGCAATAGGATGAAAATGATTGATAAAACTACGCTATCTAAAATAATATAACAAGATTTTTTCCTATGGGTATAAAAATTTGTTGAAGAATTTGTTCTATATTTAAAATTTTAACAATGACAAGTTCAATGATACATATACAATTTAAAATGTGCTTGTAATAATTAGAGAAGCTAGAATGAACATTGAAAATATGACATTTGAGCTTGAACATATTGAGTAGTAGTATGACATATGTTGTGCATATAAAACATAAACTACCTACGTATTGAATGGTAAGTCCTCCTTATAAATAATAGGAAAATACCACCACCTTGCTTGGATCATAACCTAAGAGGAAATAAAATTTAAAGGAAAACTAATCCAAAACCTAAAATACGTGATAAACAAGGACCTAATTATAGATTTAAGCGTCACAGCACCAAGCGTTCATTAAATCGTAGATGAAAGATTTATGATACTTTTCAAACTGAATACAATTTTCATAAAGATAATGCCTACTGAAAATATACCTAAAATGTTAATGGTACGCACCCAAGGAAATACTTTGTTCCAAAATAGAAGTTCAAAGAAAAAGGTTTTTCACAAGAGATCCATTTTATAAAATTAATAAAATACAGTAGGAGAAAGGAGGAAAAACAAACGAAAAATATACACCAACACAATATCATTTATCCCTAAATTGTTTGAATGAAATATCTCATGGTATACTGGAATTTTTACACGGCTTGTATTTATTACCTAAATCAAATTGTAGAAGCGAAGAATGTATTCATCAATAAAATCGCCTTCAAATCGTAACCAAAGGAAGGTACAAGATTTATCGATACTTGGAATTTCCACTTTGTAGCAAGTGAAACCTAAAACAAATATGGAAAGGAGAAAATCAGGAAGAAAAAGGTTTACATCCAATTAATTGCAATATATAAGCCCAAAAATCATTTCCCACCACACTTTGAGTCTTAATGCCTATGGTGATGTAATGACAAATGACCATGATCTTGGTAGTTGTTTCTACATATTTGGTAACGAAAGTTCCTAATTAATGAATGAGTTCAAAGTTATTGGTATTGGGGCAAGAAAGTTAACCAAATATATTATGAGGACAAATTTCATTTTTCCATACGCAGCTATGTCATCATTGTTTAAAGTCATCTTTACAGACAACCACCTAGAGAATTATAACATGACCTACCAATATTTTTCTCAAAACATTCAATGATAAACCTTCCTAATTTTGGTATGTACCTTATTGCTACCTGTAGTTTTTAGTCTTCCATGACGCTTCTACTCATATCTTAGGAGAACTAGAAATGAGTAATGATCCCATCCAAATCCTAAAGGTTTTTATTATCTTTACTTGAACAAGGTCTCATAATCCTAGATTGAGTAATATATGTTTTCTCCAACCTTACTAGCCCAAATAATAAGGGTAGATAAGAGAGTTGTCTCGTGCTTCTAACTTCTTTCGAGGAAAATCATTTACCCCCTCGCTGTTACCATGAGTGCACTCGAAAATAAAATATTGCATATCTTCAAAGGGGGAATTTGTGTTCAAATAATTTCTCATTATGTTTCTGTGAAATTGATTGAACTACAAATGAGGAATTTTTAAAATGAGAAGTTTTTTATATGACCAATGAGCTCACCTTGGGCCATTTACATTCATCCTTATACCATGTCTGTGACAATGAATACAATTAGAGGAACTTTGGAATGGGAATTTGCCTAACCACACACCTATTGATTGAAGTAAATATGTCATAGATCAAAGTATTATAACCCTAAACCTTTATCAATCAAAGTTAAAAGGAAAACCTAGTTACCCATTCATTATCATGTCTCTTAATATATGTCCGTATCCTTGACCCACATAATAACCCAACCTTCTACCTTTCAACCGAGATGAAAAGGATTCAATTTCAATAGGACAACTGAAAACAAGAAAATAGAGTAACTATAGTCTCTCGTATCCTTCCTTGATTTTATTCTCGTGATTTCAACCTACTCAATTCTCTTCATTCCTTTCAAATTGGGATAAGAACAATGCTTCAGCTTGGGGCCAGGGAAGAAATAAAGGACTTGGAAGCTTTAGAAAGTTGTAGTCTATGATCTCTTCCTTGGCTTATTTTTACAACTTAAACTTTAAATTTCTTCAACTGATTAAAATTCAAATAGGAATAAATGAGGATCAAGAACTTCGTAAATTGGAAATAAAGAATAACAATGGTCAGACTAAACATCTGTCCTAATTACCAAGAAGCCTTGTTTGTAATAAGGAATTTATTCACATATGAAGAGAGATATTACCGTATAAAGAATATTTAAGAAATACTTACTAATGTTTAAATTGTTGAGTTAGATAAGTAAAGTAGTAGACATGATATAGCCAAGAAAAGAGGATTCAATTCAAACTAACTACCTTAATGAATTTAAACTTAGAGGTAATTTTCAATTTTTATTATACTTTTAATTTAAATAATTATTTCAGTTCTACAGATGTATGCAATAGTCTCAATGAGAAGAAAATTTGAGAAAATTAGCATGAATAAACAAAGAATCCAAATGAGCCCAGTTGAGAGGGTCTCCCCTATAAACAAGCAATTCATAGGCTTGTAAGAGTTAGTACAATTTTATTAGAAGGTGAGTAGTCTTTATCACCAACCATGATGAATAGCGTATCAACTTTACAATAAAAGATATGCTTCTCTAAATAAGTCAAGTCAATGCCAATAATATCATTCATGAATATATTACAATACACGGTACAAGTTTCCCATACATGTGTGAAAGAACATATCTAATCGTTAGAAAAAGGTTTTAGTATGTACGAAACTCTTGAAGGAGACAAGTATGGTTTGAAACCATAGAATACAAGTTTATGTATGAATTTTAGTTTCATAAATTGGGAGAAATGTTAATAGTCAATAGTTTCATCTTTATCAATTCTATAATATTTTTGTTATCAGCTGATTGAAAATCATCAACTTTGGTAACGGATACTATTATTAATACCTTATTCAATTGCAATACTTAAATGCAAAATCAGAGTACCATCCTTCTTCTTCACAACAATATTGGTGCCTTTGGTGACATACTTTCTAATGTGTAGTCCCTTGTCCAACATTTCTTCAATTGCAACTTCATTTCACCACCATGATAGATCATCTTGTATGGTAATTTTTATGTTAAAGGTTTCGTAAAAACTACATAAAAATATATCACAAGGAGGCAAAAATCTAAAATATCTATAGAAATGCATATTGAAATTGTTGTAAAACTGTGCTTTCAAGATATATGCATTTCAACTTTATCTTTGTCATTAGAAATATGTACTCTAAATAACATACACTTGTTCTTTGCAATTCAAACCGTCCGTATAAAGGCGTTCATTCTAATTGATGTTTTTCTTGCCTTGAAATAATATATGTTTCATTTTCTATCCAAGAATTCAATAGTTTTAATACATTTACTTTTGGTTCTTTTGAGATACAATAACCATACTTAAAAGCATGTTACATGAACTCAATGAAAATATATCTAAATGTGTTGATGAACATTATCTAAATGAAATGTATAAGCTATTACCAATGATGAACTTGCTTATTTGTATACATGTATTCAACGTACTAACCAAGACATCGTACGTTCATCATTCAAATCAATTATGTTTATTCTGTGTTTTCTATTTCTAATGTAATGGTGTATTTTTTTCTTGAACTCATCCAAACATTCTACTCCTCCGTAAGAACACAAGAGGCAATGATGACCATGACACCTATCAAAACCAAAACAAGAATAGTAGCATATGTGTCTATCACTCTTCCTTTTCTCCGATATCCAAGAACTTAAACTTTTCTCATGTCATTCTATTCAAATCACATTTACTATGTGGCCCACGGTTAAAATTTCGTTAGTCATATCTTCCCATGCTTACATGATTTTAATAATATTTTCTTTGAAAACTTTGTTTTCCCTTTCAAATTTCAATGTGTATGTTATAAGAGTTCTCACCAATGTTACTCATCTTATCTATAGGGAGAATTTTTGTAGTTCAT
The DNA here is from genome assembly GCA_034641835.2 of Pinus albicaulis. Classification (NCBI taxonomy): domain Eukaryota; kingdom Viridiplantae; phylum Streptophyta; class Pinopsida; order Pinales; family Pinaceae; genus Pinus; species Pinus albicaulis. The sequence continues at coordinate 895,414,482 of CM076573.1, forward strand.
TATCTTGTTAGTCAGTATTTGATCTCGCTTTTCTTGTACAGAACAGTGTTAGATAACCAAATCATAAATAAATTGCATATTAGTATAGTTTTAGAGGATATACTGCCTTTCAAGATCGACATAGCAATAATAATATATATATATATATAATATAACCGATAAATATATAAATATCTTTTTCAAATTATTATTCGTTTATCAACGTAAGCGATTATAAGCGCTATATACTATGATCATATACAATAAATTAATATTCAGACATAGAGTATAACAACATACAAATACTGACACATATAATCGATGTACTAACGATATAAAGTCACAGAACATATCTAACAATGACACCATCAAATTCCTACATGGTGACACTACCATAATCATGGAATAATACTATGTATACAAGGAAGGTTAACATGGATCACAAGAATGAAGGGGATGGTATAAACCACATATGTACATGTTTACAAACACATTCATCCACATGAACATAAATTAGAAATCACCTAAGGAGAAAAGAACTAAAAGCAGTGATACTGTTCTAATTTCTTCTCCTAACATCTACCCAAGTAACTTATCAACTGGGAGAAAACATGTGACGAAGAGTTATTGCGATATTATTTTAACCCAGACATATTCTGGGCCAGAAGTGAAATCGAGGAACATGCCTACTCGACCTTTCACTTGCAACAGAACTTTGTGAGCCATCCAACCTATTCATGACTAACCTCAAGACAAAGGAGATTTTTTCTTCACTAAAGCTTCCATCTTCCTTGATATGTACACAGACGAGAACCTCACGTTCCACAAAGAAGGCACGTTCGTGACTAGGATTAGTAGTTTTGCAACTCGTATTCGTAGCTACTTTTTTAGATCCACGACTCATGCCACCGCCTAAAACTCCATGAAACCTGGTAAAATTAAAGTGAGTATCAAAATAACGCAGTAAAAATAAAAAGTTAATTGAATGTATGACCTGAGTGATACCTACTAAAGGTGACAACTATTTCCATCAAAGTTACAAGCAAATATACCTTTAATAAAGAAAATAGAGATGAGGAGTATGGTCCTAAATTATCCTATAATCATTAAGAAGAACATGTTTTCATCATAACAATTTATCATTAATTATTAAGCTACATAACAATAACTAACGATTAACTAAAACATGATGAATGGTACATATTATCGCTTATAAACTCAATTGGTAACAATATACACCAATATAAATATCAAGGATATAAACAACGATATAAGCTACATATAACAAGCATATTTACCTAAAATTCAAGGATAAATAGTTTTGTCAGATGATTAATAATAACTAGTATGACTTCATGAATCATTTTACCATAAGACAGATGAACCAAATATTTCTTTCAAATGAAAGGCCCTATTTCAATATTCCAAGCATGAATGTGAGCTGTTAGAGCAAATCACCAAACCAAATCAGTATCCAAGAGGCTAAACCACCTTTAATTTCAATAAAATGATCTTGTACTCATTGTTGAACATCACGCACCATCATCATATTGGTATCTACCTAAGATGTCCAGGTTTTCAGGATTTTTAGTAACTCAATCATTTACCTGCTTCTTTAATTCTTTTCAACCAAGGTTTTTAATTAATAACTTGAACTTAAAATTGTAAAGGTACAAGAAAACTAAACGGCATAAAACTTACAACAACATGGCTATTCAGGAAATAATAATGGAAAAACCATCAAGCACCTAACATGCATCCTTCATGTGATTGAAAATTAAGAATTAAATAATTAATAAGCATATGGCGTATGAAAACTAGTAAGAGAACCATACATGAAATCGCATCAAAATAAAACTTCATAATTCATTTATCATAATCGCCCTCTCATGCTTTTTGCTTTTCTCATTTTATTTCTCCAACTAATTTATGCTAGTCCTGGAAGATTTCCAAGAAAACTGCAGTCCAAGATTACAAGAGAGAATAAATGAGCCTCCAAAACAGACCAGCAAGTTTTTAAAAAGATACCAACCGATTTCATAAGCTTCTTTATCAATGAGGCTTTAATTTCTTTCATTTTCATTATTTTTTTCTATTTCTCTCACATGAAATATGAATTTTCACTTTTTTCTTTTGTTTATTATTTAAGTAAAATAAATGCTACAAATACCTTGCGTCTTTCAAAGCTCTTTTTCTGCTTCTTTGCTGTATTTTCATAACCATTAATAAACTAAATGACCATCAGAATGTTTTTGTTAAATATCTAACTTGAATATGTCCCAAGATCTGCTTCATTTTATTAATTTTTTACACCATTTTTGACTAAAGTTACGTTGCTACAATGGTAGTCGCAATATTCAATTTTCATCAAATGCGGTACCTTCCATATCGGCAATCAACTTTATTTTGTGTAAAGAGACCAAATTTCATCAACATAATTTTCATCCAATGTAGGTTATATATCTAAGCATGCATGTGCTCATTAAATAACTTAACTTCACCAAATTCATTGGAAACAACATTTACATGAAAATTTTGTTTGTTATTCTCAAACTTAAATGTCGGAAACTCTAATGCAAAGAGGCCACTAAAATTACAATCATACTAACTAGATCACACATGTTATTCACTTCTTTATTGAAGCTTCCACCATCATCAAGATGTGGATTATCGTTGGATTCACTAATCACTATCTACTTTTCCGTCACCATCTGTGTATCCTCATAGGAGATCTACCAATTTTCACTATCCATAGCAATGGGGTTTTGTAGAATTTATATGTTCCATTTCCACCACGTAGGCTTCTAACTTCATCATAATATTTTTATGTGCTTTCTATCCATATGAATGTTTTCAATAATGGTTTCATTTTTATAGTTCTTAGACTACTGTCAAATCATATTTGAGGATTCTGCCTAAAATTTTCCATTTTCTCCTAGAGTCTTTCTATTTAACCGAGAACCCATTTAACTTTGCTGATTCTTCAACATAACGTAATCTTTTGATTTATGCTACTTTCTATACCAAATTTACTTGTGGTCTTCATGCTTCCTTTAGAATATGTATCCTTTATTACCTTACACAAGGACTTCTCATCTAATGGGCGTTTCTATAAGATCCAATACTATGATATCGCATACTTTACCACATGGTTTATTAGACTAATCCTCAATCAACACTTTAATATTGAGAGGAGTTTTCATTTGATAGTTCTTCCAAAAATAATTTTTACTAAATTTTTGGGATGAAAGAATAAATTTATCATGATCTATTCATCCTCAAATTTTTTCATTTGTCCATTGTTCTTTAGATGCCTTCACTCTGTGGAGAGAATCTTCATGAGACCTTTTCAAAATACTTGCCTTCTTCCTCTTATTTCTTTTTCTATTTTTCTATTTCACTTAGACCATGTGGTTGTAGTTTTATTTTTGTTCTACTCTTTCTTTTTCCTTATTGTGTTAGCTTAGAAATGAACATTGGTATACTTGATTATTCTTAAAATAAATATTTAATATCTACTTTAAGGGTGTTCCTAGCTACTAGCAACACATCTTTATGTATGTTATTATGGAGTTCTATGGTCGTAACTTGGTAGACTTTCCTTGTCTGCAGCTTTCTTCTGATATGGTGGTGGCCTATAGTGGCTACTTACCCTAATATTTTAGTAGTTGCGTTTACAAACTCTCAATGATCTCTAGTCTCTACTTATAGACAAATGGATGCAAACTTCGATTTGCAGACTACTCACAATAACAAAGGATCTTAGGGGAAGTAGCTCATGACCTTCTTAACTTTTTTGGTGCTTTGAAACCTTGCTAAAACTTTCTTTGATACCACTTGTATTTAGATGGAAAGATAAACATGCAAACACAAGAAAAATAAGTACACAAGCTTCATCAATAAATAAGTTATATTCATTAATTATTCTCTCATTTACATCCACCGAATTGTTGCTATTCTCTCTTCTTACTTCACATTAAAATGACCCAACCATGAGTATATAAGCACTGGAATTTCTAAATATGGAATCATGCAAGCTCTAACTTTCTTTTCTTCATGAAAACTACGACTTGACACTTTAACTAAACTTTTTGAAGTTCACTTTAACATAAATTGACATTTTTATTTTCCTTCACTTAGCTTTTCTTAACAAGGCATTACCTTTTTAAATTTGACTCACTTGACTTCTAATATTAGAATTAATTAGACTTAACTTGCTTTCCTTCACTTAATTTGACTTTTCATACATTGCATGCATATGAGAGTACTTACTATTTCTATCAAGTGAAACAATTTTGATCTATGACAAAGTTGCGATCGATGATTGTAAATGAAATAGGAAATTCGGTGATAGGTTTGTATGAATTGTGTGCTCTTATAATTTAAATTGTTATACGAGACTAGATTTCACTTGATTGTAACACATTTGAATATTTGACAACTGTTTGTCCAGTTAGGTTGTTGATTTTATAAGATTACTTTCATTCATATCATTTGCATATTAGTTATGTTAAGGCATAATTGTATGGAATTATTATCTACATACTTCAATAAGTGTTAAAATTATGAATTTTAATGATCGTGAAATATAAAAAGTGAGGTATAGTATATAATTACATAGTTTCAAATTAAGAGTCAGAAGCACCACAAACCTATAGTGATGGGCCATCTGGGTGCGCTAAGTCAGTCTCCGATATGGGTGACTATAGGGGCTTGACAATGGCTTTTTAGGTTAAATTAAAGTTCATGCTAAAGTATTCTTTCAACCTACTTCACAATTTCTCTACATAAATATCTATTAAGTGAGGAAGATAAACCATATAATTGTTATTCCCTAGTCTAAAATGATATCAATTACTAATATTACATGGTTTCTTAATAATGCATTCATAGTTTTCAAATTACTAGATGAAAATCTTTACCAACAGCTTAATACCTAATAATAAATTAATATATATTAATTTATATTAATTTATTATTAGGTATTAAGCTGTTGGTAAAGATTTTCATCTAGTAATTTGAAAACTATGAATGCATTATTAAGAAACCAAGTAATATTAGTAATTGATATCATTTCAGACTAGGGAATAACAATTATATGGTTTATATATATATATATATATATATATATATATATATATATATATATATATATATATATTAAAATATTAGTAGAAATTGAGATGTGACTATAAGGCATATACAAGAATCAAAATTTTGATTTTTCATTTAGAAAGAAAAGAATGAAGGTTTAAAATGCATATATGGATGAATTTGTATCTTTTTATTTTATTTCTTTATATATATAACAATTGAGAAAATATTTAAATTTTTTATATAGTTATATTGTATTTAATTTCTTATAAATTTATATCAAAGTTTAGTTGAAGTAATTTAATTTTTTTCATGTATTTAAAAAAATACACAATCTTAGTTCATGGAATGTAACTCATTTGACAATCACCTTGTTATGAAGTATTATGTTAAAACATGAGATTCAAAGTTAAATCCCCTTGAGTGGCCAACCAAAAAATAATAATTTTTTTATCTATTTTTTTATTATATTTTTAGAATGTGGTTTAATGAAAAAGGAAAAATAGAATATAAAATAAATAAAATTGACATGATCAAATTTCGTGTGGTTTGAAGATCTATTTTCAAAAATTAAAAATATAACTATCCACTATCCACTCATGATATTTTAGTGAAAAAAATGAAGGTTTAAAATCCATATATAGATGAATTTGTATTTTTTAGTTTATTTCTTTATATATATATATATATATATAACAATTGAGAAAAAAAAAATTATTATTGTTATATTGTATTTAATTTCTTGTAAATTTATATCAAAGTTTAGTTGAAGTAATTTAAATTTTTTCACATGTTTTAAAAAATAAAAAAATTTAGTTCATGGAATACTCATTTGACAATCACCTTGTTATGAAGTATTATGTTAAAACATGAGATTCAAAGTTAAATCCCCTTGAGTGGCCAACCCATAAATAATATTTTTTTATCTATTTATTTATTATATTTTTAGAATGTGGTATAATGAAAAAGAAAAAATAGAATACAAAAAAAAAATGACACGATCAAATTTCATGTGGCTTGAATATCTATTTGCAAAATTTTATAATATAATTATCCACTATCCACTCATGGAATTTGAGTGAAAAGAATGAAGGTATAAAATCCATATATGGATGAATTTGTATTTTTCATTTTATTTCTTTATATATATATATAACAATTAAGAAAATTAAAAAAATATATCGTTATATTGTATTTAATTTTTTGCAAATTTATATCAAAGTTTAGTTTAAATAATTTAATTTTTTTCACATATTTAAAAACAAACCATTTTAGTTCATCGAAGGTAAGTCATTTGTTTGACAATCACTCTGTTATGAAGTATTGCTAATGGTTTTGTCTTAATTGCTAATTGTCTTAAATGGGTTTCGTCTTAATTGTTATTGTCTTAAATATAAAGTTCTATATTAATTTTTTTTGTCTCTCAAACTGCTTTTGTCTTAAATTTAAAGTTTTGTTTTAAAATATTTTTGTCTCAAACTACTTTTGTCTTAAAATATTTTTGTCTTAAACTGACAAAGTTTTACCTTAAAATATTTGTTTCAAACTTTTTTTGTTTTAAAAATAAAGTTTTGTCTTAAAATATTTTTGTCTCAAATTGTTTTTGTCTTAAATATAAAGTTTTATTTCAAACTATTTTTTGTCTAACACTATTTTTGTCTTAAATTTTATATTTAAAACAAACCAATTGATATTAAATTTTAATGTAAAATAACTAAAATAAAATGTGAATTTTTAAGACAATTTCTTTTATCTTAAATAAATGTCTTAAAAATGTAGTGTACCAGTGCTTGGGCCACTCGCAGGCTTTTAGTAGAGAGGAGGGCTTTCAACCCACAATTCAAGGATGGAGTTTGAACTTGTGATTGTATTGTGCCATTCCGAGACACCTTATCTTCTCTCTTTATACTCCAAAGTTCCAACGCAAGTGAAATATTGTTCTTCATTGCAGTCGGCTCCTCTCAGGCCCATTAAGGGGTTTACTGTTCTATTTTTCTTTACAGTATATTTCATTGTTCGTTAAATAAGGGTAGGATATTAGGAAAGCGAACGTTCAAGTATCAATTTCAATCATATTTTATTGAGTTCTTTAAACAATTATAATTATTCAAGATATTTCTATGTTTTCTGTGTGTGGAAAAATTTCATGTTTTTTTTTATTGGGATGATCTCGATCTTGCTTTCAGTCTGATTTTCTAAATTTCGATTTGGTTCTTAGAGAAGGGATCTCAGCGCATAATTCTGGGTTTTCTTCCCTAACGTGTTGGCCAACCCTATTCTAGAATATTCTAAATGAATTCTTTAAGATGCGAGGGGAATCTATTCAAATTCTTATCAGGTCTCAGGCGTTGGGTTATCCGTATTAAACATAATAAACTTCTCTTATAGTTAGGTGGTCTCCATGAATCAATCCCAAATTTTGGTTATTATTAACCCTTTCATTGAATATTACCATGGGCCACGGGTTTTTATGAAGATATGGATTTGTTATAAACTATTATTTTCTTATTATTTTGAAATATGGTGTTTGATTATACATTTTAAAATAAATCTTTTTCATAGAGATAGAGATTTGTTATAAACAATTATTTTACTTTTATTTTGAAATATAGTGCTTGATTACATATTCTAAAAATAAATCTTAAGGATAATCATGTTCGTGAGAATTAATATCATAATCCATTTTTGTTTTTATTTCCACTTTATTGTTGTTGTAGGCCGTTTTCCAATGGTCATCATTTGGATGTTGATTCTAGTGGCTTGCAATGGCATAGTGTTCAAAAGGATAAATGATATGAACAAAGTTTAGAATGGTAAAGATTTAGTAAACTAAAACTACTAAATCTAAAGCATAGTGAAAGTCATGATTGCCATAATGGAAAAAAATGATCTAATTTTTTGTGAACTCTACGAATAGATAGGCATGGATAGGCATCTCAATTTGTCCATTAGCAGTTATAAGTTATAAGTTTTAGGTATTCACATTGAATTTCAAGTCATTTTTTTGTCGAAATGAGTCGTAATAAGTCATTAATGTTGGTGAGCTTTAATGGAAAAAGGTTTAAAATATGGATGAGTAATGAATGTCTTAACTACGAAATTAATCCTTGAACACGATGATAACATCATTCAATGTGTGATAATATCATGGCACGGTGACACCATGAGAAGAATGTGTTGTTTATATTAAATGAGTTCAAATTTATGTTTGTGATGAGAAATGCACTTACCATTACATGGGATTGACACCTTTGATAATGCTTCATAACATAGATAAAATATGCACATAAATTAAAAGAAGGAGTTGTAGCTCTCAGGTGAGTACTACACCTGGAGACTACACTCAAACTGAGAGATCACCCTCCGTTCACTCTACATCATTATGTACATCACCAAAAATCAGGAAGTTGCAAACAAACTCCTAAACTCTAGGAACAAATCCTAAAACTAAGGAGATACGTTACAACTTGTGTAACCTTTTCTCCATTAATACAAAATAATATAATTATTTTCAACTCTCCCCCTTAATGGAGAAAGGGTTATCCTAAACTCCTAGCATCCTTCTAAACAATTCAAACTTCACACGTGCAAGTGGCATAGTAAAAATATCAGCCATATTGTCACAAGTTTTACAATATTCAACAATAATTTCTTTTGACTGTAGTTTCTCTCTGATAAAACGGAACTAAGCGTCAATATGTTTGGTGTTTTTATGAAACACTGGATTATATGCTAATTTAATAGTGCTCTGGTTGTCACTTTTTATGGAAGTAGAGTTCTTCTGTTCTTCTCCTGCATCATTGAGAAGTCTTCTCAACCAGATCGCTTCACACGTCGTTGCACACAATGCTTGGTACTCATCTTCACATGAAGACAGTGCTACAGTACTTTGCTTTTTGTTTCTCCATGCTATGACCCCGAATCCTATGCTGAATGGATAACCTGTGATAGACCTTCGATCATCCAGGTTACCTGCCCAGTCTGAATCTGAAAAACCTGCTAGAATAACATCAGATGTGTCAGTGTATAAAATGCCATAGTTAACAGTACCACAAAGATACCTCAACACACTTTCTGCTACTACCCGGTGACTTTCAAGCAGTTTTGACATGAATTGGCTCAACACACTAACAGAGTATGCCAAGTCTGGTCTGGTTGTTGTGAGATATATCAAACTCCCAACCAGCTGTCTGTACATCGTGGCATCCACCTCCTTAGTGCCATCATCACTGCACAACTTCAAATTCTACTACAATGGTGTCGCTGCTGACCTGATCCACGCCAAACTTTTCCAACAGATTTTTGGCATACTTTCCTTGGGTAAGAAAATTTTGCCCAGTATCTCTCCATACTTCCAATCCCAAACAGTAATGGAGACTTCCGAGATCTTTCATTTCAAAAACTTGTGCCATAAGCCTTTTGATTTATTTGATTAAATTATCTGCATTTCCTGTTATAATCGTGTCATCTACATACAAAGAAATCAAAATAATCTGCCCCTGCTTATTGTACTTGGTATACAAATTTGGGTCATTCAAACTCCTATGAAAACCATGCTCTAAAAAGAAAGAATCAATCTTTTCGTACCAAGACCTGGGTGCTTGCTTTAAGCAATATAGTGCCTTTTTCAATCTGCAAACAAGATGTTCCCGCCCCTGCTTTACAAACCCTTTTAGTTGTACTAAGTAAATTTCTTCTTTTAATTCACCATTTAAAAATGCAGATTTGACATCAAGCTGGTGTAGCTTCCAATTATGTTTAGTTGCTAAAGAAATAAGCATTCTAATAGTGTTTAATTTTGCTACAGGTGCAAAGGTATCATCAAAATCTATACCTTCTTGCTGTGAGTACCCCTTTGCAACCAGCCTAGCTTTTAATTTTTCTATACTTCCATATGCATTCATTTTTGGTTTAAATAGCCATTTACATCCTATGGTTGTTTTATTCTTAGGCAGTTCAACTAAGTCCCAAGTTTCATTTCTAAGAATAGATTCTATCTCTTCATTCATTGCAGCGCTCCATGCCTCAGATTGACTAGCTTCTTTGCAATTAGTGGGATCTACAATGTTCAAAATATTTGACATCAAAGCATAGTCTTTTAATATAGCTGGTTTTTGAGTCTTCCTACCTGATCTCCTTGTTAGGGGACTTACCTCAATTTTTTTTTCTTCAGATCTATTTGGGCTTGCATTATCACCTTCTTCTTGCTCTTCTTTCTGCTCCTGCTCTCGTTCATCCTCACTGCTTTCATCCATCAACAATGGAATATTCCAGTCATCACCAATGTCATCTTTCCCTTCTTGAACTTTTTCATGAAACACTACATCCCTACTTGCAAATATCTTATGAGACTTAGGATTGAACAACTTGTATGCTTTAAATTCTGTGGCATAACCAACAAAGATGCATTTAACAGCTTTAGGGTCTAGTTTCTTCTTATCAGCTTTGGGTATATGGGCAAATGCTTTAGACCCAAATACTCTTAAATGATTTACTACTAGTTTGAGTCCATATAGAGCTTCAAAAGGGGTTTTGAAGCCAAGATATCTAGTAGGACTTCTGTTCTTTAAATATACAGCAGTATTAATAACCTCTACCCAAAAACTATTACATATACCCTTACCTTGTAACATGCTCCTTGCGCACTCCACTAAGGTTCTGTTCTTGCGCTCTTCCACTCCATTCTGCTGTGGTGTGTGTCGCACTTGAAACTGCTGAACAATCCCGTGAGATTTTTAGAATTTCATGAATTCCCCTAACTTGTATTCTCCCCCTTGATCAGATCGAAGAATTTTTATACTTTTTCCAAACTCTTTTTCCACCAAGGTTTTAAATTATATAAAATACTGGAAAGTCTGACTCTTTTTACTCAAAAAATAAACCCATGAATATCTAGTGCAGTCATCAATAAATAACAAAAAGTAATATGCTCCACCTAGCGACCTCGTCTGAATAGGTCCACATATGTCAGTGTGCACTAGTTCTAGAATGTCTCTTTCCTTCCTTCTATCATGCACAGGAAACTGTTCTCTATGCATTTTACCTAAGGCACATCGATCACAATTTAACTGAGTATTATGGAAGACAGGGAGTCCCTTGACCATACCTTTTCTCTACAATAACATGAGGTCCTGCAAATTCAAATGACCGAATCTGTATAGGCTTCCAAGGCGCACGCCTTTTGCAACAATTTATTTCCTGCAATCCTTTATGACACAATGAGTCTTGAAGAATTCAACTTGCATATCTTGATTAGTTATCATGGATACAGATATCAGAATTTTCTTAATTCCGGGTACATATAAAACATTTTTAAGACAACTGATATCACCATTTGGTAACTTTACCGGAATATCCCCATAGCCTCTAATCTCGTATCCACTATCATCTCCTAAATAAATTTTTGATCCATATGTACTTTCTTCAAGAGTTTCAAAACATTCCTTTTTACCTGTCATGTGAGAGGTTGCACCAGAATCGACATACCAGATGTTGTCCTCATTGGATGCTGAAAGGGCACAGTCAGTTGTGAAGAGTCGAAATTCGTGACTGAAATCTTCATCCTCTTCAAAAAAGTATCCTCTGTGCTTCGCTATCACCAACTTTTTCTTTGCATCATCTGCCTGCTTCTTAAGGCATTCATTCTGTATATGACCCTTCTTTCCACAATAATAACATCTTTTTATAGGATGATTTACAGACATACCTTTACACAGACTCTTCTGCAATGTACCTCCTCTATGCTGCAGTTGCGACTGTGATTGCTGTTGTGGCTGCTTCCCTCTGAATGATCGTCATTTCACCATTAGAGCAAGATCGTCACTCCGGGGTTTCAAATTCTGTCGCCGCTCCTCCTCTTGCAGCAAGATCCTTGTCAGATCTTCAAATGTAGGCGCTTTCTCCCTTGCTGCCAATCCAGTGATGAAAATTTGATATTCATCTCTCATCCCATCCAACGTGATTGTGACAAGATCAGAATTAGACACCTTCTCTTCGATGTCTCCCAATCCGCCTTTCACATCTTTAACTCGTGCGATAAATGCAACAGCAGTCTCACTTTCGTCCATCTTCATTGAAAACAGCTTGCTTTTGAGTGGCATAATTCGACTCGTATTCTGGGTCTGATATAAACTTTTGATGGTCGTCCAAATCTCCACAGACATTTTAAACTCTCTGATATCTGGGATAATGTTGTCCTTGACAGACATCTTCAGCAAAACTTTCGCCTTTTTTTCTCGCTTATCCCATTCTTGCTCCTATTTATTTGCCCTTGTGTTTGAATTCGGCCTCTGCTCATCTCCTGTAACTATCGACCATGCATTCGCACCCTCAAGAAAGGTCCGAATATTAAACTTCCAGTTCGTGAAGTTAGATCTGTCGAGTTTTCCAAACTCATGGAGATATGATTCCATAGTGTTACTCATTCTAAACTAATCTACAAATAAATGAATCTACCCAACTGATTCAGAAAAAAAAAAAATAAAAAAATAAAAAAAAAAAAACCTGTCAGAGCTTGACCACCAATCTACCACTGCTCTGCTGGTTCTCCTGATCCACCGACTGTATCTTCGATTCAGATCCAACAATATCTTAAAAATCTGCAAATTAATCTCGCTCCAATGAGAAAATCCGTTGTTTTCGAATACAGCCACAAAACTGATCTAATCTGCCTCTCCCGGACAGATTCGCAAATTTTTCGATCTGCAACTCCCGCAAATCGTCCAACGAAGGTGAGGCTTCTCGTGGATCTTCCCCTAAAGGTGAGGTGGCACTTTCCTGAGCGAAAAATCTGCGCCCAGATGAAATCGATGCGAGGAAAAATCCTTGGCGCGAGTTTTCAATTGGCCTCCATGCCAATCCCGTGATTTGGTGCGTTGGCGCGGTTATGGGCCGAACAGACACGCCAATTTCACTTCTTGGTGCGACTGTCAGTGCAGAAAGCACACCAACACCCTTCTGCTCAGAAATTAAAAAACATCTGAGTCCGTGAGCTGGGTGTTACTGTAGTCCACCTGCTCGGTCGAGCACAAAGCTCTTGTGAGCACACAACTCTCATGTACACGCGGCCACAAAGGTACTTTTAGCCACGAAGGCGATTCTTCCACAAAGGAAAACTGGCCACAAAGGCGATAAAAGATCAGGCTCACCCAATCTGAGCTCTGATACCAAGATAAAATATGCACAGAAATTAAAAGGAGTTGTAGCTCTCAGGTGAGTACTGCACCTGGAGACTACACTCAAACCGAGAGATCACCCTCCGTTCACTCTGCAACATGAATGAGAGATTACATCATTAAGTACATCACCAAAAATCAGGAAGTTGCAAACAAATTCCTAAACTCTAGAAACAAATCCTAAACTAAAGAGATACGTTACAACTTGTGTAACCTTTTCTCCATTAATACAAAATAATATAATTATTTTCAACTAAAATAATATCAAAATATATCCATATCCACTAGTTTTCATGCATTGAGAATTTCCATGTAACATTTTTAAGGTTTTTCATAATCTTTAGTTTGACGTTATGATTATTTTTGGAGTTTCCTATTACTGGGTACTTTAAACAATTCCTCTTATGTTATGATGTTAAATTCTTCTTATGTTATCATGACTT